>QRFJ01000321.1:1116116-1548141 GCA_006176705.1 Cocos nucifera
ATCTATTGATGGTGGATATCTATTTGATTTGACTCCAACTTTCTCTTTCTTTGCTCTGCCAGCCTTTGAGGATCGAACCTCATGAGTGCTGCAGCAATCAGAGAGAAATATGATGATAAGATGAAAATCGAGTATAGAGAAATTTGAAAAAAAATTCGATGATGGACTCATCCTGAGAGGAGATGAGACTGATACTAGAGTCGAATAGTGATTGATCCATCACCAATTGACTGAACTTGGGCACTTTCATACCCAACAACTCCTCGAAGGCCTTCTTATCCTTAGGAAGGATGGACTTATTGGAGTTTTAGTTAAGCCGAGGTCTACCCCAGCCATTACTGAAATCTCAAGGAGCGTTAGATAAAATAAAGAAAAAAATGACTTTTCCAGTCGTGGATTGATGAAGGAAGAGAAGGACCAAATTTACAGTTAGGTCAGGATGAAAAGTACCATCAATCTTTCTTAGTGAAATATTTCTTCAAAACAAAAAGGGCCCTAAAAGGAGAAACTCTATGATCTATGGTTGCAAAACTACAACAAATAATAAAAATTAAGATGATCCTAATGGCATTGGGAATGACTGGTTGTAAGCTATAGTAATCTAATATGTTATAGATAAAGGGATGTAAAGAAAAAATTAACCCAAATCGAAGTGACTCATCATAGAAGGCCACACAACCCTCAGGAGGTCGTATGATCCAGTCACTTGGACTGGAGGCGATAAGTTGAAAGCTCTTAGGAATAAAGTATTTCTTCTTGAGCTTCTTCAAGTCAGCATCAATCAAGATTGAAGGCTCAGTACTTGGGTCAAAATAGTCCAAGAATCTCCTCATTGGAGAATCTGAACCATCATAGCTGGAGGTACTGGTTTCGACAGTCGCTTGAGATGGATCACCCGCCTCCATGGCAAGTTGGGGTTGGGTTAATCAGATGTCCTGGCCATCTGAGATTGTCTCCCCTCTAGCACCGTCGGAAGAGGTGCTCTCTTGGCGGACATGATTAGGATGAAAATGGGGACAAAGGAAACTAAGGAAGGACCGAACAAGAAGAAAATAAACAAGGGAAAAGAAAACCCTAAGGAAAAAAGACCCCAAACCTGAAAGGAGAAAGGAGAAATCTACCTAAGGGAAAGGAGAACCTTCTCTGCAAACTCGATGGCTCTCTCCTTAAGCTTCGGCGATCACCAAAATCGCCTGCTTCTTCGACTGTTTGGATACATGGAAGCTTCCAAAACTCTGGCAGCAAGACTCTTGCTCCAGGAGAAAAAAATAGTAAAATGAGAGAGGAACGAACAACTACCTTATATATAGGAAAAGGCAATGGTCTAGATTAATCCACTCACCATCGAATTTAAGCCACTTGTCAGTCATCCAAAGATACTGCAGAGAAGCCGTTTTAGTGCACCCATTCTGATTTAGCCAAGTAATCTTATTTCATATGGTGGTTTAGTCGGCCAATGAACGAACGCCACGTGCCCCACGTTGCCTAAGTCATAGTGAAGTAGCCAATGATGATTTCATTTTCTCCCATGCTTTCTTAGATGCCAGAGTATGGCAAAAATGGTGAATGAGATGGCCTGTCACTTCAAATTATTTAAAAATTTAATTTAGCGGTTACACGGCATGAATCTCGATACGAAAAGCTATTAGGTGATCTTTGAGAAGTGACTTTCCATACTTATCACTAAAGGAATCCTATTTCAAGTCTAGAAAGTAGAGGACAATTGTTGATACAAGCAACCATCGTTGTACACATGGCATCATCAGAATGGTCATCATCCCAAATGGTTGTTAGAAATAAATTTTAATGCCAGATCGATAAAAAATTGATCTAGAAGCGGGTTGATTCTTGCCTTAGCTAGGTAGCCAGATTCAGTGATCAGGTCCAGATCAGTAATCTATCGAACACCACAAAGCCTAGAATAGCAGATCACCATCCTCAACAACCATACCAAATATCGATCGAGATCGATAATTGACTGATCTCATCATAACCGTATAGAATCGGATCAATATTTTGCTCTTCAAAGAACCAGCAGTTTCACATGACATCAGGCTTTTATCGACCTTATGCAGCAGTGATCCACTTAAGCACGAGATCAGTCTCTCCGTGATCAGTTTATTTTTTCTGGATCAGTAAAACATTGATGTCATCAACTCTGCGGGTGAGTTGCACCCCCGTTGATGCTAAGATCGGTAAATCACCAACCTCGTCATATAATCTAGATCGATCATTTACCGATCTCGACATGTTCCGAATGCCAACTAAGCACCAATTACACTCCAACCAATCAGTTCTCCTTCAACTATACTATAACTAATTGTCACCAAGATAAATGACTAACAGCTGTAATCCAGTTGGCCATAACAAACTAACAGCCTAACAAACTTTTCTTAAGGCCTAAGTAAACTCCTCTATAAATAGAAGAGAAGGGTACCGTTTTGGGAGGTAAGCAAAAAATATAAATTCACAGAGCCGAAACTCTGCTGAAATGATTCTCGATTTTTTCACTGAAAGAAGATCGAATCATTCTCCACTCAAATCCTCTCTTACTGTCTTTCAATCTTCATTTTCATTATGTGTTGACTAGGCTTCAGCTGATTTAAGCATCGGAGGATCCTAAATCGAAGGATACTCCACCAGTTCTTGAACTTTTCTTACTAGTTAGCCCATGATTTGCATTGAACCAGCTTGATTAGCTCTCCAGTGCGAATTTCTTCGAAGATCTGAAATCCTACTGCAATAAGTTACAAACTAAACAGAATGATAAGCCAAGGTAGATAGGCAATTAGCTCATGATATCTTAATCTGGAATATATTACAATACATGGATCATTAGAATTCTGAAATTTGTAGACATATGTATTCTAGCTAGACTAGATTTCAAACTGATGATACATCAGGAATGACCATCTCGTGAGGGTAAAAACTATATTTATGATCATAAGTTGATCTTATTCTATATATTTGGAATCATAAGTTGATCTTATTCTATATTGTGCCATAACGTGGATGAAGCTCGTCCATCCATCAGCTTCCGTATTGAGCCTTATAATCGTTCCAAAGTTGATCCAGCGGCTTGCCGAGAAGCTCCGCAAAGAAGTCATCACTATACCCATCCCTCATCTTGGCGTTGAGTTGGGCCACAAAACCATCCTTAAGATCGTTGCAGTAGTCGAGGAATCGAGCAGTCACGGCATAGCCCTCGTCCCACTTCTTCCCGTCGCCGGGCTTCGCCCAGTCACTCGGCACATACCCGGCCTTCAACCTCACAAAGTCTGCGATTCCTTCTATCACCCATGACGGGGCTGCGTTGTTTCCGTTCCACTGCCAAGAGTGGGTCACCTCGTGATAAAGGACGCCTTCAAAGCCTCTCTTCAAGTCATTGCCGGAGCCGGTGATGTACTTGGCATTGTAACGGATATGGTCCTGGCTCGTTACTGCAACGACGTTATCCTGGTTTAAGTTCTCGATGGATAGAGTTATGAGCTGCACATTCCTCCGGTCCGTTTCAGAGTACTGCTGAAAGGTCGTCCACGCAAAAGCAGAGGCATCGGCCAGGACTTGCTTGCTGTACTCCACCCCAAGCTCACGGTCGAAGACGTTGCCACCCTCGGTGCCGACGGCGTTGTTGGTGACCTCGTATTCAACAGCCCCCGCGGCGTTGAAGGCAGCAGAGGCCACTAGAAGGGTGGAAATCAACAACGCTACCCGTTCCATCTTCCTCACTTTCCCACTTAATTATTAACAACCATGGAAGCACCAAGGCTTCATGTTCATTTATAGAGAGAGGAAAAGATCTGAGTGTGTGGTTGTTTGAAAAGTCTAAAGTTAGGTAGACGGACTTCGGAGCCATGACCGGCGTAGTCAAGCAAAATATCCAGGATATTTTATATCGGGTGGGTTTGTTTGAATAGTCCAAGTCGATTCAGTTGGATCAAGACTTGGACGACGACCAGTGAATCGCACCCGGCACCGTACGGCGTATCATATGTACGGCAGAGAATCCCCACGTCCTTTCCGTGAATTTGCCATTTGTCTCCTTGCTTGGGCGTGAACGCAATCTAATCGATGCCGAGTCTTCCGCGGGACTTCCAGATGCCGTGTTTTACTTCATTTTCTCCGACTTCTCTTTCAAACCAGTTAAACATGACCCTTCACTTTTCCAGCTGATGAGACATGTCTCTAAAGCTAAAGTTGAGTTTAATTTTAAATGGAGCTAAACATAAGACTAGTTCATCAGCTCGCTAATCCTAAATCAACAAGAAATCAAATTGAGATTAAATGAAGTTGGTTCAAGTTTGAACGAAACGTCAATCCTCAATTTAAAGATTGGTTTAAGATTTGTTCAGATATCGGTCCAAACAATAAAGAGTATCCGTTAAAACTTTAATCCAGCAATCCATTTTATATAGATTAAGATGCTTTTAATACTCTTTGATCCCAAATACTTCAGAATGGAAATTCATATTGCCCTTTGAAAATAAAAAATCCATTCATTGACTATGTTTATTATGTTTAAAATTTCTAGAAACTAAAAAGAATTATTCTCAGGGTCTCTAACCATTGCATCAAGGAAGCATAAAATAAATAGTAAAAATATCGCTAGTAAGCGAATGTAGGTAATATATTACCTAATTTGTAGATTAGAAACTATTGATCTCAATTTAAATTTCTTAATATATGTATAGATTAAAATAACTAATTTCAATTCTTCTAGAATATAGATCAAATCAAAGCATAACATCACCATTTTGTATCCATTTGATGCAACATTATAAGTCCTCAAAAGTGCATAATTTTTTGTTTATATGTATACATGTTTTATACATCATAGGTTATGATAAACTATGTAGAGTTAACCTGTCACACCTCTGACCCCGTGTTTAAATATTGGGAATGTGAGCAGCCGCCACATGCCTATAGAAAACTATTCCTATAGACATGCAAGGCATCCACCTATGAATAAATCAATATAATCTACAATTTATACCATTCACATATAGGAGACAGTAAATACTAAAGTACTTAGACAATTGACCTATACATTTATATATATTGCCACACCACTAACCCCGGATTTGAAGCAATAAAGGAAGATTATGAGCTTCCTAGCTTAGTAAATAATAAATATATTTATAAAATTGATTTAAATTATATTAATACGTAGCTTAATTACATCATATAATATAAGATACCAATCTGTTCAGTATCAACATCATACAATTAATGATACTTAAAACACAATCATATGCCCACTTTTCTATTACATGAAAATCAATAGATAATATGAAAGTCCATTATATATCTAATTTCATAATATTATAATTAAACAGAGATACTCAATTCTTTTAGCTCTATAGCCCTTATATATTGTGGCATATTTATATCTCTACAGCTCGAGTATCACCATGATTACCCTATGGCGGAGTCATCATGATATCTTTCGAGGTAGGGATCACAACGATCATCTCCCTGGTGGAGTTGTCACACTATAACCTAATGGTTGGGTATCACCATGATTGTCCTCATGGTAGGGATCTCACCACGATTGCCTACATGGTGGGGATTTCAAGTACTCAAGTTTGAACATCTAATATAGTCGAACTGAGAGTCAAACAATATATATATAAATATATATATATAATTTAAATATTTTTCTTCCGCTATAATTTCAATATAGCTTTGATACAACTTCGATATCTCTCTAATATAGCTATGATACGTAAAATTCAACATGCAATAATCAAGATTTTGTAAGCCTAATTCGATCATAGCACATAATGCCATTCATTTCAATTTGTAAAATTGAATTCACTAATCAATGATTCATAATTATAGAAATTTTATGTAAAATTCCATGCATAATTAAATCTTAATGCAATTAAAGCCATTTGTATCATTTCAAGAGATGAGATAAATTCTCATTTAATTTTGATTAAGTACTATAAAATATAATTATTACTTATCTCGTAGATCAACTATCCGATAATGTAAATGCACCCTTGGGGTTCTTAATGACCTAATAATTCTAAATCACATGTGCATGTATCAACTCAATGGCACATCAATTAATTTCTAAAATTATTTTCTAAAGATCTTTAAAATTCTAAAATTTTTCTTAAATTTTTAAAAATCCTAAATTCTCTTCTTATACTAGCTATTGCTATAATAGGGAAACCACTAACCTTGTCCGGCTTCCTAACACCAAATGGAACAAGAATATGGCTCAAAGAAATCCCAGAGAAGTGGGAAGGGTTTCAAAGGGGAAGAGGGTGAGAGAGGGAGAGTGTGTGTGTGGGAGATCCCCACTCACACACACATACACACATGGAAGAGGAAGTAGGAGATAGAGAATCTCTCATCTCTTTCTTTCTTTCTTTCTTTCTTTTTGTTTCTTTCCTTTTTTTGATAAGAGAGGAGGAGAATTGGGAGCAAGAAAGGGAGAAAAGAAGAGGAGGAGGAGGAGAGCAAGGGAGTAGAGCATGGAAGAGCTAGAGAAACATGTTGTGGAAGAAGGAAGGTACCTAAGAGGAAAAGAGAGCGAGAAGGAGAGATGAAAGAGGCAATGGTGGCAGACTAGAGTGGAGAGGTCGAAAGGATGTTCGAAAGGATGAGAGGTGGGCACAGCAAGTAGGAGAGGCGAGAGGGAAAGCTGGTGGGTGGTTTGGTTCAAGGAAGGATTGGGAAAACAAGAAAATTTTCTTCTCTCCTATTTTCAGTTTTTAAAGTGTCACATGGCACCACCTAAAAAGTGGGCTCTATTGGGTTTGGTCGTGGACTGGCCTGATTATCACATTCTCCCTCCTTAATTAAACTTTATCCTCAAAATTAAAATACCTGAGTTTGAAAATAGATAAGGATACTTTTGCTTTACTTCTTTCTTTAATTCTCAAGTGGCCTCTCGTACCGAATGATTGCTCCACTACACCTTAATATATGAAATAATACATCTTCGCAATACTTGATCTTTTAGATTTATTATTTGCATAAGATACTGTTCATAGCTTAGATCCTCTTTGAGCTAATATATATATATATATATATATATATATATATATATATATATATATATATATATATATATATATATATATATATATATATATATATATATATATATAAAGGAATAAACCTTCGTTCGTCATGTATTGATTTTTTCATTTAGCACGTGTTTCAAGATTTTTATGGAGGAGTTTTGGGTTCCATAAGGCGCGAGTGATTCACTGGATCTACTTGGCTTCTCCTTCTCTTGCTCTCAGGGTTTTGGTAGAACAAGGCCTCATCACTGCTATGAAAGGTGGAAGTCTAGCGAGAATCGGCCCGACTCCATGGCAGTTGAGCCATAGGCAGTGGCAGCGGAACCCACCCTTTATTCGCTGGAGGTTGATCTATTTCTGCTCGATACTTGAAATAGACCATCTATTCATCGGAGGCTGATCCATCTCCACTCGATACTTGAAATAGAAGCCCTCAAGCCATGGGAACAATCTCCTCTTTGATGCCATAGAACCCTAGCCATCGTTTAAGCTTTCTTATTCAGCTGCTTTGGCTGCTCCAAGCCTCCCACCTGACTGAGACTTCTGATGATGGAAAAATAGCGAAAAAACATGGGATTCTAGCCATCATCTAAGCTTCCATATTCGGCCATCACCCCATAATTCTGGGCTTATCCACAAGGACATGATTCAGATCGGTGGTGACATGAAGCACTCGAGAATAGAAGTCTTTTCTTGCAAGATGCTAGAGTAGAGTGAGGGGCATAGTAGAGCCGATTAGGAGGAGGGCAAGGAGGTGGAAAAGAGAGGCTGGCAAGGCATCGCAGAACTTCACATGCTTTATTTTTTTTCGTTATTTTTTGGTCTTTGCTGTTTTGATTTCTTTTATCGAGTTTTTGAACTATAAATCATGGTTCCATAGATGATGTTGGAAGGGGTGCCCATATGGAATTTTTAGTAGTTATTGATTTGATGGTTTCTCATGTTTAATCTTTCAAAATTTAGATTTTTCTGATTATCTTTTTGTACGATGTGAATTTGTCATCGATGTGAAGGTAATTAAATATGACAATTGCTTCAAAATTGGTTATATGTTATATGTCATCGTAATTTTTTTCTTCTATAAATTAGTTAAATATCTAGTGGAGATTGATGTTGAAAATAGTATTTATATAAAGCCTTTGCCATTGCTTGCTTCCACAGGAAGGGGTCCATAGAGGAGTCAAAGTCGGTGATGGACGCCGCTATCGTCCGATAGGAGGGGGTCTATGGAGGGGTTGAGGTCGATGGTGGGGACGCTACCATCATCCGCCATTTCTCATTAGTAGGGATCCAATTGGAGCTCGAGGGGGTTGGAGATATACAAGATACAAGGAGAAGAGGAGTGCCTTTTGTCTCTCTTTTACTTGAAGAAATTTTAAATCATGCATTGGTTTGGTGTATGAATGTATGGACTCACCAAAAACAAGAATATACTAGAAGAGCTTCTTTTTCATTATATTCATATTTTCATGATATTCATATCCTTAGTATAGAAGGGTATTTAATACAAAGATCACAAGGAGGTAATCTCAAATTTCCCGCAATACACAGTCCAAAGATTTTTCCAATACTAGATTGTATATTTTAAGATCCTAGATATGGTGATCAATAATAGAGATGAAGACATGTTAGAGCTGATACGCTGATGCTATATGGAGGAGACTAAAGAATATTTTATGGGTATATTAGTTTAGTGTATGAATGTTAGATTAGATGTTCCTTAGGACTCACTGTAGACAACTATATAGTAGAAGAGCTTCTTTTCCATTATATTCATATCCTTAGTATAGAAAGAGTAATTGAACATATTATGATATTTTATAATAATAATTAAGATTAATGCATTAATATGATTAAAAATTTGGACTAATTTCATATAAAAAATTATACACGTGCAGTGACTAAGCAAATAAATCAATCATCATGGATGCACATTCTTTATGAAAAAGATAAATGAAAGAAAACAAGAATGAGTCCAACTAAATCAATTGAGTTCGAACACCTCTCCAACTTTCCATTAATAATATATAAAAATATTAAAAACTTTTCTAAATTAGAAATAATATCTATTGTCTATAAAAAAAATGAATGTTTGAAAAAGAAATAAGGCTGAGAACCCCAAATTTAAAAAAAATAAAATAACTTATAGATAGCTTATAATCCACATTATACATAATATATATATTTTTTATTTTTTTAATTATTTTTAAAATGTATATAAAATATATATTAATAAATTAATAAAATAAAAAAAATATATTTTTTAAATTGTACCCATGTATGGCACGGGATTATGAGCTAGTTCTATAATATAATTGGGATCTAATATGTATTTTCTCAATATAGAAACATGAAAAATATTATGTACATTAGCAAGTATAAGAGGCAAAACAAGTCTATAAACCATTGCACCAACTCTCTCCAATACTTCAAATGGACTGTAGGTGATACCCCAAATTCCAAATCTTATATTCTTTGGTAGGCGATATCTTTAGGAATATATGATTACCAATCTAGAATTCTAATTCTCGCCTTTTGATATCTACATAACTTTTTTATCTATTATGGGTTGTACGGATGCTCCTTGATTAAGTGAATCTTTTCTATTGTTTGTTGTACCAGTTCAGATCCAAATAATCTCTTCTCACCCACATCATCCCAATATATTGGGGATCTACATTTTCTTCTATATAATGCCACATAAGGTGCCATTTATATATTGTACTAATAACTATTATTATAGGCAAATTTTACTAAAGGTAACTATGCTTCCCAAGAGCCTTTAAGATTAATGGCACAAGCTCTTAACCTACATCTAATATCTGAACAATTCTTTTTGACTGTTCATTTATCTAGGGGTAGAAATCAGTACTAAAAATTGATTTAGTTCCCTAGGCTTTACGCAAATTTTTCTAAAATTGAGATGCAAACCTAGTATCTCTATCTGATATGATAGTTAAAGGAATACCATGTAGTCACAATTTCCTTAATATAAACCTTAGCTAGCCTTTCAAGAGGGTGACCAACTCTAAATGCTAGGAAATGAGCTAACTTGGTTAATCTATCAATAATTACCCATATTACATTGTTATATTATTAAGAGTTTTTGGCAAATCAATCATAAAATCTATAGCGATATGTTTCCATTTCTACTCAGAAATTGATAAAAACTATAGTGATCCTTCTAGTCTTTAATGCTCAGCTTTTGGGCAAAAAATTGCATAATTTATCTTTGCATATTACTCCACCAGAAAATTTCTTTCAAAATCTTTGTATATTTTGGTGCTACCAGGGTGTACGTTATAGCTAGTGTTATAAGCCTTTTCTAAGATTTTCTTCTTTAACTCTGGAGCATTAGGTACATATATTCTATTCCTAAACCTCAATGATCCATCCTCATGAACTTGAAATTCTAATTGTATATTGGAATCCATTTGTTCTCTAATTTTTTGCAATTCTGAATCAATATCCCGAGCAGCTTTAATTCATTCAATCAGATTAAGCTATACTCTAAAATATGCTATCTATGCCTTATGTTGATACTTTCATATTTCAATGTCAAATTTTGTCAGATGCACCATAATATACTTTTGGGTAGTAATCAATGCTGCCAAATTATTGGTCGATTTTCTGCTCAATGCATCAACTATTATACTAGCTTTTCCTGGATGATAATTGATAGATAAGTTATAGTCCTTCAACAATTCTAACCATCTCCTCTACCTCATTGTTAGCCTTGGAATTGATTTTGATTATGTCAAAAGAGTTTGAGTATAAATCATGAGTGCTAATAATACTTTAGAGAGCGAATGTAGGATTTTTTTATAATACTCAAAATTTGATTTCATTCAAGAGGAAGTCCTATCAAATTTAAATAATTTTATATTTTTAAGCCAAAGATTCAAGTTTTAGACATAAAAAAATTGTGTTCAATATGAAAAGAATTTGATATAGAAAAGTCTAACCTAGAAAGACTTCTCAACAAGTCTATCTATTCAAAAATTAGATTTGATCAGAAGACAAGTCTAGCCTAACATATGTTTGAACAAAAAAAGCTATTCAAAAATAAAAAGAATCAACTTTGGCATGTTTGGCACACTTTTAAGTTAACTAAGAAAGAAGTTTAGCTGACTCGATTTCAGTTGAAGGAAAAAGATAGAAAGAGATGAAATTCAGATAATTTTTTTTCACTGACCAAGATTTTATATGAGCCAACCAAGATAGGGTCATAGTCAACCCACTTATATGGATAGCCAACTCAGTCTCAGACCCAAGGTGAAGACATAAGATCGTAGATTTTAGAAATTTTTCTAAGCCGATCATGAAAATAACATAGTCGACCAAAATTGGAGCTCAGCTGGCTTATAAGAATAGAATAGTCAACTCAGTCTTAGAGATAGAAGAATACAAAAAGTAGTGAAAATTTATAAGTTCTCTAAGCCGATTCAGAAAATCAGTTAGCCAACCAAGTCATAAAATTAGCTGACCAAGATGTTATCTGAGCCAACCCAATCTTAGACAGATAGAATAGACAAAAAGCAAAAAAATATATATATATTTTCAAGTTGTCTCAGAATTTTACATAGTCGACTCAACACTTCAGATTAGCCAACCAAGAACTTGAATGAGCCGACTTATAGATTTCTAATAAAATAACTGCTAGTTTTTCAAATTATTTTAGATGATCATATTTTATTTATAGCAGCTATTTTCGAACTTCCAACGGCTAGAGCATTTATTACAGATATTTTTGAGGCCACAAAAGTGAATAATGCAATTAAAAACTAAGTTTTTGAAAGCATCAAAGGGTATTGAATTTTATTGAAGAAAATTCTCAACCTTCTTGAGTGGATCAAAAGAGAGAGAGAGGAAATTGCAAGTGCTTTCAATTCTGACCTTCCCATATTTACTCAACTAAAAAGAGAGGAAGAGTGCATTAAATTGAGCTAACAACCATCGAGCAAGAATACCAAGTCTTCATCAATCCTCTCTTAGGCATTCAAGAAAGAAGTCAAAGTAATTCAAGAGCTTAACGACTTCGACTTCTTCAAGATTCTAAAAGGTTTATTATTTATATTTTAAATTCTTATATATCTTTCTTTGAATTAGCATTTAATGGTGACTATATCATCTAAGGCCTAACATTGGAGGACTGTGATTCTTTTTTTTTTTTTTTATAATATTTGTATTGTTGTTGTAAAAATTATTCCTGCATTTACTTTTGAAATTATAATTGCTGCTTTTGGAGTCACTTCTGCTATTTCATTAGTTGATCCTTAAATTACTGCTATTGTTTCTGCATCATTTTTGTCATGGTCTCCATAATCTAAAGTACCGCGGGCTATTGTAGTTGCTCAAACTGAACATTTTTAGTAGCTATGTACCCGACACCCGCTTGCTGATCATCATTATTACCACCCTATTGGTTTAAAGATTCACCAGTTTGGAAGTAATGCATAATGCTAGCAATCTTCCTAACACAGCGGGGTGCCATTTTCTATTTACATCGAGACAATAACAAAGTTTAATTGCAAGGTTATGAATAATCAAGATTTAGAATTAGCACCTACAATAGACAGAAATATTTCTAAGTATCAGAGAACTACCCCATCTACACTCAACATATGTCAAATCCTAGGACCCAAAAAAAACTTCCTACAAATTTAAACCCATGCTATGATACCATTTTAACTATCATACCCTTGATCCCATGTTTAAATATTAGAAATGTGAGCCACCACATGCTTATAGGAAACTGTTTCTATAGACGTGCAAAGCATCCACCCATCAATGAATGAATATAATTTGTGGTTTATACCATTCACATCAGGAGATAGTAAATATCAAAGTACTCAGACAATTGATCCATACGTTCATATATGTTGCCACATCACCAAACATCATATACTAGGATTCTTCTTCTAAATTTTATAATTCAAAACTTTTAGCAGATGAATTAATTACATAACTCAAAAACACCATAATATACATATGCTTGAGCAAATTAGTTATATGCTAACTATAAGAATAGCTTTGCCATTTACTATTCCCCAAAATTGCCGATCCAACTAACCTTTGAATCCTAGATCTAAAACAAGAAAGAAAGATTATGAGCTTCTTAGCTCAGTAAGTAACAAATATATTTATAAAACTGATTTAAACTATGTTAACATGTAACTCAATTACATCATACAATATAAGGTACCAATTTGTTCAGTATCAATATCATACCATTAATGATATTTAAAATACAATCATATGCCCACTTTTCTATAACATGGAAATCAATAGATAATATGAAAGTCCATTATATATCTAATTTTGTAATACTCTAAAAAATGGGTACTCAATTTTTTTAGCTCTACAGTCCCTACTTTTATATATTTATACTCTTGCAGCTCAGGTAATACCATGATTATCCTCATGGTAGGGTCACCATGATATCCCCCATGGTAGGAATCACCATGATCACCCCTATGGTCGGGTTACCACACTATAACTCGGTGGCTAGGCATCACCATCATTGCCCCATGGCGGGGATTTCACCATGATTGCCTTCATGGCGGGGATCTCAAGTACTCGAGTCTAGACATCTAATACAGTATGATTGAGGGTCAAATGATACATATATATAAATATATATGTAATTTATGTATTTCTCTTCTTTCCGCTACAACTTTAATATAGCTTTGGTACATCTTTGATACAACTTTGATACCTCTCTGATACAACTATGATATATAAAATTCAATAGGCAATAATTAATATTTTACAAGCCTGATCCGATCATAGCATGTAACACTATTCATTTTAATTTATAAAACTTAATTCACTAATAATTATTCATAATTATAGAAATAATTTTAAAATACTTATTGTAACAGCTTTTCTGTTAGCAATTATTTATTTGTCTTAGGCTGGCGCACAAACTGGTTGGTCAAGACATGCTTGATCTTGACTCAACATATTTTCATGATCGAGTCTTGATTTTGGACCTAAAGCAAACCTAGGTTTAGGGAGAATTGGGCTAATGAGAAATATTTTAGACTCAATAGGTTATTCATGTTGGGTCAAAGTCTAACGTGACATAGACTACTTAAAATATACGGTCAAACATTTAGCCATCCTTTTGTAAGTTAAATATGATTTTGGAATAATTTTGGATGGTATTCATATTTTTGGGACTTAAACATGAATTTTCATGGAAAAAGCTTTTCTCATTTGTCCTAAGATTATAATCATTCTTAAGATATGAGTTAGATGATTCTGGATAAGGTTAAAATATATTGCATGATTTGGGTTTCAAGCAGCTTTGGACCATATTTGGGTTGGTCAAGAATATATTTTTCCTTCTTGACCTAAATTTGACCTGATGATATATGGATTAGATTATATGGATCAGGTTAGAAATTATCAAACCTAAAGCCAATCCAATCTTCAAAAGGGGTTCAACCTTCATGCTAAGTTGATCCACGATCTTCCAAAATAGATTGAGTTGAGTCTATTCAATCAGATGACACCTATTTGCAACCTTATTTTTCTAACAAAAAGGAGTTAATTTTAAGTGCCTAAAATAACATTTTCTAAAATTAAAATTAAGATAATTTTTATTATAGAAATAAGTATATACAATATTATTACTAATCGAAAATTAGAGTGCATATGATTTTTTGTAAATGATCAAGAATAAAATTAGTATTTTGATCCTAAATAAATCATTGACTGGCACCAAAACTAATTAGATTTGCACTAGTCTTTGGTCAAGCGTAGCATCATACATTATGTTTTTTCCGAAAGAAAAGGTCAACTGTCCTGCCATTGCATAATTTATGATAGCGCATATTGAACCACGTTGGACCGGCGAATTTTGATGTGAATGGATGTATGATTCTAGCGGCAACAGATAGGATTTGAATAAAATATTATATTATTTATTTTTAAATTTAAATTTAATATTTTATATTTAAATTCTATCCATACTCAATCGGATAAAAAAAAGATATCCATCCTCATATCACATACCTAACCCATACCAGCTTATATCCAAAAAAATAAATAACTAAAATAATTATATATATATTATTAATCAAAATAAAATTATTAATTTAATTTAAAATATAATTTATAAGTCTAAATTTATAAAAATTAAATATAAAAATATAATTATAATTCAACATAGAACATAACCATTAAGTTCATTATTTATATATAAAGATAGATTATATATATATATATATATATATATATATATATATATATATATATATATATATATATATATATATATATGAATTTCGGTATTACTTATATTCATAGGTTTGGATCGGATTTGGATAGAAAATAGTACAACCTATATCTGTGCTATCATTTTTGGGTTTTCTTCAAATCCGATCAAACTCTATTTTTTTGGGTTTGGCCAGATTTGGATATGATGCATTTTGCCATCCCTAAATTCTAACCATAGTATTCATGAAATATGGACCAACACAAATTATGATTTATGTGGGCTCCACATAAAAACATAAATGCATACAGAACATGGTCAATCAATAAAACAAGTATCTGGCATTTGAAATCCCACTCATAATATATATTTTTTCATCAATTTTCCAAAATCATTGCGTGCGAGATAACTGGCAGAATTCGAGAGGAACGAATGAAACATAATCATACCATTACTTCATGGGTGAGCCTTCTTTTTTTTTTTTTTTTTTTTTTTCTTTTGTGCCAGCCATGGAGTTATGCTATATCGATCACGATGTTAGGAATTTATTCTCGGATATTTGCACTAATCATCCATGATATCGACGATATCGACATACAGCCATCAATATGATGATGCTACTAATGACTCTGATCAATGATCGTACAATAAGTTGGGATGAAATGATCTCATCAGCTTTTGTCCGATTTTTTACTCTAATAAGAGCCGACCTTCAGGTCGAAACCTCGTCGATGATAAATGATAAAATTCTATGAGCAACGCCGATGCGGATACATCCAGGATGACTCCTCGGTGTGAGTCAACCATCGTCCACCAGCCTACTTAGCCACTTGGACAATTATTTTGAATCTTCCAATAAACTCTAGAATGCAAGCATAATAAACATCCACGTCTAATAATCCGGATTTTCTATCCAAACAACTTATGGGACTAGAGTGTAACAAATTCCGACAGTCCTCTATATAAAAAGATAATAGGGAACCCTCGAGGTAAGCCAAGACGAGGCTAGGCTACATTACTTTAAGCTCTCTCTCTTTCTCTCTTTCTATTCTACTATGCTTAAGCTTTGACTAAAGCATCGGAGGATCCCCACCAGAGAACCCCCAGCATGTGTGGACTTTCTCTTGTAGGTTTCCAGCACCCCTTGGTCTTCGGAGTTGGCATCCCTCCTCAGCTACATCAGCAATCTTCGGAGTCTTGACACAATGGTCTAGTGCTAGAGGAAGAGTATAACAATCCAATCGAAGAGAGAGAGAATGCCGTGACAAAACTACTTTGTTGCTTCCCATTGGTAGTCTACTCATTGGAGCCACCTAGCTGTCCACCTCTTATAGGCTTGTAGAGCCAGCATTGCCACCCATGACAGTGGACTCTCACTAGTTTGGTGACCTAATCCATCAGATCCAGGCACTAACCAATGTCATCCAACACGTGCAATAAGCTGCGGAGCAATGGCTACCCTCTAAGCTCGCCCCCTAAGCCATGCCATCTCGGCACAGCCATCGGGACCAGTCTCCAGTCCTAGAGAATCCTCGTCGAGGAGCACATCAGTCAATCTCATGCCAGTCGGTGATCACCATTCCACCATGGGTCCACCCACAGTAGACAACACTGACGATTCCCTGTTTCTTCTAGTGGAGATCCAATCACAGGTTACTCACCCCAACCCGAGCAATCTTGCCAGGAGGACCTCGAGCAGAAGATCCACGAGATCGAGTGGCAAATACCCAAGGTTCAGATGGGGGGCAGAGGGAATGATGAGACTTTTGGCTTTAGTTTTCGGCCACCCTTTGTCCACTCTATCCTCCAAGAACCAATCTTGAGTCAGTTCAGGACACCATCGGTAGAGCCATACAATGGCTCTACCGACTCGTGGGATCACCTAGAGGGTTACAAGGTCCTCATGATTCTTTAGGACACCTCAGATGCCCTTTTTTGCCTCACTTTCTCTGCAACCCTGAAGAAGATGGCGTAGAGTTGGTACTCCAGACTTACAATCGGAGTTCATCACTTCCATTGAGCAACTCAAATGCAATCGAAGTTCATCGCTTCCTTTGAGCAACTCAAATGCCAATTCGTTGCTCACTGTGGGAATAGCTGAGTCCAGCCGAGGAGCTTGAATAGTCTCTTCTTCCTCCAACAGGAAGAGGGAGAGTTTCTATGGAAATATGTGGCACATTTTAATGTGGCCACATTGAAAGTACGAAACCTGAACGAAGCCATCGTTATGTTGGCATTGAAGCGAGGCCTCCATAATGAGCACCTCATTTACTCTCTTGATAAGAAGTATCCAAGAGACAATACTGACCTCTTGACTCGGACCCGTAAGTATATGTAGGTCAAAAAGGGCCAGATCATGTACTGGTAAGAGGAAGATTAAGCCCTAAGCAAAAAGAGGCATGCACAGAAGGACATGCATCCGAATGAGGCAGAATCCTTCCAACCAGCAAAAGCTTCGAGATCAAGTAGCCCTCCTTGGTGCTACAATAGTTATGCCCCACTGATTGCCCCTCAATCTCAGATCCTTATAGACATCGATGGCCAAGACTACCTCCATCGACCTCTGCCAATGAAGACTCCATCGACTCGACAAAATAGGCAAAAATATTGCCACTCTATTATGACCACAGTCATGATACCAAGGAGTGCCTCCAACTGAAGGATGAAATTGAGGCTTTCATCCGAAGAGGCTATCTTAAAAAATATATTTAGAAGTAGTAGAACCAAGAGCCCAAAGAGCAGCTTTCACACCAACCCGATGAGGACAACAACAATAACCGATCAACAGCTGGAGTCATCAACATGATCTCGGGCCTTAGAGGTGGCATAGGGGTAGAAGATCAAGCCAAAAGTCTGAAGAGGCAAAGGATAAGTGGTTTGATTTCTTATTCTGATGATGATGCTATCATCATTGTCAAATTCTTCATGGTGATGCTATCATCATTGTCAAACTCCTCATGATGATACTATCATCATTTCAATGACCATAGTAAATTATGATATAAAAAGAGTTCTTGTTGATAAGAGAAGCTCCACAATATCTTAGTTTATGATACCTTTCTATGAAATTATCAACTGATCGACTGAGGTGAGTGAATACTCCCTTAGTCAAATTCTGAAGAGACTCCATCATAGTAGAAGGGGAAATCATCCTACCAGTGGTCACCAGAATGAAGACACAATAGTGGACTGAGCAACTAACATTTCTTGTTGTCCAAATGCCTTTTGCATACAACATGATCCTAGGATGATTGGGACTCAATGCATTCTGAGCAATCATCTTCATGTATTACCTAATGGTTAAGTTTTCGATTCGATGTAGAGTTGGTGAAATCCGAGGAGACCAAATACTTGCTTGGTAGTGCTTTCATGCCACTATCAAAGGCCAAAAATTGATGAAGGCTCTCCCAATTGAAGACCATAGGGAGGAAGCAAAAGAGTCTCGAGGAGAGCCAGTGAAGGAACTCATCACCATTCCCTTTGGAGATGATCTGACTAAAATAATTTGGATTGGATGATGCTAGAATATAGGGATCGATTGAAGATTTTCCTTTGAGCCAATAAGTATATATTCATCCGATTAGCATCAAACATGTTAGGTATCTCTCCCGACATCATTGTTCATAAGTTAAATGTGAATCTAAAATATCGACCAGTGCGATAAAAGATGAAGAGCTTTGCCTCAGAACGATAATGAGTTATCGATAAAGAGGTTGATAAGCTAATAACAGCAGGATTCATCTGGGAGGCACAATACATAGAATAGATCTCCAATGTTATCATGGTCAAGAAAGCCAATGGTAAGTGAAGGATTTGCATTGACTATACTGACCTCAATAAAATTTGCTAGAAAAATAGCTTCATACTCTCAAGAATCGACTAACTCATCGATGTTATCTCAGAATATTAGCTATTGAGCTTCATAGATGCCTCCTCAAGATATAATCAAATTTGGATGGCACCCAAGGATAAGGAGAAAGCCACATTCATAATCGATAAAGATTTGTATTATTATAAACTAATGCCTTTCAATTTAAAGAATATAGGTACAACAAATCAGCGTCTTGTCAATAAGTTGTTCAAGCACCAAATAGACCATAATATGAAAGTCTACATTGATAACTGTTAGAATTTGATGCCTCGAATTTGATTCACAATAAGAAGAGAATCAGTTTTCAGTACAGCAGTCGGGCTGGCTCTGATACACGATCTAGTCGGCTCGGATTGAGATCGAGCCAGCTCAAATCATAACCGTGTCGGCTCTCTCAAGTAGACAGACAGCAAGAGTTTGGATAAAATGTAGTCGAGCCAGCTCGACCCTTGATGAAATTGGCTCGACGGAGACAAATAGAAAATAATGGGGTTTTTCTATTTGGACTTGGATTGTGATTAATCCAAGGGGTCTATGAAAGTTGCGCATGGACCATAGGATCCAGCAGCCATGGAGGGTTGCGATCATAATCTGAAGGTCAGAAAATATTTCAAGACTCCATCAAGAATATGTTCGACTTATATTAGGAGAATGAACCCTGTTAGGACTTCTGTGAACTACTGAAAAGAGAATTCCCATCCTATTTAAAGGGCTGAGGTACTGTGGAGTAAAAAAGTTAGCATGTGTGGTATGAGAGGCACGTAGAGAGACTTAGGTAGCCATCAAGAGAAGCTTGGTAGAGTACCGAGTACGTGCAGTCCATGAGAGAGAGAACCAATATGTGCATAGTATCCGACGAGGAGGCTATGAGGGTAGAGCATCTTGTAGCTTCTGTGGATCTCCTTGGGATTTTGAGAGAGCTTTTATGAGGATAGCTTCTAGTTGAGGAAGATTTATGTACGGTGTTGAGAGTGGGTGTTTTCCTCTTGTATCTATTTTTCTCTTTCATAGTGAAGCTTTGCATGCCCTATGGAGGCAAGCCTTTAGGCTGATCCATGTACTTGATTATTTATTTTATTTTATTTTTTTTTCTTCATACCATAATAATTTGGTACTAGATTCTTAACAAGCGATATTAGAGTAGCTGATATCCCAATAGTTTGGTATCAGAGCGAGTTGATACCATAATAATTAGTATAAGAGTCAGATAGTATCGAAGCACAGATTGTAGAGTGGATGAGATTGAAGAATATGGAGAAGACAAGCACAATCAAGATGGAGATCAATAGGTTCAATGAGAAGGATAATTTCTTCTTATGGCAAGCAAGGATAAAGGATATCCTCATCTAATATGGATTTATCAATGCTTTCTTGTATGACGAGACACCAGCTACCATAGAGATGAAGGATTGAAAGCGGATCTAGATGTAGGTAGTGAGCATGATCCGTTTGTACCTAATAGATGATGTGGTGATCCATGTACTTGACAAGATTTTTTCGACGGTGTTGTGGTCAAAGCTCGAGGAGTTGTACATGATGAAGTCGCTCACCAATATGCTATTTCTTTGAAAGCAGTTCTATCAACTATGGATGGACGAAAGTCAAAGTGTGCGGAAGCATCTATCCAACTTTTAGAAGATCCTCACCAACCTCCTCATCATTGGTGAAAAAGTTGAGGTAAAGATCAGGACATTGGTCTTGCTAGCATTGCTCCCTCCTTCGTATAAGTCCTTGGTGACTGCTCTTCTAGTGAGAAAGAGCACCATCAAGATAGACGAGTTCACTACAGCAATACTTCAGAACGAGATTCTCAAGAGGAAGAATCCAGCTTCGAGCTCAAATGGCGGCAGCTCAGCTTTGGTGATTTTTGGAGGAGCAGGAGGCAATAGATGGAGCGATAGAGCATTATGAGGAGGACGATCCAGGTTCAAGATGAGGGATCCTAGCAAGATCAGATGCTACAGATGTGATGAGTTGGAATATCGAGTTAAGGATTGCCCATAATTAAAGGATCGGATGAAGGCTACTGCAGCAACGGTCAGTAGCGAGTCAGAGGATGATGTCTTGAAGATATTTGATGAGGTATCTAGTTCTTTCTAACAGTAGATTTTAGATTCTGCATGCATATATCATATTTATTGCAGAAAGGAGTAGTTTGACTCCCTAGAGAGTAGTGATGGTACTATTTATCTATCGGATGGATCGAGCTATGTGATTAGAGGCATCGAGATGGTCAGCTAGAAGACACATGATGGTATAGTGAGAAGATTGGAAGAGGTCCGATACATATTGGATTTCAGATAAAATTTTATCTCATTGAGCAGACTGAATTTAAATGGCTACTGGTGGATAGCTGATGATGGAATCCTGAAGGTCATGCATGGCGATAGGATGATATTGAAGAAAAAGAAGAAGATAAAAAGATATTACTATCTGACAGAAAGCTCAGTGCGAGGTGGAGCTTCAGAAGCCAAAGAAAGTCCTGTGTGAGGTGGAGCTCCAGGTGAAGATGGATCGAACACGAGATGGAAGACTCAGAAGGACGAAAGGTGACATCATGGATTGAAGTTTCTATTACCGTAAGAAAATTTTTCGAGCAGATCTTTGGTCAAAGTGGACATAGCCCATGATAGAGATGAAATCAAGTGGTCTGGCTCGACTTCCACATTTGTCCATCCATGATCAGCAGGCGTGTCCCAGGATATAGGGGCGAGATGGATCACAAGCTCTCAAAGTCAAGTGGAGGCCGAATGTCGAGTCGAGGTGGAGATTATTAGGATTTGACATCTTGAATTCGATCAACAACAAGAAGAGAATCAATTTTCAGCACAGCAATCGGGCCAGCTCTGATACGCGATCAAGCCAGCTTAGATTGAGATCAAGCTGGCTCAAACCACAGTTGAGCTAGCTCTCTCAGGCAGACAGACAGTAGGAGTCCAAACGAGATGTAGTCGAGCCAGCTCAACCCTTGACCAAGCTGGCTCAACGGAGGTGAACAGAACACGATGAATTTTTTTCTATTTGGACTTGGATTATGATTAATCCAAGGAATCTACGAGAGTTGCACATGGACCATAGGATCCAGCGGTCATGGAGGATTGCAGTCATGATCTGAAGGTCAAAAAATATTCTAAAACTCCATCAAGGACATGTTTGACTCATATTAGGAGAACAAGCCCTGTTAGAATTCTTATGAACTGCCGAGAAGAGGATTCTTATCCTATTTAAAGGGCTGAGATACTGTGGAGCAGAAAAGATGGTACGTATAGTGTGAGAGACACGTAGAGAGGCTCAGGCAGCCATCGAGAAGAGCTTGGTAGAGTGCCGAGTATGTGAAGCCTACGAGAGAGAGAAGCAACATGTGCATAGCATCCGACGAGGAGGCTATGAGGGCAGAGCATCTTGTAGCTTCTATGGGTTTTCTTAAGATTTTGAGAGAGCTTTTATGAGGGTAGCTTCTAGTTAAGAGAGATGTATGTACGGTGAGTTGAGAGTGGGTGTTTTCTCTTACATCTTTTTTTTTTTTCATAGTGAAGCTTTATATGCCCCATGGAGGCAAGCCTTTAGACTGATTCACGTACTTAATTATTTTTTTATTTTATTTTTTTCTTCTTTCTACTGTAATAATTTGATACTAGATCCTTAACAAGCGATATCAGAGTAGCTGATATCTCAATAGTTTGGTATCAGAGCGAGTTAATATCACAACAATAACATGCTTGTCAAAAGCACGAAAGCGGATTGGCATATCATCAACCTAAATAAAGCTTTCAGTGAATTATGGAGTTGCCAAATAAGGAATTGGAGTCACATCGAAAAAAATTCTTTGACTTCTTGGTGACCCAGTAAGGAATTGAAGCCAATCTAGAAAAGATGCAAGCAATTCTTGATTTAAAGCACCTGACCACTAAGTGAGAAGTCTAAAGCTTGTCTAGTGGAGTCAGCCCTTAGTCGATTCATCTCTAGGTCAGCTAAGAAGTGTCTTCCCTTCTTCAAGGTGATAAGGCAGATGAAGACATTAAAGTGGATGGATGAGTGCCAATCCATCTTCGAGGATCCTAATTGGTACCTCAGATTCTCACCACTTCTCTCCAAACTAGAGGAAGGTGAGTAGTTATTATTATACTTAGCTATTTCACGTAATACGATTAGCTTAGTTCTAGTCCAAGAGGATGCAGGAACTTAGAAGCCGATATATTATATAAGCAAACTTTTATAGGATGCGGAGATGAGATACTCTAAGGTCGAACAGATGGTCTGCATGCTCATTACTTCCATGCGATGTCACCAACTCTACTGCCAAGCCCACATAGTGGTCGTCCTCACCAATCAGCCTATAAATGTGATCCTTTGAAGGACCGACACCTTTGGGCACATAAGTAGGCGATCAAGCTTAGAGAATTTGACATCGGCTTCTAATCTCAGCCTACAATAAAGACCCAAGTGTTAGCTAACTTTCTTGTGGAATGTACTATCCTGGATGAGAAAGAATCCTCGACAAGATTTGAGGATGCTAGAGAATCATCCTTGAGAAGATCCAAGGATGCTTGGGAGCAAGCCTCGATAAGATTCGAGGTCATTGAAAAATTTCTGCAATGGATTCTGCACATCGATGGATCCTCAAATGCACAAGGATGCAGAGCCGAGCATATTCTCACTAGCTTGGATGGAGTCGTAATGGAGTATGCCCTTCGCTTTAATTTCAAAACCTCCAATAATGAGGCCAAATACGAAGCCTTGATGGTCGAACTTCACCTTATGAAGGAACTCAGTGTGAAGGATATTAAAGTCTTCACCGACTCGTAGCTTGTCGTTGGATAAATCTGAGGCGAGTACAAAGCCTGAGGCCCAATGATGATGAAATATTTATAAAAAGTTAAGGAGATGTTGGAAGCTTTTCAAACTCTAGAGGTTCAACAAATTTTCAAATTGAAAAATGCTCGAGCTGATGCTTTCTCTCATCTCACCACTTCAGGCATGATAGACCATAACAAGCAAATCTTTGTCGAATGACTACAGACTTGGAGCATTAAAGAACTGATGGTGCTTTAGGTCGAACATGAGCCAAGTTATATGGATCCAATCATCAACTACCTGCTCAAAGGGGAATTATCCTTCGACCCTATTCAGGCTCACGTGATCAAATGACAAGCACCATAGTATGTGATCATCGATAGGAGAGTTCACAAAAAGTCTTTTTCCCTACCTCTACTTTGTTGTCTACAACCCTCTGAGGCTAATTGTACTCTTCTAGAGGTACATAAAGGCATCTACAACAATTACTTGAGAGGTAGGTCACGGGCTTATAAGCTCCTTCGGCAAGGTAATTATTGACCGACCATGCACAAAGAAGCCATTAAACTCATCAAATGATGTGAGCAATGCTAAAAATATGCCAACATCCATAGTAGGCTGGCAAATGAACTCACATCAATTGTTGCATCTTATCCTTTTGCTATATGGGAAATTGACATCCTCGAGCCATTTCTACAAGCAACTGGACAAAAGAAGTTCCTGATCGTGGCAATCAACAATTTCACTGAATGGATCGAAGCCAAACCCATGGCACAAATAATCGAAGCAAAAGTTTGGGACTTCGTTTGGAGGTTGATCATATGCCGATTTAGACTTCTTTGAGTTATCATCATCGATAATGGACACTAATTCAATAATCAAAAGTTCAAAGACTTTTGTTCAAAGCTCCACATCGATCATAGGCTCACTTTGCTAGCATACCCGCAGTCCAATGGTAAAACCGAAGTGACCAACCATACAATTCTATAAAGACTAAAGACTAGACTTAGCTAAATGAAGGGATTGTGGGTAGAAGAGCTTTATAATATATTCTAGACATATTGGATAATACTTCGGACAATAACTACCTAAACTTCCTTCAACCTTATCTTCGAAGCTAAAGCAGTCATTTCCATCGAGATTGGGATACCATCAACCAGAATTGAGCTCTATGATGAATAGGAGAACCTTAGTTAGCTTCAAGCAAACCTAGACTTACTTGAAGAGACAAGAAAAAGAGTTTAGATCAGAATGACCTCATACTAGCAATGAGTAGCCCACTACTACAATGCTTGAGTCAAAATCAAGGCCTTCCAACCTAGAGATCTCATCCTAAGATGGGTAGAAGTGTCCAAACCCATAAAATAGGATAAGTTAGCCCCAAACTAGAAAGGATTGTAGTAGATTATGGAAGTCATTCAATCTGGAGAGTACAAATTGGTGACTCCACCACAACATCACAAAGGAAATACTAAGCTTAAGCAAAAGGAGCCCTATTTATAGAAAAACTAGGCCTGAGCACCGCGAACTACTTCCTCTGACAATGCCACAAGTGTCGCCATAGAGAAGCCTCAAAGACCATGCCTCCTAGAATTCAGAGATTCAATCATCTTTTCTAATAGACTATCATTATCAGAAAGTGCCAGGAATTAAATACCCTACGGAGTACAACCCGATGGATAATCTTCCAAAGATATCTTGACTATGGCCAAGACCTTTGGAAATATGTTTGGCAAAGAACCAAATGCAATGGCAATCAGGGGATATTTAGATAATTTTCTGAACCCAGACGACTAGATCGATAGATTAATTTTTCTAGAGATATCTCTGAAGAGAAATCCTGATTTTTCGGACCAGGTTTGTTCAGATTTGATCAGATCAAGAGATATATTTCAAAATTTTTTTTCTTTGATCCTAATCAGATCTGAGATATTTTAGATCTAATTATTATTACTTTAAAAATAAAATAAAATTTAGATAAATTAAATCAAATTTAATTTATCTTGATATGGGTAATCTTATTACCCGTTGATGATCCTGTATGCAGTGGAAGATTCTGGATCTAGCCATGCAAGTGCCTGACCTCTATCGGTATCCACTCAGACTGAATCTAGAGATCCTCTTATTCTCTATCATGTCTCCAAAAATTAGATCTGGATCTGATCTGGAGGATCTTCAAAACTCTTTTCGAAGATCAGCAGTCGTCCTTTGCAGTAGTGCAGCCTTCTAGCTTTCAGTCACCTTTCTTTGATCTAGATCGCACCAATCAAGAATCAAAACTCTTTTAGATGTGGAGAGGAGAGGGAGAAGATGCTTTGGTGTGGAGGAGGAGAGGAGAAAAGGCCTTGGGGCATGGAGAATTATGATTCAGATCTATCTTTGAGTTGGGCGCAGGGTCTTATTTATAGACTAAGCGTGATCCGACTCCTCTTCTTCCCAACCAATCACAACTCTTTGTGAAATCAGATCTAAATCTGATTGGTGGGAATAGAGTCCCCTGGATTCCTCCTTAGAGGGTGCCTAAGATCAGTCAAAGTTGGTTCTTAGGAGAACTCTAATTGGAATCCAAAAAGGAGATGGAGTCCCTGTCCAACAGGGACTCCTAGGCGCCTCCAACTTGGGCACACGCCAAGGGTGGCGTGCGCCCTCTTTCCTTGCCAGGTTCTGACAGGGGGACAGGCCCCCACCAGCTCTCCAATAGGTGCGTGACACATGGACAGAAGTCAAAGTATCAATGGTCAATATTTGACCAGTCAAAGGTAGACTTTTGACCAAAGTCAAAGAACAAGAAATGGCAGGTGACCAAAAATGGCAGGTAATGTCTTACAAAATAAGACAACCTTTTCTGACTTGGACAACCTCCAGTCAGACCATATGAAGGCCTCTGATTGAGCACAAACTCCTTTGGCTCAGTCAGGACAACTTATTTATGATAGCTAAAAGAAGAACGTTAGGTTCAATCGAGTGCTAGCACGATTTTTTTGAACCTAATTGAATCTCATTCAGATCAATTGAACTAGATCAGTTCAATTGATGATCACCAGATTCAAACCCTTGTTTGTGTGATCCAGTTAGGTTCAGTTCTGTATGGTAATGGGATATGTCATGATCTCTATCATCGACATCATCGAAACTTCCTTTCGATGGATCAGAACTCTTCTGATTCGAACAGCTAGAATGATCGATCATCTAAATCATTCTAATTGCTCCCAAAATCCACCAGTGACACCTAGCAGTATATGGTGGCAACCCATCAGAGCTGAATGCGAACCTCTTGGTGCAGCTACCTGTGTGATTAAGTTCTTCTATCTTGAGCCCCGATCAGATTAGGGTTAAGGTAAACTCGTCAAACCCTAGTTTCTGTCATATGATGTAATCATTCGATTCAAGTCCAATGTGAAAACCTAAATAGAAACTCTTTCTATTATTTCACTCTACCATGGCCATGGGCTTCTGGACTTGATTCTCATGATCATCATAGGGCTGCTCCTCTACCACCGAGGTAGATAGATTCCATCTTGATGCCAATCCAGTTCCTACAATGAACATGCTATAGCCAACATACACCTCAGGGTTCCATATGGCTAGGAGATCCGAGTAATGGTGTAGTCAAACTATAACACCCTCAAGGTGAACTGCCGATGCACCTCAGGTCAAAGAACCAGACACACTACTGCAGCATCGAGTCAGTCATTGACGAGAAGGTAGACTCCCTAATGACTACTCGAGGTGGTCACGCTCAGTGCCCTCGTTCTCTAACGAGTACCTATACTCTCGCTCCGGTGTCTCCACACCGTAGACTCAAGACTCATCTACTAAAGAGAAGCGATTGTACACCAACCTTCCGGATCAATCACCATCCTCGTGATGATCCTATGGTCGGGAGCATTTTATGAGTTAATAATGATTATTCATGTCTTAAATTTTCAACTCTTGAAAATATGAATTATCATTACCATTAACTCAAAGGATGTATCACAGACACTAAATACACATATGTGATAGAAAATAACCCATTTTATTAATATTAGTCAAAATTATAATTTTGCCCCTAGAAGTGTATTACAAGTGTCAGCCAATTCTGGCTTCTAGGGCACATATATCTAACAATCTTCCACTTATCCTAAAGCCAATTGGCTACAAGTCTAAGTCCCATCTTCTCAAGGTGGGCTTCGATCTTCTGCTGGCCCAACGGCTTTGTAAGTGGGTCTGCCACATTATCTGCGGAGTTGACTCTCTTGACCTCGACGTAACCCTTCTCGAGGTAATCACGGATGAGATGGTATCGCCGCTCAATGTGCTTGGATTTTTGGTGAGACCTCGGCTCCTTAGCAAGGGCTATGGCAGCCATTGTTGTCGCAGTATAGAGGAATGGCATCTGATGGCATTACTCCTATTTCTGCAGCAAACTTCTTATACCAGAATGCTTCCTTCGTAGCCTCTGATGCAGCGATATATTCTGCTTCCATGGTGGAATCTGCTATCATGGTTTGCTTGAAACTCTTTCCAGCTGATAGCACCACCATTGCACACAAACAGACTCCCAGATGTCGACTTTCGATCATCTATATCAGACATGAAATCCAAGTCTGTGTATCCTTGGACTTGGAGTTCTCCATTACCAAAGACCAACATCATATCCTTAGTTCTTCTCAAGTACTTAAGGATACATTTCACAGAAGTCCAGTGTTCTTCACCTGGATTTGACTGATATCTGCTTGTGACACTCACAGCATGGGCTATATCAGGTCGTGTACATAGCATGGCATACATGAGGCTCCCTATTGCAGAAGCATAAGGGATCTTGCTCATGCGTTCTATTTCCTCAGGTGTGCTAGGGCACATCTTCTTGGAAAGATGAATACCATGTCTGAAGGGTATTAATCCCCTCTTAGAGTTTTCCATACTAAACCTCTTTAGTACTTCTTCTATGTACATCTTCTGTGAAAGTCCTAGCATCCTATTCGGTCTATCCCTATAGACCTTAATTCCTAGAATAAAGGATGCTTCACCTAGGTCTTTCATGGAGAATTCCTTGGACAACCATAATTTGACTGTTGTCATCATGGGAATATCATTCCCAATAAGGAGGATGTCATCCACGTACAATACGAGGAAGACAACAGCGCTCCCACTGACCTTTTTGAAAACACATGGTTCCTCTTCATTTTTTGATGAAACCAAACTTTTTGATCACATCATTGAAATGAGTGTTCCAGCTCCGAGATGCTTGCTTAAGTCCATATATGGACCTTTGCAGCTTGCAAACCTTGTGATCAGTATCACTGGATGTGAAACCTAGCGGCTGTTCCATATAGATATCTTCCTCAAGATATCCATTTAAGAATGCCATTGTTTTCACGTCCATTTGCCATATTTCATAATCGAAATAGGCTGCAACAGCAAGCAATGTGCGGATGGATTTTAGCATAGCTACTGGAGAAAAGGTATCCTGATAGTCAATGCCTTCACATTGACTATAACCTTTTGCCACTAGTCTAGCCTTGAATGTCTCCACATTCCCATCTGCACCAATCTTTCTCTTGAAGATCCATTTACACCCAATAGGTACTATACCTTCTGGTGGATCTACCAAGGTCCAGACTTGGTTTGAGTGCATCGAGTCAATTTCTGACTGCATTGCCTCTAGCCATTTCTCAGAGTCGATATCTGATATCGCCTCGTTGTAGGTTTTGGGATCATCACCATGAGCACCATTACCTACGAGGAACATTTTCTCTACTTTTCTGAAATAATACCTAAGTATCTTTCAGGGGGACGGAAAACTCTTTTCCGATCTACGAGGTGGAGGAGGTAGTGTTCTTATTGGCTCAACCTGATTTGGTTCCAATTGGTCCTTAGCTCGTTGCACTTGTGAGACTTTCTCATCAAGCTTAATCTGCTTTCCAATGCCGCTATCTTGAATAAACTATTTTTCAAGAAAGATGGCATGTCGACTCACAATCACATTGTGGTCTTCTGGAATGTAGAAATAGTATCCTAATGACTCTTTAGGATATCCTATGAATCGAGCTCTGAAAGGACCTAAACTCTAACTTGTCCGCTTGTTGTCTTTTGACATGAGCCGGACAACCCCAAATTCTGAGATGACTCAGACTTGGTTTCTTACCGTGCCATATCTCATACGGTGTGGTAGGAACGGTTTTAGAGGAAACCCTATTCAGTAGATAAATTGAAGTTAACAATGAGTGTCCCCAAAGAAAATCAGGGAGGTCTGTGAAGCTCATCATGGATCGAACCATATCCAATAGGATCCGATTTCTCCATTCTGAAATCCCATTGAGTTGAGGTGTTCCTGGTGGAGTCCATTGAGAGACTATGCCATTTTCCTTGAGATAGTCTAGGAATTTTTGGCTAAGGTATTCACCTCCTCGATCTGATCGAAGAACCTTAATGGATTTTTCAGTTTATTTTTCTACTTCATGTCTGAATTCTTTGAACTTTTCAAAAGCTTCAGACTTGTGTCTCATAAGATACACATACCCATACCTAGACAGATCATCGGTAAAGGTAATGAAGTAGACAAAATTGCCTCTAGCCGGCACATCAAATGGGCCGCACACATCAGTATGTACTAGGGCAAGGAGATCTGTGGCCCTCTCCCCATGTCCAACAAAAGGGAGTTTAGTCATTTTGCCTTGAAGACAGGATTCACAAGTTGGATATGACTCGGAAGTCAATGGACTCAATAGCCCATTTTTCTCCAATTTGTTGATCCTATCTTCTGCTATATGACCTAATCTCAGGTGCCATAGATATCTGTCGTTTGGACTATCCCTAGGTCGTTTGGCATTCACATTTTGCTCGATAGTTAGAATAGGTACATCAATATGTAGCTGATAAAGACCATTAATAAGGAAACCATTTGCAATTTTATTTCTTTCATAAAGAATGTTACAATGGTCCTTAAAGAAGGTAATCACATAGCCTTCTTGTGCTAAGCATGAAACAGAAATCAAATTCCTGCTAGCTGCAGGCACATAATAACAGTCTTTCAAAACTAAGTCTAAACCAGATGGTAATCGAAGAGGGTATGTTTCCCACGGCTACTGCAGCAACTCTTGCTCCATTACCGATGCGTAGGATCATGTCTCCATCCCTCAGCCTCCTGCTATCCTCAAGACCCTGCATATGGAAGTGCATAGATGAGCACTAGAACCAGAGTCAAGCACCCAACTGGATGCAGAAGAAACCGTAAGGTTAGACTCAATAACGAGCATACCTCCAGAAGGACCTTCCTTCTTGTTCTTCAGGGTGGCCAGGTAAGTAGGGCAGTTTCCGCTTCCAATGGCCGTCGCTGTTGCAATGAAAACACTTTTCTTTGACATCGGCCTTTTTCTTCGGTTCTGCCTTCTTCTTCTTTGTTCCTTCCATCCTTTTGCTTTTTCACAGACTTCTTTTTCTTTCCATAAGACTTTCTTTTGGAAGAAGTCCGTTCCATAGCAAGAACTGAGCCTTTAGAACCTTTCATAGAAAGCTCAGCGGTAACCAGCATATTCATTAATTCGGCCAAGGAATTTTGAAGTTTATGCATGTGGTAATTCATGATGAATTGCCCATATGCATCAGTCAAGGATTGCAGAATAATATCGTTCTGCAGGTCCAAGTCTAACTTCACACCGAGCTTCTCAAGCTCTTTCCATGTCCTTGATCATTCATCAGACAGTGATCTTGGACTGACTGCCCATCATGCATCTTAGCCTTAAAAAGTCATTTTCGTGACTTGATACTTTGGCTGCGCGACTCTGTTCACCAAACATCTCCTGCAGGTGAGCCAACATTTGGCGAGCAGTCCCGATATCTTCATGTTGGCGCTGGAGCTCATCAGACATCGAGCCCAACATGTAATATCTGGCCTTATTATCTTCGTCTATCCATTTTTTCAGAGATGCTCTCTGTTCAGTGGATGGACGGGCTGGTAAGGTGGGAGGGTCCTGATCCAATACATGGGTTAACTTCTCAAAAACCAAAACTATTTTATAGTTCCTGAGCCAATCTTTATAATTGGATCCAGTCAGTCTATGTGTGTCCAGGATACGTGCCAATGGGTTGGACGCAGACATTTTTCTATAGAGAGTCAAAGATTCTAGTTAGATACTGTAATTATGACTTGACCAATTTATTTAGAGATTTTATTTTTAAACAAATTAGCTCCCACTATTTTCTCGGATCCCTACACTCCCTCTGTAGAGATGCAAAAATCTCCATGATTAATGATTTCTAGTGGGTGGTGCGGTCTCACCAACTGACTCATCACCTCACCTAACAGTTATTGGTGATGGGTTAGCCAATGAGTGAACAACTCTTGTTCAATGATTCTCTAATCATGGTGCACCCAAACTTGGTCTCTAATTCATGAATCTCACCGTATCCGAAATATTGATCCACTCCTTAGTTAAGTCAGACCCACCATTTGCATAGACTGGATTCCTAATTGAGTCTCTCACCGTATCCGAAATATTGAGCCCAACTCATCCTCCAGCCCATAGCATCCAATGCCTAATAGACATGGTTGCATCTTCCCGGTGCAACTGAGCCACTGTATCCAGCCGAGAACAATCAACCCCGGAAAAGGGCCCGCACATCTACAATGGTGGAAGACCTCAGACTTAATCTTTTCTTAGGAAGAATTGATTCAGGTCTCATTAAACTAGACTTGTCATAGTCATAACAATTATGACTAACCTAGTGGCATGGGTTAGCTCGGATTATTGACCACCTCAGATCAGAACTGTGTCAACAGATATGGCCAGGTAAGTGAGACCGGTGGAAGGAATATGCCATTAACTCGTACAAGAATGCATTCAGGTCGAGTAGCTTCCAATTAAAAATCAGTCGGTCGTATGTGCCAAACTTACCTTAGACACCAAATTGTTGAGCCAGAACCAATTGGGTTAGCCTACAATCCAGACTCTAACCTCTGAGCCTAATTAGGTCTTGCTTGATCGTGACTCGATCTTGACCCAGACTTAATCCTATTAGGCTGGTCAATTTAAGCATTGTTGATCCCATCTAACCAACTCTTGATTCGGTTTGATCAACCGCTTAGACCTAATTGAGCTACCCAAGCCCGAACCCAGTATTATGAATATGTCTTAGATCTGAAATTCTCAATTTTAGACCTAATTAATATTCCATAATCTTAATTTTTAATTAAGTAGGGTTCATAAATAAAATATGCACAATAAATCCTAGGGTTTCAGGATCTAGGGTTTTGCAGAAAGTAAGTTTTGGATTTTTGATTAAGGACGAACATGCGCAGCACCCCTACACATCATAAGAACACCCCATCGAATGGAAGAGAGGGCCTTTAAATCCCTTCTTCATTTCTTATGACCGGACGGCCAAGAGGAACGCCTTAATCAGGAACATGCAATACTACAAAAATAGTTTTAGATCTATATCATATATCTCATATACAAATTAGATCTAATCATGGCATATTTTGCATACATCTCATGTATCGAATCATGCATATTTTCAGATCTAAATTATCTCATAATAATCTAAAAAATTAGATTTAAATTGATCTAATCAAAATAAATTCTAATCTAGATAATTATGTAGAACTATTCTACAACTAGTCTAGACATGCATCTATCATATCTCATATGATATTTAAAATTAAATAATTTTTATTTACTATTTTTTAGATGTTATTATAATACCATTATAATATCAAAAAATAGTAAATAAATAGATCTAAAATATGATTTAATCATATTAAATTAAAAACATGCAAGACTATTCTATAGAACTATTCTATTTTAGAACTAGTCATGCATATCTTCTAATCTTAGATCCAAATCATTTAATTTTAATTTTTTCTAATTTCAGATCTGATCACATCTCATGTGACATCTTAAATTATTTATTTTCTAATTAAAATAAATTTAAAATTAGATCTAAACACTTTTAGAACCTTGGCTCTGATACCAGTTGAAGGAAAATCCTGATTTTTCGGACCAGGTTCGTTTAGATTTGATCAGATCAAGAGATATATTTTAAATTTTTTTTTTTTAAATCATAATCAGATCTAAGATGTTTTAGATCTAATTATTATTATTTTAGAAATAAAATAAAATCTAGATAAATTAAATCAAATTTAATTTATCTTGATATGGGTAATCCTATTATCCATTGATGATCCTATATGCAGCGGAAGGTTCTGGATCTAGCCACGCAAGTGCCTAGCCTCCACCGGTATCTACTCAGGTTAGATCTAGAGATTCTCTTCTTCTCTATCACGTCTCCAAAAATTAGATCTGGATCTGATCTGGAGGATCTTCAAAACTCTTTTCGAAGATCAGCAGTCGTCCTTTGCGGCAGTGCAGCCTTCTAGCCTTCAGTCATCTTTCTTTGATCTGGATTGCACCAACCAAGAACCAAAACTCTTTTGGACACGGAGAGGAGAGGGAGAAGATGCTTTGGTGTGGAGGAGGAGAGGAGAAAAGGCCTTGGGGTGTGGAGAATTGTGATTCAGATCTATCTTTGAGTTGGGCGCAGGGTCTTATTTATAGACTAAGCATGATCCAACTCCTCTTCTTCCCAACCAATCATAACCCTTTGTGAAATCAGATCTAAATCTGATTGGTGGGAATAGAGTCCCCTGGATTTCTCCTTAGAGGGCACCTAAGATCAGTCAAAGTTGGTTCTTAGGAGAACTCTAATTGAAATCCAAAAAGGAGATGGAGTCCCTGTCCAACAAGGGACTCCTAGGCGCCTCCAACTTGGGCACATGCCAAGGTGGCGTGCGCCCTCTTTCTTGCCAGGTTCTGGTAGGGGGACAGGCCCCACCAGCTCTCCAATAGGTGCATGTGACATGTGGACAGAAAGTCAAAGTATCAATGGTCAACATTTGACCAGTCAAAGGTAGACTTTTGACCAAAGTCAAAGAACAAGAAATGGCAGGTGACCAAAAATGGCAGGTAATGTCTTATAAAATAAGACAACCTTTTCTGACTTGGACAACCTCCAGTCAGACCATATGAAGGCCTCTGATTGAGCACAAACTTTTTTTTTGGCTCAGTCAGGATAACTTATTTATGATAGCAAAAGAAGAACGTTAGGTTCAATCGAGTGCTAGCACGATTTTCTTGAACCTAATTGAATCTCATTCAGATCAATTGAACTAGATCAGTTCAATTGATGATCACCAGATTCAAACCCTTGTTTGTGTGATCCAGTTAGGTTCAGTTCTGTATGGTAATGGGATATGTCATGATCTCTATCATCGACATCATCGAAACTCCTTTCGATGGATCAGAACTCTTCTGATTCGAACAGCTAGAATGATCGATCATCTAAATCATTCTAATTGCTCCCAAAATCCACCAGTGACACCTAGCAGTATATGGTGGCAACCCATCAGAGCTGAATGCGAACCTCTTGGTGCAGCTACCTGTGTGATTAAGTTCTTCTATCTTGAGCCCCGATCAGATTAGGGTTAAGGTAAACTCGTCAAACCCTAGTTTCTATCATATGATGTAATCATTCGATTCAAGTCCAATGTGAAAATCTAAATAGAAACTCTTTCTATTATTTCACTCTGCCATGGCCATGGGCTTCTGGACTTGATTCTCATGATCATCATAGGGCTGCTCCTCTACCACCGAGGTAGATAGATTCCATCTTGATGCCATCCAGTTCCTACAATGAACATGCTATAGCCAACATACACCTCAGGGTTCCATATGGCTAGGAGATCGAGTAATGGTGTAGTCAAACTATAACACCCTCAAGGTGAACTGCCGATGCACCTCAGATCAAAGAACCAGACACACTACTGCAGCATCGAGTCAGTCATTGACGAGAAGGTAGACTCCCTAATGACTACTCGAGGTGGTCACGCTCAGTGCCCTCGTTCTCTAACGAGTACCTGTACTCTCGCTCCGGTGTCTTCACATCATAGACTCAAGACTCATCTACTAAAGAGAAGCGATTGTACACCAACCTTCTGGATCAATCACCATCCTCGTGATGATCCTATGGTCGGGAGCATTTTATGAGTTAATAATGATTATTCATGTCTTAAATTTTCAACTCTTGAAAATATGAATTATCATTACCATTAACTCAAAGGATGTATCACAGACAATAAATACACATATGTGATAGAAAATAACCCATTTTATTAATATTAGTCAAAATTATAATTTTGCCCCTAGAGGTGTATTACAAGTGTCAACCAATTCTGACTTCTAGGGCACATATATCTAACAATCTCAACTCTGACTAACACCTCTGAGAATATGTTCAGCAAAGCACTAATGACAACAACAATCATGGGTATTTGGACAATCATCTGAACCCTGATGACTGAATTGATGGACCGATTCTTCGGAGATATCTTGACTTAGATTGAGACCTTTGAATGATAGTCTGTAAGGTGTCGATGATAAGAAGTTTTTTAGACCCAAGTTTGGACCTTCAGATCCCTCGAAGATATCTCGGTCCAGGCTGGGACCTTCAAAATGCTGTTTGGGATGTCACTAAGCATAAGGAGATATCCTGACCTAAGTTAGGACTTCTACAAGTAGATATCTTAAAAATGATCTGACGATGAACTCCGAGGTTGAAAATTAACAGATAAATGACTTGACAAAGATACGGCCAAATAGTCAGCTTAGAAAAGTCCTTGGGAGTCTTCATCGGACAACATACGACTTCAACAATAATTGACAAAATCCAGAATTGATCCAAAATTGAGAACTTAGTGAGATTCTGGTGGGATAAACCTTTGACAAGCCAACAAACATTGATAAAAAAGCATCTAAACATGAGGTATGCATGATAGAAATAAAGTCTTTCATTTCATTAAAGTTTCTATTTACAATAAGGTGCCAAAAAGTAGGCACCAAAAGCAAAAACAATTACAAGATGAAGACTTAGTCCTCATTTGATGAAAATGCCCCAACCTTCTCATCATTGTTACCAGGGCAAAGGCACTGAAGGTCCAACTTTGGGACCATGTACTGCACATAGGCCTTATAGTCTTCAAAACCTCGGATATAAGTGGAGGTGAAGGCATAAATAATTTCCTCCCTAAGAGCCATCGAAGACTTGAACTCTCTAATGCAGTGGTCCCAGACCTCAGCGGGGATCCATAAAGAGGAACCAGAAAACCCCCCACTACCCCCGAGTAGGGAAGGGTTAGCTCTGAATTCGATAGGAGGAGCTGGTCCCTAGTTCGATGGTAGCGGCACTCGAAATGATTCTGAGATGGCACCAGAGCAGTACATTCCAGCTCAACACTTCTTGCCTTCTTGGAAGAGGACTCTTTATGGGCCATAGCCACCTTCTTCTTCACTGCATGCTTAATGGACTTTGGCAATGGCTTCATGGTTGCAGATAAAAAGAAAGATCTACTTCGATAGCGAAGTCCTATTAAGTGGTTGATCTATTTATAAACATCCTGGATGATGTAGATCTGGTCATCAAGCTACTAGATTATGCCATTTGGCCAATTCTAAAATGGTGCACCCTATGGCTCTTCATTAATTCCTTATCCATTTCAATCCAAGGAATGATTTGCAAAGGGTGCTTTGGACTCACCACAACTCACCACATGGAGGGATCAGACAGGACCAAGAGGTGACTTCCAACTTTATTCTCTTGAATGAAGTGTTCTATGACTCATCGAGCTCCTTCTCTAATAAAGACAGCCTAAGTTACTAGACAGCACAAATCTCCAAAAGATCTACACACCAAAAGTGGCGACACAGACAAGTTCAGTTCACCCTAATGCTAGGATCAGATGACCATTCCGATTGAGAGTTTAGAAATTCTACTCTGCATGGCTCTGATGATGAGAAATATCCTAGTCCAAATTATGTTGGAATAATTGGTACTACTTTTATATCAATTGTTATGCCTACGCCTGCTTGGAACCATGGTCATAGATCTGATCTATTGCGCAAATCTGGATGTTAATCCAGAAATATGAAGAAGAGCAAAAATTGATGGCAGCACCTAAGGCTTGGCATTGAAACCAAAGAGAAAAGAGATAAGAGAGTTTGAGGAAGAAAAGATCTGTATTGAGTTTATATTTTTTTTTGAAATCCTAATACATCCTATGTATTTATACATTGCTATTAGATCTGACCAAAAACTCTCCTGGCTAAATTCAATATATGAAAGTACTCACCGAGCCCATATACAACCATGTCTTCTATGCTCGCATACCCTGAATCTAAACTCGATCCATATATGAGTTAGCCACCTTAAGACCTTATTGGATTAGGCTTTAAGATCCCAAATAAAAAATTTCATCCAGTTCTATTCACCACCGTCAAGCTGACTCTATCAGTAGCCAAGTTGGCTTGACTGCATCTCGTCCGAATCCTATTTTTTATCTGCTTGAGACAATCGGCTTGACTGCACCCTAAGCTGGTTCGGTCTCAGTTCGAGCCAGCTCGACTGCATAGAAAAGCCAGCCCACCTATGTATCAGTCCCTTATCTTGACTGATTATTCTCTTGGCTTTGGTTCTTTGCTCCATCTTGTGTCCCAGATCTCCGAAGCACCTACCAAGCTTCTCTCAAGATCCTCACACCTAAATCTCGAGTCTGTGCAAGGTTACACACTACCTTCATTATAGGACAACTCCTGTCCTAACCCTAGGACTCCACCTATTCTAGTCTCCTAGAGCCAGCATCCTGACTTCTTCCGTGGCCTCCCAAGGCTTGGGAGCACCATACCAAATCCTACAATCTCTATCTTGATGTGCCCAAACCTCGGCACACCTAGCAATATTTTTCTGCATGATCCCATTATTGATGCCTACCCTGATAGCTATTGGTGCACACCTTGCCACTGCCATCTTTCTTCAACTACTGAGCTTTCTTTGAGGCTTTTAGAATGACCGCCTCCACTGCTAAAGACCTTGGCCTGCACCTATGCACCATCCTTGGAGTTATAGGCATCTTTCTGCTTGGCAGCTGCATCATTTATCCTGAACTTTCATGGAGAATCCATAGCAATTATATGTCGACACCCACTGCATACCCTGACACGATCTTCTCAGAACTTTGCCTGTTCACCCACATGTGCTACTCCATTTGAAACTATGCATCTCCGATATTGGTGCTAGGATATTGATCCTCCTACACTCCTCTGCTCTGAACATGTATCAAAACTCTCTCCACTGGTGAAGCCACCTCTATCCGGTGCTCTATCTGAAATCAAAATCTTCTCGATACCATAGAAGCAAACTCTATAATTGAGTCTCCCGAGGCCAACCATCTAATGCTGTACTACTGAGCCTGCCGCTGCACCTTAATCACCATCGCTGCTTTTTCAGATTCTCTGCACTCTATGGATCCCTTCAAAATTATCTCGGATATACTGTACCCCATAGGCTCCTTCGAAACCATCAAAAGCTCATTCGACTCTACATTTTTAGTGACTAAAATGATGGAATCTGACTTTTCTTCTTTCTTACACTTTTTTTAAAGCAAACACTCCCGCTTAAAGTGCCCTACTTCACCACACTTGAAGCACTTCTTGGACCCCTTGCCGTCCCTTTGCTGACCCTTCTTCTTTCCTTGCTTGGGCCTCTCTAACACCACGAGATCCTCCTAAAAGATCTTCCTCTTCATCATCCATTCTCGCTGCTCGTTGGACCTTAGCACTGATACAATCTCCTCGTATACTAACATCTCCTTACCATACAGCAGTATAGTTATCAATGGATTGAAGCTCCCGGATAGCGAACATAGCAGCAATAAACTCTTATCCTCCTCTTCGAGCTCCATTCCAATGTTGAGAAAGTCCATGCTCATCTGGTCGAATCGCTGAATGTGTCCTACAACATTCTCACCCTCCTGCATCCGAAGATTATACAGTTGTTTCTTTAGCACCAACTTATTGCACATATTCTTTTTCATATACAACTGATGTAACCTCGATGATGAACCCTTGGGTGTCTTCTCCTCCAACACACCATACAGTATCTCATCTGTCAGACAAGCCCTAATCATGGTACATGTCCTTTTCTCCAAGGACTTCCACTAGTTTCTCGTCTGTCATCTCTTCCGGCCTATCCTCTAAGGCCGAATCTAGTCTCATCTGAATCAGCAGATTCTCTTTATAACCTTTCATATCGTGAAACTATCCTTTCCATCAAATTTCTCAAATTCTACCTTCAACCTATTGTTCTTCATGATCAAATTAAATAAAAAATAGCCAATAGGTAGATCTAAAAATATTACCTTGACTAGAGATGGTGGACAGCAGCCCTTAGATCACTTCTTCATGAAGCCTAAGAAAAATTTTAGATCTGAATCTTGCTGCTGATCTCTATTAAAACCTAATCTTCTTCCTCCTTCATGCTCAACCGGACTCTGATACCACTTGTTGGAACAATCAATATTGCTTTGATATCAATTGTTATGCCTACGCCTGCTCGAAACTATAGTCATAGATCCAATCTCTTACGTAAATCTGGATGTTAATCCAAAAATATGAAGAAGAGTAAAAGTTGATGGCGGTCGTAGCCTAAAAAATCACTGCTATAGGCTATGACAGTGGTTATTGCAATGATTCTGAGAACCACTGTCATAAAGTACTTATTATAGTGGTTTCTAAATCACTGGCATAGCTTGACCTATGGCAGCAGTTATGTAACCACTGGCATAGGCTCTATGACAGTAGTTATGAAATCGCTATCATAGGCTAGTCTATGGCAGCGATTATGGAATCGCTGTCATAGGTTTGTCTATGACAGCGGTTATGTAACCGCTGTCATAGATCTAATACAGTGGTTGATACATTACCTACGACAGCGGTTGGCACATCTACGATAATTATTGTAAAATCGCTACCGTAGCTTTTGAATAATTAAAAAATATAAAATTTTTAATTTTTTATATATTTTATCTGATAAATGTAGAGATATATAATACAAAAATATTATAAATATAAAAATATTTTTGAAATGCTAAAATTTTATTACTGAATAAAATTTATTATAATATTTTTTTAATAAAATACATCAAAAGTCTCCTAAATCTACATCATCGTCGTCACCGGGAGATGGAACACGAGCTGGAGTCGGAGCTGAAGTTGGAATGTAGGCCAACATATTCTCAAAGCTCATGAAAGCACCTTCAAAACGTACGCTGAGCGTCGACACCATGTCTCTCACGATGCCCTTCAGATGAGATGTGCGCTTCTTAGCCCGATCTACTTACATCGCAACATGATCTGCTCGTGTCAACGTCTCCTCAAGCTCCTTCCAACTGATGACACCAGAAGCCTATGAAGAGATGCTCGTCTCAGACCAATAGTTGGTCGGCATATGTTTGGGCCTGCATCGAATCCTCCTAGAGTGCTCAGCCCCTAAGACTTGAGACAGATGGTCATGGGGGCTAGAGGTATCCGGGCTCTCGCTCGCGAGCACATCTAGCTGATTCTATAATTATAAATTTAAATAAAATTTTATAAGAAATGCTATAATACTAATCATATATACTAATATATTTAATATTTACAAAATCCTCCCAATCACAATATTCATCGATCTGTCCTTCTTATCCATACGGTTGGATTGGAAGGTCTCAGTACGGCTGGCTATCACTCCATTTCTCATCAGCTATAACAATGGATCAGTTTATTAGAAATATAAAAAAATTATTAATTTAATTTATCTAATAAGATTTAGAATTTATTACCTCTCTATGCACACAATTGGTTATAGACTCACGATCGAGAGTGTGTGTATACTCCTGGACTGTCCGATTCTGATAGAAGGTAGCCTAACAAGTATTTAAATAAATAATAAATATTTAAAAAATATTTAAATATAATTTTAAGTGTATTAAAAAATTTAAAAATTAGTAATTTTATCTTGAACTCCTGGCTTCTCCAATGTGTAACCATCTTCTCCCACTGGCTCGAAGGACAATCCTATATCCAAGGAACAAGATCCTCCAAAGTGTCTCTTCGGTGCTCGAGCCATCCTCTATGGAGCATGACCTTGTAGCCTCGATACAACTCTCCAATCTTCTTCAGTCGAACATCTCGAGTCCTCTCGTGATCAGAAAAGTCATACCTCCTCTGCACAAAGTTATCAAAAGTCAGTTACAAAATTATTCTAATCAAACATAGTGTAAATATATAAAATGCATAAATATAATTAAGATACACTTATCCATATCTCTTCCTACGTCCGATTCTTGACAGCAGCATCCATCAATTGTCAGTCCTTGGGCTCTACGGGAATAATGTCTGATCGTCTCACAAGTACTCCAAAAAAGAAATGCATCTCCCATGTGGTCTCTCCTACTAGCCTCCCCCCACATCATACTGCATCATCACCTGATGCTGACGGTTCCACACATGCGCCATATATATGGGGCTGCAAAATATCCAGCTGGATGATGCACCTACAATGAAAATACATTATACAAATATATAAGTATATAAATACTATATAAAAAATAAATAAATAATATAATAAAAATATACACTCAGGTGTCGGTGGAGTAGCATGTGTTGGAGATGTGGATGACGATGGAGGCTCAGATGCCAATAGAGTAGATGTCGTCAGTGGAATAGATGCTGGAGGTGAGCAGTCGATGCGGAGATGGATGGAGTATGCTCTGACTGCTCCTTAAATGCTAAACTCTGCATAATCTATCGAAGGGTAGGGTTAAAAGCTAGATGGCATTTTAGTGCCATCATGACTTGCAACGTTAATGAACATTAACCAATATAACATGTTGAACAATAATCAAAGATATGCCTAGGTACCATCCATACAATTATATATAAATATACAGATGCCAAAGATTATGTATACTAATCAATTGATGGGTCTATCGCAATGCAATGCAATAAATAAAAGCAACAAAATGAAAGTTCTCTTAGCGGTCGGTATGGCACGGCCTACCGATATGGCATGGCACGGCATGATATAGCCCACCGACACGGTATGGCCCAAGACATGGCATGGCACAGCCCAAGACACGGCATGGCCTACCGACATAGCACGACCTAGGATATGGCACGGTATGGCCTACCGGCACGGCTTAGATGCGGAGCTCCATAGTCTGTCGAGGGGTGGAGGTGAAAGCTAGATGGTGTTTTGGTGCCATCATGACCTGCAATGTTAATTAACATGAGTTTGAGTATTTAACCATTTATTTTATAAGTGGATGTAGGTCTTTTCAGGTATTTAAATTGAAGAATCATTTCAAGAAAAGATCTACAAAAATTCATCAAGTCAAGATCCTTAAAGAAATTTTTTTTTTAAGCTTTCAAAGATCAGAAGAAAGAGAGCTCTTTGACTAAAATAATAAAGATATAAAAAAAAATTAAATAAAAATTAAATCTTTTTGATTGATAGCAAAAATTTTTCAAAATAGCCTTGGAGCAGTTTTTGAGACATCTCAAAATTTCATTCAGACATCTTAGTATATAGTTTGATTACTGTAACTATCTATAGAATTATTTATAATTTTTAAACTATCCAAATTGGACAATCAATTGATTATTGTACATAATTCATTCATTCATACAATTATATATAATTGTATGGATGCCGAAGATTATGTACACTAATCCATTGACGAGTCTATCATTATGCAATATAATAAATAAAAATAATAAGATATAAACATCCAGAAAATATTATCCAATAAATTCTATAACATGAATTACATTCATAAATGATTAAGGATAAGCAACAGTCGTAGATCCTATCTCTTGCACGAACCTGGGTATTAATCCAGAAATCTGAAAGAAGAATGAAGTAGATGATGGCAGCACCTTAGAACTTAAAGTTGGAACCTTAGGGAGACATATCAAATTTTGTTCACACCCATCTAGCCAGCTTGCTCAGAAATCGAGCCGACTCCATGCCTGAAATAGCCGGCTCCATGCCTGAGACATCCAACTCGGATCCTCCTTCAGTCAGCTCGATCTCGGTTTGACTCGGCTCGGCTGCGTATCCGAGCCAGCTCAGTTGTGTGCCATCCCCTGTTCTTAGCTATCTCCACCCTCCCCTCATCTTTTCAACTGTCCATCTTCCACTCAATCTCCATCGCCGATGAGGTAGGACCCCCTCCCTGATCACTCTCTCCCTCTCTCGATCTCCCTCTCTCCTTCTCTCGATCATCCTCGTCGGTGAGGTCGGACCCCCTTCCTCCCTCTCTCCCTCTCTCGATCTCCCTCGCTGGCAATGACGACGAGGCCAAACCCCTCCCTCCCTCTCTCACTCTCTCGATCTCCTTGCCGACGAGGTCGGACCCCCTTCCTCCCAGTGATGCCGACGAGGTCGGATCCCCTCCCTCCATCTCTCTCTCTCTCTCTCTCTCTCTCTCGGTCTCCCTCATCGGCGATGACGGCGATGTCAAACCCCTCCCTCCCTCCCTCTCTCTCTCTCTCTCTCTCTCCGTTTCTTAGTTTTGGATCTCAAAATCGGGTTCGGATACCCGGGAACCATTAGGATACATGTCTGGTACTTCAAGAATGGACCCATCGAGTATGCAGGTTCGGGTCTGGTACCAGTAATTAAAATTAGATCCAGATCTAAATATCTAGGTTCTGATCCAAACCCGATCTATTGATAAGTCTAGTCTAGTGATTAATAAATAATATTATAAAATTAAAATAAAAATTATACCTATGGCTATAGAGGGGGTCACATCGAAAGCTCCAAAGGTCGCTGACGACGATGCTAGAGGAAGATGACGGCGCTAGAGGTAACCTGCAAAATAAGAGCAAGATAGTGAGATAGAGAGAGAAGAAATAGAAAGAGAAAGAGAAAAGAGAGAGGGGGCCCAGAGGGGCATCGTGATGGAGAGGCCAGGGGAGGGGAAGGGCAGGGGGCAGGCGGCCAGGGATGGGTACGGCAGGGGGCGATAGCGATCGAGGATAGGGAGGGTAGGGGGTGGTGGCCGGAGATGGGAAGGACAGGGGTGGGCGGCCGGGGATGGGGAGGGCAGGGGCGGTGGTGGTCGGGGATGGAGAGGGCAGGGTGCGGATGGCCGGGGATAGGGAGGGTAGGGGTGGGTGGCGGTGGTCGGGGATGGAAAGGGTAGGGGACGGCGGCTAGGGAGGGCAGGGGATGGACGGCCAGGGAAGGAGAGGATAGGGGGCGACGGCGGTCGAGGATGGGAAGGGTAGCACGCGGGGTGGGACGGGCGGGGGGTTGGATGGGCAGGGGATGGGCGAAGACCACCGAGGAGGGGCCGACGTGGGTGGGGGGACGAGCAGGAGGGGGTGGCATGGCACGGGTGGGGGCGGTTGCTGTTGGGGATGGAAAGGTGAAGTGGGAGGAGGGGGGCACCGAGAGGTAGGGCCGGTCGGGAGGAAGGAGGGGCAGCACCGATCGGAGGGAAGGACTTGGGTGGAGTCTCACTAACGATGGAGAGGAGGGAGGAGAGAGAGGGTGCACGAGAGAAAAGAAAAATTTGAGGATTTTTAACTTAATCTACGACAGTGATTTTCGAATCGCTGCCATAGATCTATGACAGTAGTTACTGAAAACCACTGCAATAGATTTACAGCAGCAATTTTTTAACTGCTGCCATTGATCTATAGTAGCGATTTTCAATAACCACTGCTGTAGGTTGAAAATAATTTTTTTTTAATTTTTTTATAAATATTATATAATTTTAAAATTTAATGTTCATCTTCATCGTTCATTATCTAAATAATTATAATTAAAGTGTCATCATAAAAGATTACCTCGATTCGATGGCCCTAGCCTAATCGATCAAAAAAATTTGATTTCGACGATCACGAATGATGATACGATGATCTGATAGATAGAGACCTTCGATCAATCCAAAAATCTGCAATGATGATTTCAGTGATATTTATAACAAACTATCAAAGTTTGACTTCAATTGGATATCGTTATTATGGTTAATTTAGTATGGAATGATTTCGATCGTTAAATTAGAAATAAGCGATTAAAGGATTAGATGTCGTTCAATTATGAGATAATATTTTAGTTAAATGATCTTTACTATAATTTTAATCATTTTATATGACGATGATAGTAAAATTCAAATCATTTTCGTATGAACTATTCACGTTAAGCAGATATTGCAAAAGCACGAGTATAACAACCAACGAAGTTTAAGAATGGTTATCAGATGACGTATAGATTTAGATCGTTCTTAATCTCATGAGTTAAATTTTATAATTACCATCATAAAAATTGATTAAAGTAGTAGCTAAGATTATTTATAAAAAAAATTATCTCATAATCGAACATCGTCTGGTTCTTTGATCACTTGTTTATTATTTAACGATCAAAATTAACCTATATTAAATTGACCAAGATAACGATATTCGATTGAAATAAAACTTTGATAATACACTATAAATATAATCGAGATCATCGTTGCAGATTTTCAAATTCATCAGAGATCTCCATCTATCAGATCATCGCATCATCGTTCGTGATCGTCGAAATTAAATTTTTTTGATCGATTAAGCTAGGGCCATCGAATCGAGACGATCTTTTGCGAAGACACTCTAATGATAATTATTTAGATAATAAATGATGAAGATGAACATTAAATTTTAAAATTATATAATATTTTGAAAAAAATAAAAAAAAAATATGGCAGCAGTTACAAATAACCGCTGCCATAGATCGACTTATAGCAGCGGTTACAAGGAACCACTACTATAGGACTGATCTATAGCAGTGATTTTTCTAACCGCTGTTATAGATTAAACCTATTACAGTAGTTACAAAGAATCACTGCCATAGATCGGTCTATGGTAATGATTTTTTATAACCGCTGCTATAGGTCGACCTATAGTAGCGATTTTTTTTAACCGCTACTGTAGATTTTATTGTAATAGTTTCAAAAATCGCTGCCATAATATACGCTACCATAGACTCTTTTTGTAGTAGTATAGGACTTGGTATTGGAACCAGAGAGAAAAGAGAGAAGAGAGTTTGAGGGAGAAAAGATCTGTATTGATTTTATATTTTTTTTTGAAATCCTAATACATCCTATATATTTATACATAACTATTAGGCCCGACTAAAAACTTTTCTGACTAAATCCAATGCATGAAAACACTCATCGAGCTCATATATACCCATGTCTCCCATGCTCTCATACCTTAGATCTAAATCTGACCCATATATGAGTTAGCCACCTTAAGACCTTATTGGATCAGGCCTTAAGATCCCAAACAGAAAATTTCATTTAGTTCTGTTTGCCACTATCGAGCTGACTCTATTAGTAGCCGAGCTGGCTCAACTCCGTCTCGTTTGAATTCTATCTTCTGTCTGCCTGAAACAGTCGGCTCGACTGCGTATTAGAGCCAACCCGTTTGTGTATCAGCCTCTTATCTTGGCTGATTCTTCTCTTGACTTTGGTCCTTTGCTCTATCTTATGTTCCAGGTCTTCAGAGCATCTACCAAGCCTCCCTCAAGGTCCTCCCGTCTGAACTCTGAGTTCATGTAGGGCTACACACCGTCTTCATCATAGGACAATTTCTGTCCTAGCCCTAAGACTCTACCTGTCCTAGTCTTCTAGAGCCAACACCCTGGCTCCTCCCATGGCCTCCCAAGGCTTGGGAGCACCACACTAAATCCTACAAACTTGGACCCCACAAATGAGATCCTTGGAACACATCCGAGGATATATCCAAAGTCTTCGACTTGATAAGTCCTACTCAATGCTGTTGAGATGGCCTTCGGTAATCAGCACCAGCAAAGCAAAGCTTTGGATAGGGTACAACCAAGACATTGATTCTACATGAGGCATCAACTTAAGGAGATGACTTCAGCAAAATAACACCGATGGCAATCAACAAAATTGAATGTCGGATGAGCTCACCACTTGGTGAAATTCAAAACAAACACGATGCAAAGTCGACCTTGAAAAATCCGATCCAATTATAGACAAAGTCAATCTGAAGACAATACATTCACCACATCAATTCAAATAGTAAGTATGTATACTTAACCAAAAAGTTTCATTACATTACAAGTCTTTAGTTGTAAAATTGCTGAAGGCCGATACAAGAAATCAAAAGCAAGGCATAAAAGCTCAAAAATCATCGGATAGCACCTCAACCTCTACATCAATGATTGGCTCTGCAATAGCACTACAACAAAAATGCTGTAAGTATTTTTTACTTATTATATGCCACTTTTCTTTTTTTACTATATTTTGATAAAAATGCCATTATCTTTCAATAAGTATTTTTATTATTAGCAGTATTTTATTATAAATGCCACTATAAATTTATATTTTATGGCATATAACTTAAAGTACCAAAAACCAAAACTACTATTATGATATTTAACTAATATGCTGGTAAATAATATCATATTTTATAAGATTTTAAAAAATTACTGCTAAATCTTAAATTATTAATTTTTATATAGAGCTTGGTTTAGTCATATTGAGTTACATAGAGCTTGGCTTAATCATATTGATCTCATAAAATATATTATTATGCACATATATTTTTAATATTACTTATTTAATGACATGAATGTATGTTAATAAGTTAAATTATTTTAATATGCTAATAATATTAATTGTAATTTAGTGGTTAAGAGCTTTCCATTTAAACAAGAGATCATTGGTTTGAGTCCTTTCTTTATTTGAATTCTAGAATATATAATTTATTTTTTATAATTTTTATCGACACATAAAAAATATCGGTATTAAAATTTAAAAGGCACTTATATATGCCACTAAAATAAAAATTTTTAAGTCCTTTCTTTATTTGAATTCTAGAATATATAATTTATTTTTTATAATTTTTATCGACACATAAAAAATATCAGTATTAAAATTTAAAAGGCACTTATATATGCCACTAAAATAAAAAATTTTATCGACATATTTCTAAAAATTTTAAGGACACTTATATATGCCACTAAAACAAAATTTTTTATCGATATATTTTTGAAAATGTTGATAATTAATTGTCGACATCATCTTAAGGCGGTATATAAAAAAATGCCACAAAATATTGGTAAAAGTATTTGGGGCATTCTTTCTGGTCTGTAGCAGCACTTAAAATCACCGCTAATGATTATTTTTGTTATAGTGTAGGACTAGAAATAGTAACCACCTCGTAAATGAAAGGTTCAGCTACAATTGGCTCAGACTCGGTCGGCATCTTAGCTCGCAGTTAATCTTCTCCTTCGATTTTTACATCAGGGTCGAGTCGACTAGCATCAACTTCAGGGAAAGGTGCATCACCTGCATCTTGCAAGCCACAAAATCATACCCATAAGCCACCGAAGAGTCCTCAATGATTATGGCCTTGAACTCTCCCAATGCCTTGTACTCTTGGACGGCTTTCATTTTGGCCTTGGCGACCACCTTTGCCTTATTGGGCTCCCCTCAAGCCTCCAACAATTTGAGCTTCTCTTCAGCCTCCACTTTTTTCAGCAGAAGGTTTTCCTCGAGCTCTATAATTCTTCTTTGCCACTCTTCTATAAGCCCGTGCTTCATGGCAAGAAAGCCCTCGAGCTGGCTAACCCATTCTTTGGTGACTAAAAGCTTAGATCGAGCCCATAAAGTGCCGAATCTCTTTAAATAGTTAAGACATGATTCACAAAGTGACTTGTCGAATCAAGGGCTAGATCTTATGAAATAATGCAATGATTTATTTAAAGATCGGAGGACTCGGATTCACCAATTCGGACATGCTCCAAGGGCCATCTCCAAAAAGTGCAACTTTTCTCATCCAAGTCAAAATGCCCTAAACATGGAAGTGGGGGTAAGTATTACAGAGTTATACCACCTTGGCCATGATCCTCGGGACCCATCTTTGGATGTTTGTGCTAATCATCCATGGCACTAACAATATCGACATATAACCACCAATCCGATGATGCCACTGATGACTCCAATCAATGATCGCACGGCAAGTCGGGATGAAGCAATCTCATTAGCTTCCATCCGACCTTTTGCTCGGATATAAGACCGACCTCCGAGTTGAGACCTCACAAAAAACAAACGATAAAATTCTACGATCAACACCAATATAGATACATTCAAGATGACTTCTCGACTGTGAGCCGACCATAGTCCATCAGCCTATTCAGCCATATGGGCAATTATTTAAAATAATCCAACAAACTCTAGAATATGGGCATAATAAATATCTATATCTAACAACCTAGATTTTCTATTCTAACAACCTATGGGACTAGGGTGTAATAAACTCCCAATAGCCCTCTATATAAAATGATAATAAGAGAATCCTCGAGGTAAACTAAGATGAGATTAGGCTTTGCTACTCTAAGCTTTCTTTCTCTCTCCATTCTAGCTCAAGTTGCGGCTAACTTAAACATCCAACCATCCACCGTCGGAGAATGACTGGCATGTGTAGACGTTTTTTTTAACAGTTCCCGACACCCCTCCAACCCCCAAAATTGGTGTCCTCTTTGGTCACGTCAGCAATCTTCGGAGTCTAGACACAATAGCTACAAACAAACATTGTCCAAGGGTTGGCAAAATGCCTCCATGTACGGACATAGATATCGTCCTCTCCTTTCATACGGTATATGCTAACCTATAACTATTGCAAAACAAGGCCTCAAACTCCTCCATATTTAGCCTTGTAGTCACTCCACAGCTGATCTACCGGCTTGCCAAGAAGCTCTACAAAGAAGTTATCACTGTACCCGCTCTTCATCTTGGCGTTGAGTTGAGCAACAAGTCCAGCCTTAAGACTGTTACAGTAGTCAAGGAAATACGCAGTGACGTCATACCCTTGATCCCACCGGTCTCCCTGGCCGGGCTTAACCCAGTGGCTTGGAGCATACCCAGCCTTCAGCCTCACATAGTCTGCTATCCCTTCTATCAGCCCTCCCGGCGCCGCGCCATTCCCGTTCCACTGCCAGACATGGGTCACCTCGTGATAGAGCACGCCCGTGATCTCCGTCTTCACATCGCCGGAGTAGCTGGCGATGTAGTTGGCGCTGACGTGGATCCCGTTGTTGCTCGTGTATGCGACACCATCCATGGTTTCGATCACCAGAGTGATGAGCCGGACTTTCTTCCTGTCCACCGCCGACTGCTTGAAGGTAGACCACACGAAGGAAGAGGCGGCTGCAAGCAGCTGCTTGCTGTAGGCGAGACCGATCTCTTTATTAAAGCGAGTGCCGCCGGGGGTGCCAGCGGCGTTGTTGCTGGCCTTGTATTGGACTGCCTCGGTGGTGTCCATGGCAGCAGAGGTCAGGAGGGAAGCAATGAAGAAAGCTAGAGGTGCCATTATCTGCTTTCCTTTTCACTTGAGTTGGGAGGAGGCATCGAAGGAGAGCTTTTATTTATAGAAGTGGAGGGTGGCAAGCTGGGTGGATATGTTTGACCAGTCCGGAGAGATGAGGTTAATCTGAGTTTGGAGTCATGGCCTTGGCAATTCGTCTATTAGACCCCAGTTATAGCATGTCATTTAGACGCAATGGGCATGGGCCACGGTTCCTCAGACCAATGAAAGAGGGAGTAGCCATGGATCCCATTGGTCTGCAACGTTGGTTCATGGGCAGAGGAAGAACACAAGTATTTTTTTGGTAAAGCATTTTAAGAACGCTACTTAATTCTGATCAAACATGGATTTCCCAGGCGGCTGGACGTGTGTTACACGCTACTCGAAGTGTATGAATTTTTCCACTCCGGACGTCCATTGTTGGCCATTCTGATGCGCACCGAACGCAAGGTTTAGTGCGCGATCCATTATCTATGGGTTTGGATAATTTCTTTTTCTGTCTTCTTGGAATAATATAATTATTTTTGTTTCAAGTGGATCCCACTATTCATCGATTTTTGTATGTTTGTTTTGCAATTAGGATGTACGATTACCGCAACAGAAGCGGATCCTATGCGGTGCAAACTTTGCACCGCAGGATGCTGTACAAAGACCGGGTGGATCCCCAACGATTCGCGTAAAAATATTCTTTTTAAGGGATCCTGATCGCATCGTCGTCCTCATTAAAAAAAAAAAAAAAAAAACTTACCATCCAGCGCTGATGTCACTCTTGCCGAACCACACGACAAGCTTTCAGCATATACAGGTGACAAGTGGAGAAGAAAGCCAAAATTATTTCGGGATTTTTGAATTGGGATGTATCATCCTTTAAGAATTTAGATCCTGCCTCTTGATTTTTCTATAATAGATTGTTGGTTCCAGGAGAATTAGACTCAAGTAATCCTTAGCAGCATTAAATTATGGGGTGGCCCCGCCCACCTTGTTCTTCAAAAAGTTACACACATTATGATCATGGGAAGATAAACATGATCATACTTAGAAGAAAATTAAAAAAATCAAAAAAATAATATAGATGGGGTGGCTTTTGATCCCTTTGTTCTACTTGATGATGATGAGCACCACCACGACTACTGTTAAGAGATTTGTAATTAATTAAAAGGTAGTTGGCTGGTGCTTAGTAACTAGAGAAAGTTAATTAACCTTATTTCTTGTGAGGCTCTTAGTATTCTATGATATGCTCGTGGCTCCCTGTACTCCTAAGTCTAGTAATTAGAAGTAATTAATATTTGAGGCCTATAAAAATAACTTAATGTAATTAAAAAAATCTATCTATCAAGAGAAAGTTCAGTAGATTTATTTTTTACTACTCTACTCCTCTTCCTTTTTATCAAATTATTTTTTTCTTTTATTTTCTCCTCCAATAAATTTGGTATTAGAGCCAATTCAACACACAAAAAAAAAAGAAAAAAAAGAAAAAAAAGAAGGAAAGCTTGTCAGGAAGAAGGGAGTCCACCATTTTGCAGCCACCGTGTCAAGAGTAAAAGACGCCAGGATCAGGATCAAGGAGCATCGTTACTTTTAAAAGGAAGGGATAAAAAGAGACAAAAAGAGTAAAGACCCACATTCTGACTACATTAGAGTACCAAAAGCAAAGGAAGAGAAATGGCTTCATCCAATCCTTTCACCTTCCTCTCGTATACTCCCAGTCAAATACCCATTTTTGATAAAGAACATTACGAATATTGAAACTCTCAAATGGAGACTATCTTCATCTCGCAAGATTTGTGGGATATGGTGAAAAATGAATTTGAAGTCCAAGCTGATACGGAGGAAGAGCTTACTGAAGAAGGACGCAAAGTTTAAAGAGAACATGAAGAAGAATGCCATAGCCCTGAGGATTATTCAACAAGGGGTGAGTAAATCAACTTACCCCAGAATCTTCGGCATTAAAAAAGCTCAAGAAGTATGGAAAGTCTTAAAAAAAGAATTTCAAGGAGCTGATAAACTAATCTCCATCAAGCTGCAAACTCTATGGAGAGACTTCGACAACTTATTCATGAAGGAAGGTGAGTCAATTCGTACTTTTTCTTCAAGAGTTGCTGAAATTGTTAACCAAATAAAGAGTTGTGGTGATATGATCCCAGAAAAGAAAATTATTGAAAGAGTTCTCAAGTCTCCTTCACAAAAATTTGAGCATATTATTGCTGTTATTGAAGAGACAAAAGATATGTCTTAGCTTACAGGGTATGAGTTGTTTAGCTCTCTGAAAGCACATGAAAGGAGAGTTAACAGCTATACAAGCCAACCTCTGGAGCAAGCTTTTCAAATGAAAGCTAATCTTGGAGAGAAGAAATCTGATTCTTCGGAGCATGGACAAAGAGGGGGCTCATCTTTCCGAGGAAAGGGCGTGGATATTCTGGACGAGGCCATGGTCGAGGACATGGAAGGAAGTCATCTTCACAACAAATTAACTTAAATTATCTTGTTTGCAAGAAGCCCAGCCATGAATCGAAAGATTGCCGTTACCGCTGTACTTGTTGCAGAATCCCAAATCATTTGAAGAGGGATTGCTGGTTCAAAGACAAAGGTAAAGAGACTGAAGAAAAGAATTCTACGGTAAATCTCATAAATGAAGACAATCTCGAGAAGTTGTTCTTCTCTTCTGAAGAACCCAACACCAAAATACTTGGTTTTTGGATAGTACATATAGCCACCATATAACAGGAAATCGCAAGTCCTTCATCGAGCTAGATGAAAATTTTTCTTCACAAGTGGAGTTTGGAGACAGCAAGCATCTGAAGATTGAAGGACAAGGTGTTGTTACAGTAAACACCAATGGAGGTAACAAAAGACATATTTATGATGTCTATTATTCTTCCAAAATTACCCACAATCTTTTGAGTGTTGGGCAGACGACGAAGAATGGTTATAAGCTGATATTTGATAATGATCGGTATGAAATTTTTGATAAGAAAAATAATCAAAAATTGGCAGTCGTGAAGATGAATGCAAATTACCTATTTCCTTTCAATATGCTGAAGTTGCAGAATTTTGCTCTAAAATCTGGGCAAGTTGATGAGTCCTATCTCTGGCATTTAAGATATGGACATTTGAATTTCAAAAGTCTATAACTATTGAAGCAAAAGGAGATGGTGAATGGACTGCCTCAAATTCATTCAAAAGAACAAGTTTGTGAAGGTTGTGTGTATGGAAAAATGCATCGATTGCCATTTCCAAAAGCAGCGTGGAGAGCTCGAAGTCCCTTGGAGCTTGTTTATGTTGACATATGCAGTCCAACTCGAATTTCTTCACTTGGTAGCATGCAATATTTCATTCTCTTTGTTGATGATTATACGGGGATGATATGGGTTTATTTTCTTAATAAAAAGTCAGATGCTTTCAACACTTTCTTGCATTTCAAAGCCCTTGTAGAAAAATAGAGTGGGTGTTTGATAAAGACACTCAGGACTAATCATGGAGGCGAGTGTATCCACAAGCCTTTCCTTGATTATTGCAAAGAGAATGGGATACAAAGGCAGCTTACAATCCGATTTATATCTCAGCAAAATAGTATAGCAGAATGGAAGAATCGAATCATTGAAGAAATGGCGAGAAGTATGCTAAAAGGCAAGGGTTTTCCAAACAAATTTTGGGCAGAAGCCGTCAATACAGCAGTGTATATTTTGAATCGTTCTCCAATGAAAGCAGTTCTAAACAATACCCCATTCGAAGCTTGGTTTGATCGAAAGCCAATGGTGACTCAAAGTTTTTGGGTGTATTGCCTATGCGCATGTGTCAACTCTGAACAAAGATAAATTTGGTGAAAAAGGTAAAAATTTTATCTTTATTGGCTATAGCAATGAATCTAAAGGGTATCATCTTTTTAATCCAGAAACAAATAAGCTTGTTTTCTCAAGAGACGTTATTTTTGATGAAATGATAGCATGGAAATGGGAAGCTACTGAAGCACAGGTTGCTTAAGAACCTAGTGGTTATACTTTTATCCCACAAGATGTTGTTCCTATGGTGTCTCCAATTAGCCAACCAGAAGCCCCAAGTGAATAACAAGAAGTTGGTGCATCTTCTTCTAATCATGATTCGAACTCAGATTCTTCCAGGAGGTATCGTTCTTTGACTGATATTTATGCTTTCAGTAACTTTGTTTTATTTGCTGGAGAACTACAAAGTTTTGAAGAAGTTGCAAGAGAAGAGGTTTGGAGAGAAGCCATGAATAGAGAGATTGAAAGTATTGAAAAAAATTAGACTTGATAGTTAGTTGATCTTCCAAACGAAAAAGATGTAATTGGGCTAAAGTGGATCTTCAAGACAAAGTTCAATGAAAATGGAAGTATTCTGAAGCACAAAGCTAGAGTTGTTACAAAAGGCTATTCACAATAGCCTGGTGTTGATTTCAATAAGACCTTTGCATCCATGGTTCGAATGGAAACAATTCGAGTTGTTCTTGCTTTGGTAGCCCAATTGGAGATGGAAGTATTTCAGCTAGATATAAAGTCTATATTTTTTAATGGAGAATTAGAATAAGAAGCATATGTGCATCAACCCCAAGGTTATGTTGTAAAGAAAAAAGAAGAAAAAGTCTATTGACTTCGAAAGGTGCTTAATGGATTGAAACAAGCCCCTTGAGCCTGGAATAGCAAGATTGACTCTTATTTCCAGCATTTTGGTCTTCAACGTAGGCAAAGTGAACCATCCCTTTATGTGAAATGTGAAGATAAAAATTTCTTGTTTGTTTGCTTGTACGTTGATGATTTGATCTATGCAAGAACCAATTTAAAGATGGTTCAAGATTTTAAAAAGGTCATGATGACCAAATTCGAGATGACTGATCTTGGATTTATGAAGTATTTTCTCTGCTTTCAAGTCAAGCAATCAAGAGTAGAGATTTTCATCTCGCAAGAAAAGTATGTTGAAGATTTGTTGAAGAAATTCAAGATGAAAGATTGAAAACCAGTGTCTACTCCTATGGCACTTAATGAACAGATGCAACAAGATGATGATGCAAACATGGCAGATGAAAAATTATTTCAAAGCTTAGTGAGATCGCTTATTTTTCTTACTAACACAAGGCCTGACATCATGCAATTAGTAAGTATCGTTTCAAGATTCATGAGCAAGCCTACCAAGGTTCATTATGCAACAGCAAAGAGGATCCTAAGGTACTTTCAAGGATCAAAAAATCTAGGGCTCAAATATATGAATGAACTGAACAACAAGCTTGTTGGCTTCACTGATAGTGATTGGGTTGGTAGTGGATGATAGAAGAAGTACTTCAGGATATCTATTTTGTTTGGATTCGAAGATGATATCATGAAGTTCAAGGAAGCAAAGTATTGTTGCTTTATCTTCTACAGAAGCTAAATACACTGCAACTACAAGTGCAGCTTGTGAAGTTGTTTGGCTATGAAGACTCTTGACAAACTTGTAGCAAAAATTTGAAAAACCCACCATGATCTACTGCGACAACATGTCAGCAATAGCAATGATAAAGAATCCAATTTTTCATGTAAGAAGCAAGCACATTGAACTCCATCATCATTTCATTCAAGATCTAGTAAGCAAGAGAGAAATTCACTTGGAGTTCATTGATGTTCTCACCAAGCCAGTTACTAAAGAGAAGATTGAGAAGTTTAAAGACATGTTGAAAATTACAAATTAAGAGGGGGTGTTAAGAGTAATTTGTAATTAATTAAGAGGTAGTTGGCTAGTGCTTAGTAACTTGAGAAAATTAATTAACACCTTGTTTCTTGTGAGGCACTTAGTATTCTATGATATGCTCTATTTCTGGTGTAGCTCTTTGTACTCCTAAGTCTAGCAACTAGGAGTAATTAATATTTGAGGCCTATAAAAGTAACTTAGTGTAATCAGAAAAATCTATCTATCAAGAGAAAGTTCAGCAAAAATTTATTTTCTACTACTATGGTCCTCTTCCTTTCTACCAAATTATTCTTTCTTTTGTCCTCTCCTCCAACAACTACCACCATGTTTTGGATAACATGTGATGCATAGAAAAAAATAATACACAAAGAGATGACATTGTAGCAATTGCTAGCATGGTTGGTTGATATGTTCCTGCTTACACTTGCCCTTCCAGGGGTCTAGAATTCAAATATTAATAAAAAAACAAAGAGATAATTTTTTTTGAGATATTGAGATATTCTAAAGTTAGATAATTTTTTTTTAAGATAATGGGATTCTAAAGTTCATATATAGAAGCGAAGTTGAACTGAAAATCTGACTCTTCAGGGTAGAAGTTGCACCATATCTATGAGGAAGCATGAAAACTTTGATTGCTGTTTTATCAAAGAATTCTTTTTTAACTTTTGACATGAAGAAGTTGTTTTGTTTATCTTCCTTGAAGGAACAACTGCAAATAAACAAAAAGAGAGTGCGCTTACTATAGATGAAAATAACATCAGTATATATGTAGAAGGCATGAAATTATAGATCTGTCATTTAGGCCCAATTTGTGATGTAGTGCAAGATACAACTAGCAGGCACTATGATTAGTTGAACTTCTCAGGATTTGTTGAAGCCAACAAGTTTGCAGTTGGAGGCCCTAACAATTCAAGGTTTTTGGGTCAAATTTTTAGGAAATTTTTATTAGCGATCATTTTTTTTTTGCCTATTTTTGGATTTTTAGTTTGCTAGTCCTAGTTTATTTCTTTTTATTTTTAATTGGGCTTCCTATTTTATGTCAATTTTTATAGGGCTCATCTATATAAGATGAACCAGGAATTAGTTTGCACTAGATCATTTTTGGTTGGTTAGTATAATTTTCATGCAGTTTCTTTTTCGACATTTTCTCTTCTTATTTCTCGTGCTTCTTCTCTCTCAGTGGCATAAAGAACTCGTTTGGTTTATGGAAAAAATTTTTCTTCCTAGAAAATAACTTTGCAGGAAATAATTTCTTAGAAATTACCTTCTGGGAATATGATTTTGGTATATTTGATTGAGTATAGAAAAGTAGCCTATTTTAGAGTGGCTTATATTTGGTTGAACAACCACTTTTCTAAAAAACTATGCAAAATATCTATTATACCCTTAATAGATATAAGGCCATACATTTTTGCTCCTAAATTTTATATAAATAATAATAATAATATATTATAATATAACATTAGATTATAATAATTTATTATATTAATATAATATAAATATTTTAATATTATTAATATAAATATTAATATACACTACTAAAAAAAAGGGCTGTGGCAATGATTTGTAACCGCCATCGTAGCCCAAAAAATCGTTGCCATAGGCTATGGCGGTGATTTTCTAACTGCTGCTACTGCGGCCATCGTCGTAGCTCTATGGCAGCGATTGTTGTAGCGGTTGTTAGAATCGCTACCATAGATGGCCTATTACAGCAGTTTATAAACTGCAGCAGTGGTTATGTAACCGCTGCAATAGATCGATCTATCATAGTGGTTACATAACCACTGCCATAGGTAATCTATAGTAGTGATTTCTTAACCACTATCATAGGTCTAGTGTAGCAGTTGGCACCGGACCTATGGCAGCGGTTGGCACGGATATGATAGCGGTTATAAAATCACTGTCATAGATCTTAAATAATTAAAAAAAATAAAATTTTTATTTTTTTATATATTTTACATGATAAATATAGATATATAACATAAAAAAATATAATAAATATAAAAATTATTTTGAAATGCTAAAATTTTATTATCGAATAAAATTTATTATAATATTTTTTTAAAAAATAAAATACATCAAAAATCTCCTAAATCTACATTAACGTCATCGTCATCATCGTCACCGGGAGTCGAAGCCGGAGCGGGAGCTGGAGCTAGAGCCAGAGCCGGAGCTGGAGTTGGAATGTGGGCCAACATATCCTCGAAGCCCGTGACTCCAAAATACGCACTGAGCATCGACATCATGTCTCTCATGATGCCCTCCAGATGAGATGTGCGCTTCTCAGCCCGATCTGTCCGCATCGTAGCATGATCTGCTCATGCCAATGCCTCCTCAAGCTCCTTCCGATTGACGACATCGAAAGTCTGTGAGGAGACGCTCACCTCGGACCAGTAGCTCATCGATGTGTATCCGAACTTGCATCGAATCCTCCCAGAGTGCTCAGGCCCTAAGACCTGAGACAGATGGTCATGGGGCCCAGAGGTATCTGGGCCCTCGCTCGCTACCTCTGGGCCCTCGCTCGCAAGCGTATCTAACTGATCCTATAATTATAAATTAAAATAAAATTTTATAAGAAATACTATAATACTAATCATATATACTAATATATTTAATACTTACAAAAATACGTTCGATCGCGACGTTCATCGACCTGCCCATCTTGTCCGTGCGGTTGGATCGAAAGATCTCGCTACAGCTGGGCATCACTCCATCTTTCATCAGCTATAACAAAGAATAAATTTATCAAAATGATGATAAAAAATATGAATTTAATTTATCTAGTAAGATTTAAAATTAATTACCTCTCTATGCACACGACTAGCCATAGACTCGCGGCCTAAAGTGTGCGTATACTCTTGGGCTGCACGGTTCTCTCGATTCTGATGGAAGATAGCCTAATAAGTATTCAAATAAATAATAAATATTTAAAAAATATTTAAATAAAACTTTAAGCGTATTGAAAAATTTAAAAGTTAGAAATTTTATCTCAAACTCTTGGCTCCTCCAGTGTCTAACCATTCTCTCCCACTGACTCGGAGGATAGTTCTGTATCCAGGAAACAAGCTCTTCTAGAGTATCTCATGTGTGCTCAAGCCATCTTCTGTGAAGCTTAACCTTGTAATCCCAGTATAACTCTCCGATCTTCTTCAGTCGGACATCTCGAGCCCTCTCATGATTGAAAAAGTCATACCTCCTCTGCACAAATTTATCAAAAATTAATTACAAAATTATTCTAATCAAATATATATAGTATAAATATATAAAATGCATAAATATAACTAAGATATGTGTACTTACTCATATCTTCTTCTATACTCGATCCCTGATGGCAGCATCCATCAAACACTAGTCTCTGGGCTCTACGGAAATGATGTCGACCGCCTCACAAGCACTCTAAAAGATGAATGCATCTCCTGCACGGTCTTTCCTATCGACGTCCCTTCCGCATCATACTGCACCATCATCTGATGCTGGTAGTTCCACACGTGTGCCATACATATGGGACTGCAAAATGTTCGACTGGATAATGCATCTATAATGCAAATACGTTATGCAAATATATAATTATACAAATACTATATAAAAAATAAAATTATGCTAATATAATAAAAATGTACACTCAGATACCTACGATGGTAGAGGCTCAGCTGTCTGTGGAGTAGATGCCGACGGTGAAGGTCCCTAAGCCGTCGATGCTGAGGTAGATGGAGTATGCTCCGACTGCTCCTCGGATGCTGAACTGCGCATAACCCACTAAGAGACAGGGGTAAAAGCTAGATAGCATTTCAGTGCTATCATGACCTACAACGTTAATGAACATTAATCAATATAACATCGTGACATATCAAATTCTATTCATTCAAAAGTTGAGCCAACTTCATGCTTGAGACAGCCAGCTCCGTGCCTGAGACATTCGGCTAGGGTCCTCCCCCATCCGACTCGATCACGACTTGAGCTGGCTCAACTGTGTATCCAAGCCGGCTTAGCTATGCACCATCCCCTCGATCACTCACTCTCTCGATCTCTCTCACCGATGATGGTGGCAAGGCCGAACCCCTCCCTTCCAGCTTTTTCATCTCTCGATCTTCCTCTCTTCCTCTCTCGATCTCTCTCGCCGACAAGGTCGGACCCCATCCCTCCCTCTCTCACTCTCTCGATCTTCCTCATTGACAAGGCCGGACGCCATCCCTTTCAGTGATGTCGACGAGGCCGGACCCCCTCCCTCCCTCTCTCGCTCTCTCGATCTCCCGCTCTCCCTCTCTCGATCTTCCTCATCGGCAAGGCCAGACCCCCTCCCTTCCTCTCAATGACGATGATGAGGTCGGATCCCTCCCTTCCTCTCTCAAGTACAGACCCTTCAGGTATTCAGGTTCAGATTCGGTACCAATAATTAAAATTGAGTCCAGATCTGAATATCCAAATTCTGATCTGAATCCAACCCATTGATAGATCTAGTCAATAGCCACTGACATGACATGGCCCAAGACTACCACCACAGCACAGCCTAAAAACTATGACATGCAGGTAATTATAATATTTATTATAAATATTCTATAAATTATTATAAATATACATGATTAATAAATAATATTATAAAATTAAAAAAGAAAGTTATACCTATGGCTATAGAGAGCGGATCGCATCGAAAACTCTGAGGGTCACTGACGATGATGCTAGAGAAGGATGATGGCACTAGAGATAATCTGTAAAATAAAAGTAAGATAGTAAGATAGAGAAGAGAAAAAAAGAAAAAAGAGAGAGAGAGCAGGGGCAGTCAGGGATGGAGGGCCAAGAGGAGGGGGCACAGTAACGAGGAGACCAAAGAAAGCTTCGCACTCGATCAGGAGAGGATCAGAATGGTGGTGCTGGTGGGGTTTCGCAGGGGCTAAAGGAGGATTAGATGAGGGTTCGCCGGAGGGGAGGTTTGCTGGAGATCGAGGAAGGGTCGGATGGAGGGGCGGGAGGGTGGGGCATAGGGTTTTGCGGAGGGCCGAACGAGGGTAGAGAAGGGTTCACCGGAGGAGGATTTCGCGGGGGGTCGAGGGAGGGTCGGATGGGGGTTCGTCGGAGGGGGGATTTTGCTGAGGGCCGAGGAGGGTCGGATGGAGGGGTGGGGGTCGGATGGAGTATGGCGGGTGGCGGGAGGGGCAGACGGAGATGGAGGGGACGGAGAGGGAGGGGAAAGGAGGGGCGGCGCCAGTTGGGGGGCGAGGAGGGGGCGACGTCGGTGGGGGGAGGAGGGTTGATGCCGATCGGGGGGAGGATGGGCGATGCCGATCGAGGGGAGGAGGGGCGATGTCGATCGAGGGGAAGGAGCCTCATCGACGATGAAGAGGAGGGGGGGAGAGAGAGCGAGAGAGATTAAGCACGCATGGAAGGAAAGAAAAAATTTGAAGATTTTTAACCTAATCTATGATAATGATTATCGAACCACTGCCATAGATCTATCGAACTACTGCCATAGATCTATGATAGCAGTTATCCAAAATTACTACCATAGATCTACGACAGCGGTTCTATAACCGCTGTTGTAGATCTATAGCAGCAGTTTCTGATAACCATTATCATAGGTAGAAAATAAATTTTTTTATTTTTTTAAATATTATATTATTTTAAAATTTAGTATCTATTTTTATCATTTATTATCTAAATAATTATGAGTGTCGTCGCAAAAGATCACCTCGATCCGATGCCCCTAGCTTCATCAATTAGAAAAATTTAATTTTGATGATCACGAACGATGATGCGATGATCTGATAGATGAAGACTTTTGATGGATCCGAAAACCTGCAACGATGATCTCGATGATGTTTATAGCATACTATCAAAGTTTTACTTTAATCGAATATCGTTATCATGATCAATTTAGTATGGAATGATTTTGACTGTTAAATTAGAAACAAACGATTAAAGGATTAAATGGCATTGGATTATGAGATAATTTTTTAATTAAATGATTTTTGTTATAATTTTAAATATTTTATATGATGATGATAGTAAAATTTAAATTACTTTCGTATAAATTATTCATGTTAAGCAGATATTGCAAAAGTACGAGCATAACAACCAGGGAAGTTTCAGAATGGTTATTAGAAGACATATAATTTTAGATCGTTCTTTATCTCATAAGTTGAATTTTATAATCACCATAGTAAAAAATAATTAAAGTAGTAGTCAAGATTATTTATAAAAAAATTATCTCATAATCGAACACCATTTGATCCTTTGATCAATCATTTATCATTTAACGGTCGAAACTAATCTATACTAAATTGATCGAGATAACGATATCCGATTGAAGTAAAACTTTGATAGTATGCTATAAACATCATCGAGATCATCCTTGCAGATTTTTAGATCCATCGATAGTCTCCATCTATCAAATCATCGCATCATCATTTGTGATCGTCAAAATTAAATTTTTCTGATCGATGAAGCTAGGACCATTGGATTGAGGCGACCTTTTACGACGATGCTCTAATGATAATTATTTAGATAATGAATGATGAAGATGGATATTAAATTTTAAAATTATATAATATTTTTTTAAAAAAAAATATGGTAGCGGTTACAATTAATCGCTGCCATAAATCAGATTATAACAGCGATTTCTACTAACTACTGCTATAGGTCCGACTTATGGCAGTGATTACAATGAACTGCTATTATAGATCGATCTATGGCAGTAATTTTTTATAACCACTGCTATAGATTCAACCTACGATAGTGATTTTCTATAACCGCTGCTATATGTCGGACCTATGGCAGTGGTTACAAAAATCGCTGCCATAGGGCCGACCTATGGCAGCGGTTAACAAAAACCATTGTCGTAGGTGCTATGGCAGTAATTTCAAAAATTACTGTCATAGACCATTTTTATAGTAGTGATAGAAATATAAAATCTATATTAATATTAATAAAATACTATATTAGTATAATTATTAAAATAATATTAATATATTATAAATATTATATTATTTATATGAGTATAAATATTAGAATAATATTAATATAATATTATATTAATATTTATAAGAATAATATTTAATAATATTTTTAAAAATTTATATATTCTACAATCATATATTTGTAAAAAGAATATTTTTGAAAAGAAAAAATAATTACTTTCTATCTCATGGGAAGTTTCAAAATCTACCTCTCCCATGGGTTTCTACTTTTCAGGAATTGCCTCTTTCCTCTTCCACTTCTCATGAACCAAACGTGTCCAAAGGCAAAGCTAGTGACTATCCTAAAATATTGGACTATTTTTTGATTATATATTATTTTTATTGTTCAATATTGCACATCATCCCTAAGTGGGCAGTTGGATAAAGATTTTGGACTATTGAAATACTCCAAAATTGGTTCAATACCTAAATATTTTCATACACCATGCTATCCAATGTGTTTGAGAAATACTTTGTTCATTGCGCTCAAACCACTTGCAGCTTATCACTGCCATGTGTCTTTGTCCACCTCAAAGGAATTTGATGCTATGTTGGATGCTGACCTTAATAATAGCTCTGGTGGCCTCCATTGGCCATAGATATAGTGAGGTCACTATTGATATATAGCCTCTTATGCTCTCTCTCTCTCTCTCTCTCTCTCTCTCTCTCTCTCTCTCTCTCTCTCTCTCTCTCGTGCATGCATATGACTTGGATTGCCTCCTAGGCTTCCACAACCTACCCTCCATCCAAGCAATTTCATCCTAATTTGTCTTCCTCTACCTCGTCCCTGGATAACCCCAACCTCTTTTGGCAATTCTTATCACTTTGATGACCTCTATCCTAGTTCCCACTTTTCCTCTCCTCATCAACTACACAAGCATGGTCATGGATATTTTGGTGGCTATGGTGGATGATTTAATCGGAAAGAAGGATGATTTTTTTTAACTTACTCAACTTGGATCTCTTAAAGTAAAAAGTAAAAGAAGAGGAGAATTTTCAAAAGTAATGCTCAAGTCCCTTTTCTTTCTTTTTGTATCGATTAAAATGAGGTTCATAGCCTTTATTTATAATAACGAGGTCTTTCCTTACATAAATTGGGTTGGATTTCTCTTCTAGTGCAAATGGAGACTCTTTTACCTAAAATAGATGGATGTAATAGAAATAATCTAGAACAAGCTAAAACTCTTCACGAGGTAGATCTCAACTTCTACATCAACTCTACCTTCTATTGCTTCACTAGATTATTCTTATATTGGAAGCTATACTCGGTTAAAATTTTATCTGAAAGAGAAATTTTTGGATTGACCGACCTATTTTGGGGCTCCAATGAAGAAATTTTGTCTTGACACTAGGGCACCATCCCCTTAACAGGATGGTGTCATGTCGTAGATCTCAAAAATCATCCAATTTCAAAAAAAAAAGATCATCAAAATCAAACATCGTATGATCAAATTATGACTTTCAAAAATTTGGTTTGCGAATTGACTTTTCGATGTAGCGGATCTTACTTCTAGACCTTATCCAGTTCTCTCCATAATGATCAAAGTGGTCCAGATCGAGTTCAAGGATCCTCCTAGATCAATAGCCTTGGTGATATGGTGGTGATCATGGTGCCTATGGTACGGATGTTGGTTGTAGTGATGGTCATGATGATAGCAAATAGTGCTAGTTGTGCTGATGACCAGTGGTGGTGGTCATGATGATGGTCGATGGTGGTGCTGATCATGATGATGATAGGTGGAAGGTATACTAACAACCTAAAGAGATAGATGTCATTAGTAGTGAGCGGTGGTCATAGTGGATGTTGAAGATACCTTTAGGCATCTTCTCTTAAGTTTTAAAATATTAATCCAATATATAATTACATATTTTGTTACTATTTGATCAAAGAATTCGTCTCTTGGCATAAAGAAGTTGTTTTGTTTATCGCCCCTGAAGGAATAGCTACAAGCCCACCTGGGTGGGCACATTATCTATGCCAGACAAAAACTATGAATAGAGAGGATCTACATATATCAAGAATGATTCGACGATTGTTATCAGATGGATCCAAGATAACACGAGATAGCTAGAGGCGCATCCACTTCTCCATGACATTTGGATATCCCTCTGAAAGTTTGCCGTGGTATCGGTCCAGCATATCTTTTAGGAGGTGAATAGTATAGAAGACTGAACTGCTTCTTATATTGCCGAGCATATCAAAGACTGGACTTGGCAATAGATGAGACATGCCCATAGGCTCTATAAGATTTTTTGCTTTCTAACCTTATAGGCAGTATTCACATTAGAGTCGTGTGATCACCTGCCTATACCAAAAAAAAAAAAAAAGGAATAGCCTTAAGCAAACCAAAGGATATATGGTGCACTTATTATAAAAGAAAATTATATATAAATAGAAGTAATGAAAAGATAGATTATATCATTTGTCCTATTTATGATGTAGTGCGAGATACAACAAGTAGGTACTATGATTAGTTGAACCTATCAAGACTTGTAGATGCCAACAAGATCATAGTTAGAGGCCCTAATGATGCAGGATTTTTAGGTCAAATTTTTAAGAACTTAGAGACAATAATAGCTTTTTGTCTAATTTTGGGTATATAATTTGGTAGTTCTAGTTTATTTTCTTTTATTTTTAGTTGGACTTCTTATTTCTAGTCAATATTTAAAAAGGCTTGTTTATATAAGGTGAACTAGAAGTTAGTTTGCATTATATCATTTTTGGTTAATTAATATAATTTTTATTGAGTTTTTTCCTACCTTTTCCCTTCATGTTTCTTGTGCTTCTTCTCTCTCAGTAGCATGTGGGTGAAACTAGTATCAGTGACTATCCTAAAATATGAGTGTATTTCCTGATTCTATAGCATTTTTATCATTCAATGTACAATATTCCTAAGTAGGCATTTGGATAGAGGTTCTGGACTATGAAAATTCTTTGAAATTGATCCAATACCCAAGTATTTTCATACACCACTATGACCAATGTATTTGAAAAAATACTCCATTCATCACGCTTTAACCATCCACAACCCCTTTTTTCCATGCCCCATCTCTTTCTTCCCCGACCCATGGTATCCACCTCCAAGGAATTTGATGCCATGTTGGATGTTGACCTTATCCTCCATTAGCCATAGATATATATAGTGATGAAACTATTAATAACCTCTTCCCTCCCCTCCCCCCCTCCCTACTTGGGCTGCCTCTTAAGCTTTCATAACCTACCCTCCATCCAAGCAATTCTATCATAATATGTCTTCCTCCACCTCATCTCTTGGATAATCCTAACCTCCTTTGGTGACTCTTACCACTCTAACCACCTTTATTCTAGTTTCCACTCTACCCTCTCCTCATTAACCTCACAACCATGTTCATGGATATTATGGCAACTATGGTGGTGATAACGATGTAGTGGTGATCGTGGTGCCTAAAGTGGGGATGTTGGTGGTTGTGGTGGTCTTGATGATAGCCACGATGCTAGTTATGATGATAACCAATGGTGGTCGTTATGATCATGGCTGATGGTGTTGCTGGTCATAGTGATGATAGGCAAAAGTGATCCTGCTAACGACCAATGGAGATGGATATTGTGGTAGTGAGTGGTGGTGTGATAGATATTGAAGACACCTTTGAGCACTTTATCCTAAGCTTTCTAGCCTTAATCCAATAAGTAATTATATTCCTAGACAAAAAGTTCCTTTGCTTTGGTGCATCTTTATCCTACTACCTTTTTGACTTTTTTTTAATTGGCTTTGGGTTGATCAAATCCAACTTCACCCTACCCCAAATTGATCAACTCAATATACAATCAAATCTAATTATACCCAATTATATCAAGTGGCTCATTTCTCTAAGTTTAAATCCTAATTCACCAACCTTGATCCAATTCCACCAACTCCTAGTTATTCAAGTCGAGCTCATCCCCCCTACACATACCATTTGATCAAATATAGGCTCAATTAAGTAAGAATCTATATTTAATTTTGTTGGGCATAATGAAGTTAGCATCTATATGGCGATCAATGATTGGTTGCACTGGTTAACAATCGGCATCACCGATTAAAGGATGCGCTATGATCGATTGATTAGCTTCATCGACTCGACATCGACCAATTTGGCACCTGATATATGATATACGAATCATGCGGGCAACTGATTGCTGACTAACTAATCGAAAGACCGACTGACGGTCGACTCTTCCCAATCGACTGTCAGTCGGCTCTCCTCAATCGACTGTCGATCGGCTCTCCTCAACCAATTATCGATCGATAATTCTCAATTCTTAATTCTCAATTGACTCACACCACAGTACGACTCCAAATATCAATAATCTATCGGATGGTGACATATGATCAGCTCAATCAATACATAGTCAGCATAACCAATATTCGCTCCACATGATGCGCGTAATGGTCTCCATGATCACATAGTGGGCATTAAATACTCCCTCTATTCCAGGATAAGTGAGATCCGACGACTCCTAACCGTTATAGATGGTTATTACTATATTCCTTTATAAAAGAAAGGTAAATCGAGTATTTGGTAAGAGAATGGTGGGCTACACTTTATCTTATTTTACATTCATTCTCCTGTTCACCAATCCTCCTCTGACTTAAGCATTGGAGGATCTCCACTGAAAATAATTTCGATCAGTATGGACTTTATTTGTAGGTACTCTTCTCTAGCAATATGTATAATTTGGAGATTGGCCGTAATAGATTGATATGCCAGGTAGGGGATGAAAGAATCAGTGAACGACATTCCCTCAAAGAACTATTATAATGGCAAAAACTTAGGCCCAAAACTCCACCGACTCCATCAGGCATTCTTCCCGTAGGAAAGATCTTCCTCCACTACTAGTGGCAAAGCCCAATTCTCTACGCCGGTCATCACGGTGGATGCTCAGGCTTAACAACTTGCTGCATTAATGCAGCAGATGCAAGTTCTTACAGAGGCAATACATGGCCTCCAACAGCAACAACCAGTAGTGACAGAAAAGCCGACAATGCAAACAGTGCCCTTTAGGCACAACTGTCATGCTCCACAATGATCCCCATCTCCTTCACCGAAGCGATGGCCGATGCGATATTCTTATCACATCGAAGCATCACCGTTGTGGCACTCTCATCGTGCCACCTGCCACACTCGATGATCGGCTTCTCTCTCCCCTCGATGCAGCATCCAAAAAGGAAAGAGACCATGCCTTCCATCGAGTTCTCCATCATCAACTTGTTCAGGGAACTCTACCCTAGGTTTCTCGCAGCTCCAGTGACTCGATGACCATGAATGCAAGTTCAAGAAAATCAACTGCCAACTTGCCTGACTGAAGGTGAGTAATTAGGAGAGTCCCAATTACATCAGTATTCAAATAACCCCTCCATTTTCTCGATGAATAATAAATGAACCAATTTTCTTTCGATTCAAAATATCTCAGATGGAGCCATATGATGGTTCTGCGGATCCGATTAATCACCTAGAGAGTTTCAAAACTCTCATGATGATCCAAGGGGCCTTCAACGCCCTTCTCTATAAATGCTTCCCAATGATTTTTTGGAAAGCTACTCGAACCTAGTATTTTGGGCTACAGTCGAAGAGCATCCACTCCTTTGAGCAGCTTGAAGATTCATTTGTGACCTACTTCAGTACCAGCTAGAGGATACCATAAACGTCCGACAGTCTCTTCTCCATTATTCAGAATGAAGGAGAGACACTGAAAAGCTTTGTGGTGTATTTCAATGTTGCCATGCTTGAGGTGAAGAACCTCAACAAAAATATGGCTATTTCAGCCATGAAGAGAGGTTTGAGGACATCTCGATTCACCTATTCTCTAGAGAAGAACCACCCTCAGACCTATGTTGAACTACTAGAGTGTACATACAAGCATATTCATGCAGATGAAGGCGCTTCTAATCGGCGCCAAGCATAAGAAAAAGGTTAGAAGAAAAAATAGAAGAAAAGTGGAGTTCCTACCAAATCAAGTCGATAACTTATAACAGTACTTTGCAACCCTGACAGAGTCCAAGGACAAATAGATATGACTCAAAGTATGACTCCTAAACTCCACTGCTTGCTCCTCGCACACAAATCCTAATGGAGATTAAAGGAGTAGAATATCTCTGACACCCCCTTGATGAAAGTGCTACCAAGGAGCCATGATTGGAGGAAGTACTGTCGGTTCTATCATGATCATGATCATGATACCGAACAATGCATCCAGCTCAGAAAAAAAATTGAGGCCCTGATCTGCCGAGGTTTTCTCGATAAATATCAGCATGATCCTCCAATTCAAGCTCTTATCGATCGACAACCTCAGCATCAACCTAAGGAGCCGAATGATAATCAGCCAATGGCAGGAGTCATTAATATGATTTGTGGATGATCGTAGAGTTGGAGGGCAACTTCCAAAGAAGAATTGACCAAGAAGCATCGAGAAGATAATGTAATTTCTTTTTTAGATGATGATGTACGAGAAATTCAAACTTTCCATAATGATGTTGTCATTGTATCGATAATGATTGCAAATTATAATGTAAAACAAATACTTATAGATAATAGAAGCTCGATCGATATACTTTTCTACTCGACTTTTTTTCAAATGCAACTACCGACTGATCGACTTAGAAAGATTTTGATACCTTTAGTCTGTTTCACTGGAGACGCAGTCAACGTGGAAGAAGAAATTACTTTTTTCCTCACTGTAGGGATCGAACCATAATAGAGCACCATTCTTGCTATTTTTATGTGTTGATCTTATGATTAATTTTGATGATTGTCAAACTTTAAGTGTTTAAGTATTTAACCATGTATTTTAAGAATGGACGTAGGTCTTTTCAGATTTTTAAGTTAAAATTATAATTTTATCAAGTTGGAGATAAAAAAAAAATGGCAAAGAGCAAAATCATAATTTTATAAAGTTGAAAAAAATCTATCTTGAAAGCCTCAAGAACAAGCTTAGAAGATTTCTAATCTTTTGAAGGCAGTTCCATAATTTTTGAATACATAAATTAGAAGAAAATCAAGTTATAGCAAAAGAATCAACCCAAGAGATGACCCCTAGGTCATCTCCTTTCGAAATGGACTGTTTGGCATGCTTGGCACGCAAACTGAGCCGACCCAGTCTGAGACTGAGCTGACCTAGTCTCAGTTGAAGCAAAAGATTGAAAGTATAGAAAGCTAATTTTTCAAGATCCAGAGGACTGAGCCAATGTAGATATAAACTGAGTTGACCCAGTCAAAAACTGAGCCAACCTAGTGATCGTAACGACTAATTTTCTGTAGTTTTTTTAAATGATCATTTCTCTACTCTAATGGCTATTTTAAGACTTCCAATGGCTAGAACTAATCCTCAAGCTATCACAAAGAGTATAAAGGCTAGAGAAATATTTAGAAAGAAAGATCAAGTGGATTGAAAGTAGAAATCATAAAAATAGTGAGGTTCATTAAATATCTAAAGCAAAAGAGAGAAAAGAGAGGACCTTGTGCATCAAATTCAGAAAGCTTTAAAGTGTGATCATCCTCATTCATTCAAGCTTCCTCTCAGCCTTCAAAGGAGAGAATACAAAGCTTTAAGAGCCATCTTTTAGCCTCTCCATCAAACTTCAAAAAAAGTTTTTTTTTTATTTTTATGCTGAATTTTATATTTATATTTTTATTTCTTTACAAGTTTCTTTGGAGGAAAGAAACTTGAAGTGTAGGTTGGCCCAAGTTAAAAATTGGATAGTATAAAGATTATGGTTGGTGCTTCTAGATTAAAATCAATCGGATTAATAGTGAATCCGAGAAAACTATTGATGTAGGATTGTGTTTGGTGAGCCCGGCAAAATCAACTGAATTTATTTTTAATTTTGGATCAAAATAAATATACTATAATCTTGGATTATAGTAAAATTCTTAAGGAAATAGCTAGGAAAGTAGACGTAGGTGCGGGATTGTACCGAACTATTATAAAATCTTTGTATATTTATTTTATGATTTTTCTTTTCTTGCTTTCCTTATTTACTTTACATATTTGCAATAGTTAATTACTTTTAATTTTGCTGCTACACATTGCTCATTCACCATAAGCATTCAAGTTTCTCTTAATTAGAAGCACATATTTATTTTAGAGTATAATTTGATCAAAAATTTTATAAACCCAATTCAATCCTCCTCTTGGGTGGCCATACCTGGGCAATAAGTGGTATCAGAGTAGGTGCTCTGTTATTAGTTGTTGACCTAATTATCAAGAGCTAAAGATCTAGATGATCCAAATGGATTCTTTGTTTAGTGAAGACTATTCTATTGATAGACCCCCAATGCTTAATGAATCAAATTATAGTTATTGGAAAGCATGCATGCATATCTTCATACAAGCATACAATTATAACTTATGGAAGATTATGATCAATGGCTCACACACCCTCAAAGCATTGCTTGAGTATGATAAAGAAATGAACCAACTAAATGCTAAAGCAATGAATTTACTTTATTTTTTATTAGACATAAATATTTTTAATGTAATTTTTTTATGTATTTCAGTAAATCAAATATGAAAAAAAATAGAAACTACTTTTGAGGAAGTAAATAAAAAAAAAATATCAAGCTCCCAAGAAGAAAAGGTAGCTCACCCCAACTCCTGCCTTATGGTGCATGAAGATGGAAAGAAGAAGAAAAAGAAGAAACAAAAGAAAAAAAAATAATGATTAAGAGGAAGCAAGGCAAAGAAGAGAATGAGAAAGAGAAGAAAGGTATAGAAAGTTGTTACCTCATGGCTCAAAATGATGAGGTATGTCATGAACACTCCTCTGAATTTTCTTTTAATGAATTATATAAAGCCTTTAATGATTTAATGGATGAATATAAAAAAGTAAGGCTACAAAATAAAGAGCTTAGAAAATCTAACTTATCTTTGATTGAAAAGAAAAATAAAGTTTCAAGTAAAAAAGAAGATCTATTGAAAAATATAAAAAATATGGCCAAAGAAAAGAAAGATTTCTTAGAATAAATTGAAATCCTAACTAAGAAAAAGAACAATATAGTTAAATCTAAAAATTCTTTAATTAAAAAAATATTAAGCTTAAAAAAAATGATACTTTAAAATCCTTCCTAAAAGAAAATGAAAATCTTTCAATTGAAAAGAAAGAGATCTTAGGAGAAAATAAAAAATTAAGAAGAGAAGTTGAGGTTTTGAAATATATTGTAGAAATGTTTATAATTAGCTTTCAAAATCTTCAATCTATAGTAAAAACTAATGAGGCTATTTTCAATAAAATAGAAATGGTTTTAATATTTCAAGAAAATAGCATAATGGTAAAAATATTTTCATAAGAGATTCAACTAAAGACCATTCTATTAAGTGCTTTAAATGTAATTAAATTGGCCATAAAATTTTAGAATATATTTTTAAAAGAATTGGTCAAACTTTGATTAAACAAATTTGGGTTCCAAAGGAAATCTTGAATATTGACTTTTATGAAGCTAAGATGACTTGGGTACCAAAAATCATTAAGTGACTTTGCAGGTGCACCAAGGATCCAAATAAAATGAAAAAAAAAATTTATGGATGCTTTGGAAATGAAAAGGGATGGATATTGATGTATGGTATAATCTAAATTTTTTCTCACATCATACCATCAATAATTGTTAAAGTTATTTTAATTAAATCTATTGACTTTAATATGATTTCATATTATGTTTACTTGCTTGAATTTTTTTTCATATATTAGTAAGATTAGTATGATTGATTGATTTTGATAATTTGAATATTTTAATTTTAAAGATCAATATGCTCTTCTCTATATCATGCTATGAATTGAAATTATCTTAAAAATCGACATGACTTAATAGCTTCTCCTTATCAATTATTCATTTGAGAAACTTAAATCAATATAAGTTTAATTAACTATGAATGTCCTTGATTGCAAAAGAAACAAATTTAGACATTCCCCTCATAAAATACTAAATTATTAAAATTTTAATAAAAATTAGCATAAAATAAATACTTAAAGACAAGACATCAATTATAAAATTTAAAATACTTGATGTATTAAGTTGCATTGCATTTTAAGTTTATCCTTAAGGATTTAAAATTTCATAATTAGATCAAAATATAAAGCCAATATCTAGATCCCTCTCATTTTAACCTCAATTAATTTTGTCCCCCAACTTAAAGAAATTTCTCACACTTGATATCAATGGTATCATTCTTATCTTGAACTTTATTATATTTTTTTTGGCAAAAGAAAAGAATATTTTATCTCAAATCTGATTTTGCATAGCTTATATGATATCATTTGAGATAAAATTAAGAATTTTATATTTTTTTAAATTTGATTAAATGATATTTTTTAAGAAAAAAAGATTTAAATTTAAATAGAATATCTCTCTATGATTTATTTTGCATAATTTGTTGATATCAATTCAAATTAACTTACCAAAATAATTTAATCTAAATTTAATTGATTCATCCTTTTCAATCAAAAACTTTAATAATTGATATCATAGTGATCATTATTATCTTGAATTCTATTAATTTATCTTTTGACAAAAGAATAGTTTCTTTGTCTCAAATATAAATTTTCATGGCATGCTTTAGGATTTTTAATGGATTGTTATTATTATAAATATCTTTTAAAGTAAATAAAAAATAAATAAAAAAATAGTTTCTACATGAGTGAATGCTATGTTTATTTGAATTGAATGCATAATTTAATACTTAATTCACTCGATTGATGCTTGTTCTCTTAAAATTTTATTTAATTTTAAAATAGCTTTATTTGCAAAAGTAAGGAGGAGAAAATACCAAAGATAAAATGATTACTAACTTGGTATCAATCAAATTTAAAAATCTAAACTTAAAAATCAAAATTATATTAATTAAAATTAATATGGTATCAATTAATTATGCTTAACTTGAAAGAAAAAGGAAGAGTAACAAAAATTGTAAAGTTTAAGCATGCAAATTTTGAAAAAAAAAAGTGAAAGATAATGCTAAAGAATGAATATATATATTATTTTGAAAATCTAAATTTAAAAATATCATGTGATGAATTTTATGATATTTATTTTTAAAAATAAGGAGAGATAATTTTTTTTGATTTGATCAAAAATATTAATGAATTTATGATCTAAATTCTCTATCAATTACCTTATTTTGAGCCTTATTGATTTTAAACTTTCCATTAAATACTTTATAATCTTTTTAATTTATGCTTTCATGTATTTATTCAATTTAATTTACTACATTTAAAGTGCTATTAAATAAATAAATTATTATTCAATATTAAAAATTATTTAAAATGATATTATTAATATACTAGTTTCATATTTTGATTTGCATGATTATTCTTGATAATTGATTGAAGTTAAATTAAATTGAAAATATATTCTTACTCTAAGAAATAAATTTTTAAATTTAATTTTGAAACTCATTAAAATTTTAAATTTGATACTAAATTTTTGATGTGCATTGTAAAATTTTTATGAATTATTTGTATTGAAGTAATTTTTACTCAAAGTAATAAATTTAAAAAATATGACTATCATTTACCTTGATACTATTTATTTTACTTTACTAGATATATTTTCGATACATATTTTTTTAAAATTTAATTAACTAAAATTTTTTAAAAAAAAGATTGAATATTAAAGTACATATTATACTTGATTTCATGGTTAAATCTTTTGAAAAGCTCTATTTCTATTAAAGCTTAAAAGTGTATATTTAAAAGTTTAATTAAAAGATCATATTCATTTAAAAAGATGGAGAGTCTATAATATTTGAATTCAAGCTAATTTTTATAAAAAAAAATATTCATTCAAAAGAAGAGATGATTTTTTTGATTTGACTTTATAAATTTGATACATCTCTTAATTTAATATCTTGATGTTGATTTTGATGATTTTTTTCCTGTTCTTTCTCATTAGCTTTTTGATGTTATCAAAAAGGGGGAGAGGTACGTTGAGTATATGCTTAAAGAATTAATACTTAAGAAACTCAATGAATTTCATGCTTGGAACCTTAATACTCATTATTTTAAAATAAAATATTATTTTGATATGAGTATATAAATTATATAAAATATTAATTGAAGCTTTCATGAAGTGTGTATTTATGTTTATGTATATTATCACTTTATGACTTATACTAGCCAATTTATTAAAATATATTAAATTATATTTTTATACATATACTTAAAGTTTTGCCATCATCAAAAAAGAAAAAATTATTGACCCCATGATTGATTTTGATGATTGTCAAACTTTAAGTGTTTAAGTATTTAACCATGTATTTTAAGAATGGATGTAGGTCTTTTCAGGTTTTCAAGTTAAAACTATAATTTTATCAAGTTGGAGAGCAAGAAAAAGTGACAAGAGGTAAAATCATAATTTTATAAAGTTGAAGAAAATCTATTTCGGAAGCCTCAAAAATAAGCTTAAAGATTTTTGATCTTTTGGAGGCAGTCATAATTTTTGGATGCATAAATTAGAAAAAAATCAAGTTGTAGCAAAAAGGTCAACCCAATCCTTAGGTCAACCCCTTTCAAAATGGGCTGCCCAACACGCTTGGCATGCAAACTGAGCCAACCCAATCTGAGACTGAGCCGACCTAGTCTCAGTTGAAACAAAAGATAGAAGTACAGAAAGCTAGTTTTTCAAGATCCAGAGGACTGAGCCGATTCAAATATAAACTGAGCCGATCCAGTCAAAAATTGAGCCAATCCAATGATCGTAACGGCTAGTTTTCTGCAGCTATTTCAAATAGTCATTTCTCCACTCCAATGGCTATTTCAAGGCTTCCAATAGCTAGAACTGATCCTCAAGCTATCACAAAAAGTATAAAGGCTAGAGAAATATTTGAGAAAAAAGATCAAGTAGATTGAAAGTAGAAATCATTAAAATAGTGAGGTTCATTGAATATATAAAGAAAAAGAGAGAAAAGAGAGGACCTTGTGCACCAAATTTAGAGAGCTTCAAAGTATGATCATCCTCATTCATTCAAGCTTTCTCTCATCCTTCAAAGAAGAGAATACAAAACTTCAAGAGCCATCTTTCAGCCTCTCAATCATACTTCAAAAAGAGTTCTTTTTTTTATTTTTATGCTGAACTTTATACTTGTATTTTTATTTCTTTATAAGTTTCTTTCGGAGAAAAAAACTTAGGGTATACATTGGTCCAAGCTGAAAATTGGATAGTGTAAAAGTTATGGTTGGTGCTCCTAGGTTAAAACCAATCAAATTGATAGTAAATCCGAGAAAACTATCGGTGTAGGATTGTGGTTGGTGAGCTTGGCAAAATGAACTGGATTTATTTGTGATCTTGGGTCAAAATAAATGCACTATAATCTCGGATTATAGTAATATTTTTAAGAGGATAGCTTAGGGAGTGGATATAGGTACAAAATTACACCGAACCACTATAAAATCTTTGTATGTTTATTTTATGGTTTTGCTTTTTTTGCTTTTCTTTTTTGTTTTATATATTTGTATTAGTTAGTTGCTTTTAATTCTACTGCTACACATTGCTCATTCACCATAAACATTCAAGTTTCTCTTAATTAAAAGTATATATTTATTTTAGAGTATAATTTGGCTAAAAATTTTATAAACCCAATTCACCCCCCTCTTGGATGGCCATACCTGGGCAACATTATGGTTGTCCGAGTTTCTTCGGCTTGCAATGCCATACTTGGACGACCCGCACTTAATGCACTAAGGGCGGTGATGTCAACCTTCCATCTACTTGTCCGATTTTTCATCTGACAAGAAATCGGCAAAATGCATGAAGATCAATAGTTAGCACGATGCTGCTTCATGATTTCTACCAAAAGAATAAAGTCGGAAGATCCTTTAACGATTGACACACTTGATCAGAGAGAAAATGAAAAAAGGATGAACTAGTAGAACAACTTGTCTCGATCCCCTTAAAAGAAGTAGATCCGACAAAAACTATCTTGATCGAATCTCGATTATTGGATCAAGAATGGAGTCAGATAATAGATCTGCTATGAGCAAATACCGACATATTTGCTTGGTCAGCAACTGACATGCTGGGCATTTGCTATAAGAAAATAGAATTTTAGCGATTGAAAAATCAATCACTAAAAACCAAAAATCAATCGCTAATAATCTAGTGATCGATTTTGTGATCAAAAATTTTTTATCGCAAAAAGATTGATTGAAAATATTTTTTGATTGATTTTTTTGATCGTAAAATCTAACGACTAATTTAGTGATCAAAAAAATTTATTAAAATTATTAAAATTTTAAAAAAAAATTAAAAACTTACGATCAATTTTTCAATCAAAAAATTGATTGTTAATTTCCAAAAAATAAAAAAATTAATAATCTAATTTTTAAAAATTAAAATTTATAAAAAAAATTAATTTTTAATTTCTAAAAAGAAAATTTATAAAAAAAATTATAACTTTTTTAATTTTCAAATTGGTCAAAAATTTGATCATAAATTTTTAAAAAATATTTTTTAAAAAAAATTAATCACAAAATCGATCGCTAAATTAATGAAAAAAATATAAAACTAAAAATTTAAATAATAATCAATCAAAAATTTAATCATAATTTTTTTAAAAAATATTTTTTAAAAAATTGATCGTAAAATTGATCACTATTTTTTAAAAATTTTTTAATATAAGCAATCACAAAATGTATCATTAATTTTTTTAAATATTTTTTATTAATAAAATTGATCACAAAATTGATTGCTAATTATTTTTAAATTTTTTAATTAAAAAATTGATTGCTATTTATTTTTTTATAATATTTAAATTTTTAAAATTGATTGCAAAATTGATCTCTAATTTTTATTTAATATTTTAAATTTATATTATTTTTATTTTTTATATATTTTTATTTTTATAAAATAATAAATTGTTAATATTTTAAATTATTTTTTAATATTTTATTTATTTATTTTTCTCCATCCTCTACCCATGCGCCTTCAGCATTCTGCCTCCATTGCTGTCCTCATCCGCCAGCACCGCCACCTTTTGGTCCCTCGCATCCCACCCCTGTGCTGCCCCCTAGCCATCCGCACCGCTCGTCGGTCATCGACCGCCTGCATTACTCTCGGGCCATCGGCACCATCCCCCGACTTGCCCTCCAACCACACGTACTGCCTCCTAGCCACCCGCACCACCCCTTAACCGCCTGTCCTACCCCCGAGCCACCCGTACCGCCCATGCTGCCCTCCAATTGCCGACGCCGCCCCCGTTACCCTGATGATAGAGATCGACGGTAGGTGGCGGCAAGGAAAAGGGGAAGGGGAGAAGTCGCGAGCGGGCTGACAAGGGAAGGCCGAAGGGGAGGAGTAGCGTCGCAGGCCGGCTAGGGGAGTAGGGCCATTGCGGCGAGCTAGTGAGGGGAGGCCAAAGGGGAGGGGGAGCATCGCAAGCCGACGAGGGGAAGGGGGCCGTCGCGGCGAGCCGACAAGGGTAAGCCATCGCGGGCGATCATCGAGGAGGAGAAGGAGGCCATCGTGGCATGCCAGTAAGGGGAGGCCATTGCGGGCAGTAACCAAGGAGAGGAGGGGGGTCGTCATGGTAGGTCGACGAGGGGAGGTCATCACGGGCGATCTTCGAGGAGGGGAGGGGGGCCTGTCGCAGGTGATTGCTAGGAAGGGGAGGGCAGGCAGGGGAGGGAAAGATGGGGGTCGGGGGCGGCTACGACAAGGCTGGGAGTGGGGCTTATAAAGTTTTTTCTTTTATTTTTAAAAAAAATAATCAGGTAAATTACCAAAAAAAGGGTGCCAACTAAAATTTTTTAAAATTTAAATTTATGATTGATTTTTTGGTTGTAAAAAATTAAAAAAAAAATTATAGCCAAAAAATTGATCAAAAATACCAAAATTATTTTTTTAAATTTAAAATAATTTAAAAAATTTTTGACCAATTTTTTGATTGGAAAATTAATTTTTTTTGATTGAATTTTTGGTCATAAATTTTTTGACCAAAAGATGCCAAAATTATTTTTTTAATTTAAAATAATTTAAAAAAATTTTTGATTGATTTTTTAATCAAAAAATTAATTTTTTCAACCATATTTTTGATCATAAATTTTTTGATCAAAAAATAGATTGAAAAATGCCAAAATTATTTTTTTAATTTAAAATAATTTTAAAAAATTTTTATCGATATTTTAATCAAAAAATAATTTTTTTGACCAAATTTTCAATCACAAATATATGTTGCAACCAAATATAATTTTTTTTATTTTTTCTAAATATGATATAATTTTAAAATTTAAAGCCTATCTTCATCATTCATTATCTAAATAATTAGCATTAGAGTCTTGTCACAAAAGATCGATTTGATCCTGTAGCCCTAGCTATGTCGATCAATAAAATTTAATTTCGATGGTCACGAACAACTGTATGATGATCTGATAGATAGAGACCACCGATAGGTTTAAAAACTTACAATGATGATCTTGATGATATTTGTAGCATACTATCAATATTTTACTTCAATCGGATATTATTATCATAATCAATTTAGTATGAGATGATTTGGATCATTAAATAAAAAATGAGTGATCAAAATATGGGCAGAATATTGTGCAAAACATGGAGCCAGAGGGGTAGCCTCTCTACTAAGAAACTCGAACACAGCATCAAAGAAGTTCCCACCTAAAAAGTAGACCTTCAGTTGAGTAACTAGCCTTTGATCAGTTAATGGATGACGTGAGGGGATTCTGTAAGTGTATTTGCTTTGTGAATGGGATAAAGGCAGATGGGATGGTTGTCACCAGTGGGTTGAGGGAGCAACTGATACTTGTCCATTTCTCAATTGCGCACCGGATAAAGAAGACTCTGGGGGAGACCCAATGGTCGGCCTAAGTGCTTTGTGTTGGCCAAAGATGGACTATAAACTATTCATCAATGGTTGGTTCCATGATATTGAAAGCAGCCTATTAAATTGGGAAACAACATTGAAAACCATGGCATTCATAAATTAAGCATATACAAGGTGAATAAGATACAAAGGAGTTACGGGAGATGATAAAAACAAAGAGGAAAGAGCATCATAGAGAGCAAGATGACCGTCACTAGCTTCTTCACCACACAAAATATCCCAACTTCTAGAAGCATGCAGCACCTCAGAATAGAATATTTCTCGGCAAGAAAGGGTTTAGATTAGTAATCTCTATCTATCAGATCATTATACGATCGTTCGTGACCATAAAAATTAAATTTTATTGATTGACATAACTAGGGCTATCAGATTGAGCTGATCTTTTATGATGATACTCTAACGATAATTATTTAAATAATAAATAATAAAGATGAACTTTAAATTCTAAAATTATATCATATTAAAAAAATAAAAAATTATATTTGATTATAAAATATATTTGTGATCAAAAAATTGATTGAAAAAAATATTTCATGGTCAAAAGATTGGTCGCTAACTTTTTAAATTATTTTAAATTAAAAAATAATTTTGGCATTTTCCAACCAATTTTTTGATCAAAAAATTTATGATAAAAAATTTGGTCTAAAAAAAATAATTTTTTGATTGAAAAATCAATCAAAATTTTTTTTAAATAATTTAAATTAAAAAATAATTTTGGCATATTTTGATTAATTTTTTGATCAAAAAATTTATGACCAAAAATTTGATAAAAAAATTAAAAATTGAAAAAAATTAATTTTTTAATTAAAAAATTAATCAAAAAATTAATCAAATTATTTTAAATTAAAAAAATAATTTTAGAATTTTTTAATCAAAAAATTTATGACCAAAAATTTGATAAAAAAGTAATTTTTTGATCAAAAAATAGATCAAAATTTTTTTTAAATTATTTTAAATTAAAAAAATAATTTTGGTATTTTTTGATTATTTTTTGGTCAAAAAATTTATGACCAAAAATTTGATCAAAAAATAATAATTTTTTAACTAAAAAATTAATTAAATTTTTTTTGAATTATTTTAAATTTAAAAAAAATAATTTTGATATTTTTTGATTGATTTATTGGTCGAAAAATTTATAACCAAAATTTTGGTTGTAAAATCAATTGCAAAATTTTATAAAGTTAATATTTTATAAACTTACTTTTATATTCAAATTTTTGGTTGCAAAATCAATCATAAAATTAGAATTTTGCGATCGATTTTGTAATTGTTATTTTTCAATCTCTATATTAAATTTTTTTTAATAATCGATCGTAGATTTTAACTAAAAAATTTGATCACAAAATCATTATTTTTTTGTAGTGATTTCTCTATAAATAATAACTCGCTGATTAAATATCGACCGAAAGACCAAATTGATGAGACAAAAAAAAAGCCATTCACCTCAGAAAGACAAAAGGCCATCGATGAAGAGGTAGACAAGCTGTTCGCTACCGAGTTCATCAGGGAAACATACCATCCCGACTAGCTAACAAATGTTGTGATGGTAAAAAAGGCTAATGAACAATGAGAAATTTGCATTGACTACACTGACTTAAATGAAGCCTACCTGAAAGATAGTTTTTCTTTGCCAAAGATCGTTCACCTAGTTAATGCAACATTGGGACATCGCCTCTTGACCTTTATGGACATCTTCATAGGATACAACTAGATCCGAATAGTACTAGAAGATGAAGAGCATACAGCCTTTGTAACTGATAAAAATATTTACTGCTACAAAGTGATGCCTTTTAGTTTGAAGAATGCCAGAGCGACTTATCAATACCTGATCAATAAAGTATTTAAAGATCAAATCGGATGAAACATGAAAGTCTACGTCGACGATATGCTGGTAAAAAATGTCCAAGCAAATGACCTTATCCGAGATCTAGAAGAAACCTTCAATATACTTCAATGACATCAGATAAAATTAAATCTGACTAAGTGTGCTTTCGACATAATCATCAAAAAGTTTCTAGTATTTCTCATGTCATAATATGGAATCAAAGCCAACCCAAAAAAAATAAAGGCGATTGTCGATGTGAAGCACCGAATTTTTAAGAAGGAGACAAAGCAATTGAATGGAAGAATCACAGCTCTCAGCCAATTTATTTCAAAGTCGGCTGAGAGATGTTTGCCTTTCTTCAAGACTTTACGATAAATGAAGGATTTTTTATGATCGAATGAATGCTGGCAGTCCTTCAAAAACTTAAAGAAGTATTTGATGTCTCCATCATTCTTTGCAAAGCCAGAGGTTGGTGAGACACTATATCTCTACATTGCTACATCAACATAAGTGGTTAGCTCGATCCTTGTTTGAGAGGATGAAGGCCGAATTCAACGACCCATTTATTACACTAGCAAAGTGCTTCATAATGCTGAACTCTGATATTCGAAGGCAGAAAAACTAATCTATACTTTGATCATTTCAATACAACGACTCTGGCCATACTTTCAAGCCCATTCAGTTGTGGTGTTAATCGATCAACCATTGAAGGCAATTCTACACCGACTGGATACTTTCGGCTGAATGGCAAAATGGACAATAAAACTCAATGAGTTTGACATTCAATATCACCCCCGACCGTCAATGAAGGCACAAGTTCTAGCCAACTTTGTTGTTGAGTATATAGCAACCGATGACAAACCGACACAAGAACCCGATGATAAATTGGAAATAAAAGAGGACACTGAGACCCAACTTGATTTGGCTTAGATAATGCATGTTGATGGAGCATCCAATGCCTAAGAAAGTGGAGCCAATCTCATCCTCACCAACTTCAAAGGGACCATTACGGAGTATTCCCTTTGGTTCAACTTCAAAGTATCCAATAACCAAGCCAAATATGAAGCATTGCTTGCCAACTTGAAAATCGCTAAAGAGCTCGACATGGACAATTTGAAGGTGTTTACTGACTTATAACTGATAACTAGACATGCCAAATATGAATATAAAGCCCAAGACCTAATTATGACAAAACACCTTTAGAAAACAAAAGATCTCATATCTACATTTGGATACTTTGAAATCTCATATATTCCAAGAATGAAAAATGCTCGAGTCGATGTACTCTCTCGACTTGTAACAACTTCTTCCAGCTTACTCGACCGAACATTCATTGAGTATCTTGAACAACCAAGTATCGACAAAGTCGAAGAGATTTTGCAAATAAATGATGAACCTGGTTGGATGGATCCGATCATTAAATATTTAATTGATGGAACCTTGCCCGATGATCGTTCGGAGGCCAAATGTCTCTGATGGTCTATTTCACAATATATCCTGATGAATGGGCATCTTTACAGAAGGTCATTCTCACTTTCTTTGCTTAAATGCTTGGGGCCAATCGATGCTGACTACGCTCTTCGAGAAGTCCATGAACAAATTTGCAAAAATTACTTAGGAGGCAAGTCACTGGCCTACAAAATGCTACAATAAGGATATTACTAGTTGACTATGAAGAAAGATGAAGTCGATCTTATTCGAAGGTGTGACCCATGTCAGAAGTATGCCAATATTCAATATCAATCGATGAGCCAACTGACATCCATAGTCGCACCATGGCCATTCGCATAGTGAAAGATGGACATTCTTGGCCCTTTTTCTTTGACGTCTGGTCAAAGAAAATTTTTGATGGTCGCAGTGGATTATTTTACCAAATGGATAAAAGTCGAAGTATTAGCATAGATCACCGAGAGCAAAATGAAAGACTTTATTTAGAAATCAATTATATACCGATTCAGATTGCCATACACAATCATCACCGATAATGGTCAATAGTTCGACAATCAGAACTTCAAAGAATTTTATGCGAATTTTTACATTATACACAAACTGACATCTGTCAGCCATCCTCAATCTAATGGTGAAGCAGAAATCATGAACCAGATAATCTTATATGGAATTAAAACACGACTGAATGAAGCAAAGGGCCTTTGGGTGGAAAAACTACATTCGGTCCTATGGGCATACCGAACAACCCCTCGCATTCCAATGGAAGAATCACCATTCAACTTAGCATATGGAACCGAAGCGATAATCCCAGTGGAAGTCGGCATGCCATCAATGAGAGTCGAACACTATGCAGAACTAAGCAGCTCTGAACCAAAAGAGTCGACTTAGACTTGCTTATTAAAGTTTGGTAAGATGCATAAATTTGGATGGCTGCATACCGATAGAGAGTCGCCTAATACTACAATACGAAGGTCAAATCAAAAGTATTCCTTACTGGAGACTTAGTCTTGAGAAAAGCTGAAGTCTCAGAGCCTTTAGATCAAGAAAAACTGTCTCCAAATTGGAAAGGACTTTACCGAGTGACCGAAACACTTTATCCGGACACGTACCATCTCGAGACTCTTGATAAAGCAACTATTCCACGAACATGAAATGCAAATAATTTAAAGATGTATCAGTAAAAATTGTCCAAGTGTTTTAGTGAAATGAAATGATTCAAATCCAACTTTTGACTAAAATTAGCTGACTTTCTATAATTTATCGACTAAAGATCGAAAATACATCAACAGTCGACCGATGATCGGATGACTCAACATCATGCCGATTTAGTTATGGCTAAACAGAATACTATGTCGACTCAATTAAAGTTGAGCAAAATTTAATGCCCACATGATGAAAAAATATCGACTTGACTTCGATCAATTGAAAGATATTCGGCTTGCCCTCGGCTCGTTTATCACCGACTCAACCATAATTGAGCAGATTCTTACACCCACTTGATGGAAAGAATGCTGACTTGACTCTGATCAATCAATAGATATTCGGCTTACCTCCATTTATCAAATATAAATTTTGTGCAAAACTCGTAGCTAATTAATATTCAGTTAGACGGCATACTTGGCAACTATCAGATTCGACATTCAGTGAGCAAACTAAAATTTGGCCATAGACTAAAGAAGTACTTAGAAAATTTTCAAAACAAAAGTGCAAAATGAAAGCAAGAAGACTTAGAAAAAGTTTTCATATTCATTCATATTGAAAGTCTGTACAAGTTTTGGCCGAAGTCGAATTACAAAAGTCGGATCTTACCCGACAACAAAAGATAAAAACAAAAAGATACATAAAGCCCGATCAATGATCGGAATCCCCTACAGCAACGGTGTCGATGATGGCTATCACCGACTCCAATTCTTCTGAAGTTGGAGGTGGATCCAAAGCAACTTTTTCTTTAGAAGCAGTAGAAGGTTCTGCAATGGCTGGAGCCTCTCCAATCGAAACCCCTTCAGTCGGAGCCTCTTCGATCGGAGTTTCTCCAATCGGAGCTTCTTCAGTCGGAGTAGCCTTAGTCGGGGCAACCTCATCTAATTCATGATCATCATCGGATCCTTCTTCTCTATCGAAGTTGGAAATGATGACGTGGCTCACATCTACATCTAGATATACCCTACCGACTGTATCTTTGCCATCTTCATATCCGGTTACATAGGCGAGATGACTGCTTACAAGGAGCTCGTTCTTGAAGTTTTTCAAACTTTGAAATTCTTCAGCCCCCTGCTCCTCCCAACTCAAAGCTTTGCAAGCCGATGCTATTTCTGCTTTAAAAGATTGTAGCTTCTTTCGCTCCTCCGCCAACTCATGGGCATAATCATCGCGCTCCTTTCAAAGTCGACTGGTCTCATGCCTCCTCCTCCAAATCTGAGACTCTTGAGTCTCAATGATCTAATTGGCCATCTCCAATTTGGCATGGACTAACTCCAGCTCAGAGCGTGCCTACTTTGATTCAACACGAACTGACAAAAGTTTGGAGCATGCCGATTCCAAATCTAAGTTTGCCAACTCCAAGTCCATGGGTGCTGACTCTAAATCGGCCTTAAACTAGGAGATTTCTTCTATTTGTTTCTTCTCCTACTCAACTACTTTCTTCTCTCAATTGGTAGCATCTTGGAGACGTTGAAGAGCAACATTTTTCTTGGCTATTACCACCTTCACTTTGTCGCTCCACCCTTGACGTATGTTGGTATTGTCACACATTACCCTTTCTAACGCCGATATGTTATGGGCCACCTGAATAGAAAAAGAGAGAAAGAATGAGCACATGAAAGTAAGAATGACAAAGGAAAAGAGAAGAATACCGACTTACCCCAATAAGAGAAGTATAAAGGATGAAAATATTTCAGCTATCGTCCAACTTTTTCGAGACTGCTTATCAGTCAGAAGAAACATCACTTCAACCGACAGCTTTGCTAGCACCGGATTAGTCAGCGCCGACTCATTGATCGAAATCAAAATGTTGATGGACTCTACTAACCCATTTGGAGTCCCACTTATTGTAGAAGATGCAGGAGCCTTCCCTTGCCATTGGTTCACCAATCGCTCAAATGGATCAGACATCCATTCAGGTGTCTGCGGCAATTAAGAAGATGTTGGTCGTCGCTCTTCAGAGCCAATCTCGGGCATGGATGGTGCCCAAGATATCACCAGCTCGAATGGCACCAATGGCACCTTTACGACGATCACATCATCGTCTGATTCTACGACTGCCAAAGGAGCTTCGACTGGTTCTGATCAAACTATGGTGGGGTGACCAGCACAACGACTATCTCCCCAGGATCAGTCGAAGGTACGACCAACATAACATTGGTCTGCTCAACAAGAGTCGACGTTGCATCAGTCGGCTGAGCGGCCATCAATGGGATGTTGGATTTCTTCTTCTTTGATGCCCTCAATGATCCTTCATTGGTAGTTGACTTTCGCTTATCAGGGCCCATGTATTGATGAATGTCAGCCATCGAAAGTATAGTCGGAGGATGCATAGCTGCTAACAAAAACAAGCAGATGATTATAAGCCCAAAATCGAACAAAGAGAAAAATTTTAAGTACTTTTGACAAAATATAGTAGCAGTCAGCACCGGATCAAATCTGGCTTCATATAAAGCATGGCCGATTAACAGCTCCTTCTATGTCGGGACTTTCATGTCTTTTAATTTGAGAAAGTCCTTTCGATCGACAGCATCGACTCGATTATTATTATTAGGACTAGTGTTTGGAGTCCCCCAAATGAAAGAAAAGCTCCAACGAAGAGTGGAAGACACAGAAAAACTAGGTCTTCCAGTCATGGATAGACGATGGAAAATCAAAAATGAACGACAAACCTCTTCTTAGGGCAAACATCCACCAGCCATCAACTTTTGGATGAGGATGAAGGGTGAAAAATGGATGGAAGAGAGACAATCAAGGAGTGGTCAGGATGGAATGACACAAAAAAGTGAAGAAGACTAAAAGCCGAATGAAATTTGATGCAAGTTGTGCCAGACAAACTCGATAATATCCAGGATGTTCCAAATGAACTCTAGGATTGGGAATCAAAGGCCCAACTTAAGATTTTCTACATAAAATGCCACCTGACCGATGGAGGAGAAGACACCCGACCTTCCAGACCAAGGGCAAAAAACTGTAATTGCTCCAAAACTTGATATTGTTCCCAGAGCCGATCGACGATAGAACTCGACAGCGAAGAAACCTCAACTGTTGGATTGGAAGAGAAGATGACTGTCGAACCAGATGATCGACCACTACCTCCTACTATTCTACCTCCACTAGCCATTGTAAAGGCTAATGAAAACCCTAAGAAGATGAAAAAGAAAATGAAATCTAACCTGAAAAATTGAAGGGAGACTCGGAAGAATAGTAAGAGCAGAAGAAGGATTTGAAAACTCCAAAGCACCAGCAAAACTCAGAGTCATGGTAAAAAAACTCAAGAAAAGTAATAGTGTCCCTATATATAGAGAAATCACCGATGGTCAAGATTATTTTAGTAAAAATAAGATCACCTGAATTACTGACATCTGGCAAGATCTGAGCCAATGAATATTTGAATGTTTCAATGCACCTCCGCTTAGATCGTGCCACGATATCACGATCCATGAGAACAATCGATGACTAATAATAGCATGACACATGGCATTGTCGGATTGATCCAAAATCAAATTTGCTAGATCGTCAGGCTGTCAAATTATTTTTCCAGTCGATCATGCTAATAATTGCCGCATGACCATCGGAGCAATAAAATGACTAAACCCTTCTCACCAAACATGCTAATAATTGCTGCACAATCTTCAGAATGGCCTCAATTTATGAAACAATAATTAATGCCGAAAGAAAGATAGCCATCAAATTGGAGTCCGAGATAAGTACTCTCGTCATTCAAAATGTTAAATCACACGGAGGATCGTGTGCCCCTTCTCCACTTTGAACTCGAGAGTGAGAAAAAACTATTGGGCATAATGAATTTAGCATTCGAATGACGATCAATGGTCGGTTGCACCAATTAATAATCGACGTCATCGATTAAAGGGCGAGCTGCGATCGATTGATTAGCTTCACCAACTCAACATCGATCAATTTGGTATCCGATATATGATATACGAACCATGCGGGCAATCGATTGCTGACTAACCGATCGAAAGATTGACCGACGTTCGACTCTTTCTAGTGTCGATCGGCTCTTCTCAACTGACTGTCGATCGATAATTCTCAATTCTCAATCGACTCACACCATGATACGACTCCAAATACGAATAATCTATCGAATGCCGACATATGATCAGCTCAACCGATACATAGTCGGCATGACCAATATTCGCTCTACATGACGCGTGTAACAATCTCCACGATCACATAATAGGCATTAACTGCTTCTACTATTTCAGAATAAGTGGAACCTGATGACTCCTAACCGTTATAGATAGTTATTATTACATTTTCCTATAAAAGAGAGATAAATCGAGTATTTGGTAAGAGAATGGTGGGCTAAACTCTGCCTTATTCTACATTTATTCTCTTGTTCACTAATCTTTTACTGACTTAAGCATCGAAGGATCCCTATAGAAAATAATTTCGATTAGTGTGGACTTTATTCGTAGGTACTCTTCTTCGACGATTGGTGCAATTTAGGGATTGGCCACAATAGATTTCATCAATTAACTTAAATAGGCTAAGGCCCCATTTGGCAGTGCTTTTAAAGAAGCATTTTTGCAAATTTTGATGCATCTTGTAAAAATTTGGATGTAACTTTTTAGCTTCTTTGAAAATTAAAAAAAGTCTACTAGAAAAAGTTCTACTTTATAGTTTTTGAGAAAAAGCTCCACTTGTGATGTATTTGGAAAGCCATTTTCCTATAAGACTTAGGTTTCAGTCATGGCAAAGGATTTTTTTGGAAAAAAAGTTAACCTAAATCAATTTATATGTTAATAATGCATTTTAATAACCATTTTTGATAGTACAATACATTATAGTACAATACAATATATAATATAATAAAACTATGATCATTATAATTCTATTATAATGACCATATAATATCTAATATTATATAATAATAATAATATTATTATTATAATAATGTTATTATAATTTATAATAAATTTAGAAGTTTATCATGTATTATATTATTTAAGTTAATACTCTATAATAGCAATTTTGTTAGAATAAATATATAATTAAACTATTGAAAACACTACATTGTGTCATCTGTTCTTAATTCCTGATACTAAAAGTACTTTGTTAATTTGGTTAGCAAATAAATGTTAAAATTGTTTAAGACAAGATCAAAATAAGATAAGACTAAACTAATTATGAAGCATTCTAGAATTAGCTATTTAGTTATTGAAAATAGACTTGTAGTTTGTTATTCAATTTGGAGTTGGTTGTTTTCATAATTATCCATGCCGTGCACTATAAATAGCCGTGGTTATGAAGAGAAATTTGCTGAGAAAAACTTTGGTTAATTATTCTCCATCTTAATTAATTTTCTTCTCCTTTATTTTTTATGTTGTTGCTTTTTTTAATATAGCGGTATCAAATGACGGGGTTTTGTGAGGGGAAGCTATGTTGATGGCGATCAATGGGGCTGGTGGATCCCAAATGGCCCTTCTCATATTCAAGGGAGAGAACTATGATTTCTGGTGCATCAAGATGAAGATGATGCTGCGGTCGCAAGATTTGTGTGATCTTGTGGAGAAGGGGTCACGGATGCGATCCTAAAAGATATGAAGAAGAACTCGAAGGCGCTTTTCTTCATCTAGCAGGCCATCGATGACTTAATTTTTTCGCACACTACTGCTGTGACGAAATCAAAGGAAGCATGGGATATGCTGCAGAAGGAGTATCAGGACAGTTCGAAGGTACTTTGAGTCAAACTTTAGACTTTATAGTGTAAGTTTGAGACCACCTTCATTCAAGAAAATGAAAATGTTCGTTCTTCTTCTCAAAAGCAATGGACATACGTTCATATGATGAAGATTTGACTGATCAAAAGGTTGTTGAAAAAATTTTACGAAGTTTGACTCCTAAGTATAATACGTTCATATGATGAAGATTTGACTGATCAAAAGGTTGTTGAAAAAATTTTACGAAGTTTGACTCCTAAGTATAATCATGTCATGGCTACAAGGATTTTACTGTACCAAATTTTTGGGCTCTCTTTCATCACATAGGGATCGCATGAAAATTCGGTAGGGAATGCATTTTTGAATGTGTCAAAAGATAGGGATAAAGGAGGTACAAATTATAGTCGGCAAGCTTCGTTAAACCATGGTCATGGAGGAGGTTATGGCCCTGGTCAAGAAAACAAAGGTTGAGGTAGATCTGAAGAGTCAGAGCAGCGAAGCAGCAATAAATTCTACCGATCTGAATGAGGTAACACCTTTAAGAATATCCAATTTTTTTATTGTAAGAAATATGGCCACAAAGAAAAATTTTGTTGCATAAAAAATGAGAACAATGCTCAAGTTGATACTATGTTGAATCCGATGTTCTGTTTGCTTGCTATACCATAAACACAAATTTGAAAAATATTTGGTATTTGGATGCTCACATGACATGACAAGAAAGAAAAATATAATTATGGAGTTGGACGGAGATGGTCTCATTTGTGAAGCATAAGGTAAAGGAGTTGTAGAGGTAAACATTTCTAGCATCGCAAAAATATTAGGATGTGGATGTTCCTGGCTTGGATGCAAGTTTGTTTAGTGCTAGCCAATTTCTTACTCTTGGATATTCTTTGGTGTTTGGGAATCGTAAATGCCTCATTTTCAAAGATAGCAAGAAAAAAGAATTACTTGCTAAAGTTGCCATGGCGAAAAATAAAAATTTTCCTTTATATAATGATTTTTGGAATCTAGCAGATGGTTGATGGGTTGCCATATATTGCACATAGTGACTCAATTTGGGAAAGCTGCGTATGCGGGAAGCATCATCGAACTTCGTTTCCGAAAAAAAAAGCATGTGGAGAGCAAACAAGTCCTTGACCCTTAGGAATGCACACACCATCTTTGAATAATAAATTTTATTTTATTATGTTTGTTGATGATTTTGGTCATATGACATAGGTGGATTTTGTGGGATAGAAATTTGATGCTTTCTCATCATTCAAAAAATTAAAAAATATGGTTGAGAAAAAATGAAGCTATCAAATTAAAAATCTCCATACGGACATAGGAGGAGAATTTATTTCTAATGAATTTGAAGCTTTTTATGAAGTAAATGGGCTTTTCAAGCAGTTGACAATAAGCTACACCCTACAGCAAAATGTGGTCATGGAGAGGAAACATAGAAGCCTGGTCGAGATGGCGAAAAGCATGTTGAAGGCTAAAGGATTACCGAATAAATATTGGGCAAAGACGGTCTCCATAGCAACATACATCTTAAATCAGAATCTTACATATCTTTGGAGAGCATTACTCTATATGAAGCTTGGACCGAAAGAAAGTTATTTTAGAATTTTTGAATGTGTGGGTTTTGTTCATGTTCCATCTCAAAAGTGCCAAAAATTAGATGACAATTCTCAAAAGTGTATTTTCATGGGGTACAATGGCAGAAGTAAAGCATATAGATTATTTAATCTTGCTATGAAACCTTTGGTTATCATCCGAGATGTGTTTTTTGATGAACAAAAAGGTTGGAAGTGGAATGAAGTTTTGCAAGATCGTCCTATTAGAATGGTTGAAGAAGAAGCTCATGTTGATGAAGGTATGAGTTCAAGCACACCCAGTTCTTCGGCAACTACTTCGTTAAAAGTGAGGTTGCTTCTGAAGATTTATGAAAGAATGCAAAGATGTCAATTTGGCTTAACACTACTTGAACCTGTAGGATTCGAAGATGCAACTAAATCGTCGGATTGGTGCAAAGCAATGGTTGAAGAGATGGCTGTGCCAGAGCATAATCAGACTTGAAAACTTGTGGATTTACCTCCAAACAAGAAAGCAACTAGTCTAAAGTGGATTTACAAGACCAAGTTCAAACTCGATGGATCTGTTCAGAAGTTAATTGCGTACAAATCATAGTGAAAGGCTATCTATAACGTGAAGGTATTGATTTTTCTGAAATCTTTGCTCTAATTGGATGTTTTGATACTATTAGAATAGTTTTAGCTTTAGCAACATAGTTCGGTTGGAAGGTTTTATAGTTTGATGTTAAATCTACATTTTTAAACAATGTTTTGTATGATGAAGTTTGTGTGAAGCAGCCTCAGGGTATGAAGTTGAAGGGAAGGAAGATAAGGCGTACAGGCTTAAGAAGGTGCTTTGTGGCCTCAAGCAAGCACCACGGGCGTGGTATAGCCAGATAGATGCTCATTTTTTGCAAAATAGTTTTAGCTGAAGGAAAAGTGAACTCACGCTTTATGTGAAAACCCAAGGTACATATATCTTAATTGTGTGTCTTTATGTGGATGATTTAATATATGTTGGTAACTTTGAGAAAGCTGATTGATGAGTTCAAAAGCCAAATGGTGCTGGAGTTTGAAATGACTAATTTGGATTGATGGATTATCTTTTGGGTTTTGAAGTATCACAAGATGGAAAAGAAATTTTCATGTCACAAAAGAAATACATATCTGATTTGCTTGACATATTTTGATTGAAGGATTGTAATCCACTGGCAAATCCTATGGGAACCAATGTGAAGTTTTCGGTTGAAGATGGTGCAAAAAAAGCTGATCCTAATGTGTACAGGAGTTTGATTGGGAGCTTATTATATGTGATTCACACCAGACCAAATATTATGTTGGCTACAAGCCTACTTCGATGATTTATACGATACCCTTGCAAGTTTCAGATGGGCGCAGCAGAGCGGGTATTAAGATATTTGAAGGGGACTAATGGCCATGGATTATGGTTCATTACCAATAACAATTTTTCTTTATTTGGTTTTTCTAATTGCGACTGGGCTGGTTCCGTTGACGAACGGAGAAGCACAAGTGGGTTCGTGTTCAAGTTTGGTTCGAGTATGGTGTGTTGGTCCTCAAAGAAATAGCACATAATGGCGTTGTCATCTTCTGAGGTTGAGTATGTTGCAGTCACCAATGCAACATGTTAAGCAATTTGGTTGCGGCAGATTCTATGTGACTTGCATCAGAAGCAGACGGACCGATGATTATCTACCGTGATGACCAATTGATGATTGCTATGGCAAAGAATCCAGTGCACCATGGTCACACCAAGTACATCGAGATCTATCACCACTTCATTCGAGACTAAGTGGCAAATGATAATGTTGAGTTGGTTTACATTTCTACTCAAAACTGGCTTGCAAATATGTTTACCAAGCCACTACCTCTGGAGAAATTTATTTGGTGCCATGAAAGACCTGGCGCCATAGAATTTGGTCTTATGGGGGCAAGTTAAAGATAAGACCAAATTAATTATATATGAAGCATTCTAGAATTAGTTAGATTTGTTTCTTTGCTATTTGTTTATTGAAGATAGACTTATAGTTTGTTATTCAGTTTTGGAATTAGTTGTTTTCGTAATTATCCAATATGTACGTGCTGTCCACTATATAAATAGTTGTGGCTATGAAGAGAAATTTGCTAAGAAAATCTTTAGTAAATTATTCTCCACCTTAATTAATTTTTTTCTTCTTCTTTTTTTTTTTTTTATGTTGTTTCTTTTTTGAATACCGCCATAACAAAAATTTCATAGTGCTTCAGAAATATAGTTACCAAATGATAAACTACCCATGCACTAAAAATTCTGAGAGTAAAAGCTCTAAAGGCAGGCTCTACTGCCTATAATAATGTCAAACAAGGTCTAAGTTAAGTGCAAATAATCTAGCCCAATTCACTAACATGATATCTTCTAATTCCCCATCAATTCTACCTCTCCATCCAATTGATAATATATATAAGAATCCAATATGATTTTTTCATGCCTAATTTGGCAAATTTTCATGCATACAAGTTGATTTGATCTAACTTGATTTACATTTGCAACTAAACTTAATGATTTTTGAAACTAAGTCAAACCAACTCAGTTAAGATTCAAAATTAAACTATCATCTCCACCCACAGCTTAGGTATCCTAGTTAATCCTTTTTTAAAAAAAAATCTCTTTGACATCTCTACCCGGACAACAAAAGTCATCCTAAAAATACCTAAAATCTATTAAAAAATCATAAAAATAAAAAAGTTGAGAATATAAAATAATCTAATATTTTTTGAGCTCTGATTGACCTTCACTCATATAGATAAAAGGAGGAAAGTGCTCCTAACCATCAAATTTTAGAGGGAGCATCCTAACCTTGAACAAATATTGATGCATGTAAGTCTTTCTACTTAAGCCAATAAAAAAGTTTAAACCATAACACTGATTTTAGTTTTCTTGAGTTATAAGTGTCTCTTGGAGGAGAGGAGAGGATCCCCTTTCCTCTCTAATTAGTTTTTTATTCTTTTTATTTTTTTCTTTCATTTGGAGATACTAGCTTTAGGTCCTCTTTTCCCTTGGCCTCTTCTCCTACCTCAACATCCCTTGATCAAGATCCCCAGATCAAAGAAGCATCTCATAATAAATCCAAAAAGGCCAAAAGAAAGATAGAGGAGCATGTCAAATCCATGCCGATTAACCTTGAGGGAACTCTCCCTACCCCTCTCTTTACATAGTTTTGCTTAAATCCCTCCTTGATAATTTGTGGCTTGCTTACTTATTCTTTAACTTGTTATGGCTTAATCTTGTGAGCTTGCTTAGTTGCTTATTGATTTTTGATTTCACAACTTCATTTTTGGGTATCTAAATAGGTCTATAGGATTCAAGGACCCATGTTGATCTTATCCTTTGAAAAGTCCTTTCCATCATTAAAGTCCTAATCTATAGTATCTCGGGTTGTATTTGGGGGGCGGGGGTTCAAACTCTTAAAGGTGAGACTTCATTGAGCATGCATATACCTATTTGATAGGCAAGTAGTTAGTACATCCGAGGCCATTCTACATAAGAAAGCACAAGCCTAAGCTTTTGCATCTAGGGTTGGTAGAGATATTTTACTATTTAGACCCTCTTCAATAGCATCCTCAAGCCTTTATTGAGGCTTGGGTTCCATCTAATCCCTCTTTTTTTCTTTGATATTCTAGATTTTCTACCTAGATTAGATTAAGAGCAAGTAGCAACTCTTAGATAGAGCCCACCTCGAACTACTATGTATCATGGTCCTCTCTTTAGAATTGATTATAGATATCATGATATATAATAGATGATGATATGGTTCAGGGGATTATGGTGGTGGTGGTCATGATAATAACTGATGGTAGTGGTTATAGTGACAATTGATGATGGCAGTGATGGTGATGGTTGTACCGATAGTTGTAATATTAATGATTGTAGTACTAGTGATGATAATCATAGTGGTGGTGGTGATTGTTATAATAGCTATATGATACTAATAATGATGCTGTTAGTCATATTAGTGGCACTAGTGATGTGTGGCATGGTGGCGGCGGTGATGATAATGGATAATATTGTATGATAGTGGTATTGTTTGTTGTTGAAGATGAGTTGAGCCAACTTGAATGAAAATATAATATTAAAAATATGAGAACTATGAGGCTAGAAAAAATTTTTCATATTTATTTAATTTTTTTGATCATCCAAATGATAAAGAATATGAAATATGAGAGTATAAAATTTTTCTTGACCATCGACATATTGCATCACTTTATTACTAAAGAAATTTCATTATCTAAAAGCTTTCCTCAATGTACCAAAATAAAGCCTTAAGCCAATTGCTCCACTAGAGTTATTGTAATGAGCAATGGCTATTTCTAACGTGCAAATTATCAAAATTCTTTTATTTTTCTAGTCTTTTTCAAATCTTTTAGTGGGATCAGTTTTTCTTTGTCTTTCTTCCTTTCTTTTTCCTCTTGCTATCTTCTAGGAGTTGAGACTTGGTGAGCAAATAGGCCAAATTAGGAGTTGCAAAGGCCACCCATGCGTTAATATCTATAACAAAATTGCAAATTAATTCCTTTTAACAATCCAATCCAAATAAATATTCTTTTCTTATAAAAACTGACATGTTTTCTATTAAATAGGATAAAATAGAAAATAGTCCATCTTGTCCAATTAATTACGAACTCCTTTTGTATCTTTATTAAGCGACAAATATAATCTTCATTTGTTATTATTTTAATTAAAATAACTTGATCCTTCAATAATTCACACATCTGTATACCTAGTTTAAGGATATAATATGGCTAAATAAATTAGAATTACTATCACCATTTATTTATTTATTTATTTTGATCCTTTGAAGAATCAAGAAGATTAACGCTTAGTTGTACGACATGGACCCTTGGTCCCCTTAATGAATGAATTTAAGTTTAAGCGTTTCTCTAATTGGAGAACCATGTCAGGATGGGACTGACAAAGGACTGTGGCCCATCAAACCCCACTTGGAGAAAGGAAGATCTATTTTAGTACCGTTCAAAAATATCTAGTCTCGGTACTGTTACAGGGCTGGACCACATGCAAAAAAACAAAGCTAAGTTCAAAATCTGATTGTATACTGGTACATTGAAAACTTTATCTCGTACTCTTTCTCATCGTTTCACTGATTTCATAAACTACGTATTTAGATGGCACAAAGGACGTGCAGTGCGAAATGGATATCACACGCACAAGTAATTTTATAGTAATAAAGTCTATTCAAAGATAGACAACATTGCGTAGGGACACAAATACGTTCTACGCTATTCATGCGGTATACATTATTCTAAACTTATTATATTACAACACGACGATCTCAACCTCCATATTTAGCCTTGTAGTCATTCCAAAGCTGATCCACCGTCTTGCCAAGAAGCTCCACAAAGAAGCCATCACTGTACCCATTCTTCATCCTGGCATTGAGCTGAGCCACAAAACCACTCTTAAGGCTGTCACAGTAGTCAAGGAATCGAGCAGTAACATCGTAACCCTGATCCCACCGGTTTCCCTGCCCCGGTTTAACCCAGTGGCTCGGAGCATACCCGGCCTTCAGCCTCACATAGTCTGCCATCCCTTCTATGAGCCCTCCCGGGGCTGCACCATTCCCGTTCCACTGCCAGACATGGGTCATCTCATGATAGAGCACGCCGGTGATCTCCGTCTTCACATCGCCGGTGTATCTGGCGATGTAGTTGGCGCTGACATGGATCCCGTTGGCGCTCGTGAATGCGACGCCATCCATGGTTTCGATCACCAGAGTGATGAGCTGGACATCCTTCCTGTCCCCTTCCGACTGCTCGAAGATTGACCATATGAAGGAAGAGGCAGCTTCTAGCACCTGCTTGCTGTAGTCGAGACCGATCTCGTTGTCGAAGCGGTTGCCGCCGGGGGTGCCGGCAGCGTTGTTGCTCACCTCGTACTCGACTGCCCTGGCGGTGTCCAAGGTAGCAGAGGCTAGGACAGAAGCAACGAACAGAGCTAGCAGTGCCATTTTTTCCTATCCTCTTCACTTGTGAGGAAGCATCAATTAAGGGAGGATTTCTACTTATAGAGTTGGGGTGGTGACGGTCTGAATGCACATGTTTGACTAGTTATTAGTGGTTTGCAGAAATAGACGGAGTCATGGACTTGACTAACTCGTCATTGACTCCAGCTGCGTCCCATATGATTAAGTAACTTCACGCATTGGTCATGCGACCCAGGGTTCGGGCCGACGCGGGGAGGAGGCTTTTGTCGTGGGTCCCTTGGCTCTCCGCACCAGTCCACCGGCCGACCTTTTTTGGTCAATTTTTTGAAACTTCTATTTGACTTTTAAATAGCATTTCATCACTCAATCAAACATCAATCGAGCTTTTATTTAGGCCGGCCGAACGCGCGTCATACGGCACCAAAAATCCGGGACGAGTGGAAGGCCGCGTCCGATGGTATCGTATGGGAAGATGGGTCAGATGCTTCGATGGATGCAGACTGCTCCCGACGGACGACGAATCTGTGAAGAAAATTATTTCGTGGAAATGTATCCAACGAGAGATTCTTTGGCATGTAAGTTCGGCGTTTAAAGAATAGATGGAAAAAAAAAACTGAAATAGTATATTTATTTTTCAAGTCTGATTTTATCTTAAGATTTTATCACTTTTACGTAGAAATAAAGTTATAGATCATTCTATCAAATGAATCATTAGTGTCTATCGAGCCATCATTCAGATTCATCCACTAACATGTAATTAAGATTATAAATCATAAGCACTGGTGGCTAGTTGCGCCTGTATATCAGATTTGTTAATTATGGATATTAGCTCATGCCTGCACTTTGAAGGTTATTGAAAGATTCTTGGAATCATCCATGTGAAAATAGATCGATGACCTGAGGTCGGGGCAAAATAGAAATCCCATCCCGAGTATAATGGTGCTTACGTAAGCTATTGAATGTCATTCCTTATCATCGACCGAGTCCCGACCTCAGAGCTGATAGCCGTCCAAGCTGAAGGTCGGGTGAATGCCAATGTAGTGTCACCTAGCTGATTCGAGGAAGAGGGGTTGGGTCCGATACCAGGTGTTCCCTATAATAGGTGCCCCCACTTTGAAGTTTGAAGGGGCATCACCACTTTGGATGAAGCAATTAGTCATCAAATATCAATCGGACCTCTCTCCTCAGAACATTTATTTTATGATGTATGGTGGGTGAAATCTTGGGAACCCTAGATTTGTTGGCTCTTGCCACATGTCGAGCTTTAGTAGGTCTCGCATTGTGCTTCGTAGGTCATCCAATGGTAATTTATTTCAAGGACTATGTGGCGAAGAGTCGTACGGTCTGGGGGCTTTGAGGCACATGGCCTTTGATGCTGGTATTTCCCAAAGATGGTATTCTACTGAAGGAGACAACTATGGCACATTTCCCTAGCAGGCATGTTTTCTGAGGCCATTTGGGTAATGACACTTGGTGCGCGATAAGGGCAATGGTAGAGCGCATCCTTATCTGCTCTCTCTATAAATGGAGGGAGCTTGCTGCTTGAGGTTAAGTTTGCCCCATCTGCCTTCCACAATGTGGTTGTTGCAACCTTCTACTAGGGTCCAATGGTCGCTGGCATTCATCTCTCTATGGAGGGATTTTCTCCCACTTCTAGTTGGTTGCAGGGTGTTCAGAAGGAATGCACCTGCAAGTATTTCAACTGAGCATGAGAGATATTGAAAAACATCACCGCTCCGACTATGAAATTGCAACAGCATCGACTCAAGGAGACCACTAATATTTCAATTCAACCCAGCCAAGGTCAGTGGTTGGCTTCCTATTGTTGAAGTTTCATCTTCCCAGCATTGGTATGGTCGATGGCGTAGCGGCTCGCACTAGCCATTGGTCCAGACGGGGAGTGAGCAACTGCTCGATGGGCCTCTTTAACATTATGCTCCACAGAAAGGTCTTAAACTTTTCTAGAAGGCAGTCCTTTGCCCCCCGAGCTGACTTCCTGGGATTTTTTAGAGGAATATCTAAGAGATAGATAAGTTTCCGAGGAGGAAGCTAGTATGCCATCCCCAATATCCTTCAGAATGGATCACCGACCACCATGGAGAGCACCTAAATGGATGTCGTCAATCAAGTGTTGGGTGATGGAGCTTAATCCACCCAATTAACTGGACATAATCAAAACCTATATGCGTTAGGCTTTAGAGCGTGATCCAACAGCCTAGAGTGCTTGCGGGCGTGATTAGACGGGCCAGGAGATTTTGAGTTTTAATCAAATTTCAATCTTCGATCCAGGTTGGGCTTGAGGCCTTTAATAGACCTTGTGGAGCCTATGGAGAGTGGTAGAGAAGGCAGCAGCCAAAACGCGAGCAGTCGGCAGACAGCAGCAGCAACCAGATTTTTTCAAGAGAGAAAAGAAAAGAGAGGAAGAGAGAAAGAGAGAGGGATTAGGTTTTCTTGTGAGCAATTCTAAGGTATTACTAGGTGTGTATGAAGCATCTCTAAGAAAAATTTTTTCTTCCTGTTGGGACTGTTCTTGCACCTAGAAGAGAGAGAAAATGAGAGTTCTTTATTTCTCATCTCTTGTACTTCTCTAATTTTTTTTTTAGTAAAAAATATTATTCTATATGACCATGAATGTAGGAGCAAGAGACTTCGAACAATGAATTTTTTATATTTCATGCTTGTGTATTTCATATTTTTTAGATTTTTTTTTCTTATGACTATCTGTATTAGTCAATTCTAATAACTGGTATTAGAGTACCAAGCTTGAAGAAAAGAGTGGAAGCGATGATAGGAGATGAAGGAAAGATTAGGTTCAATAAGTTTAATAAGAAAGACTTTGGGTTCTGGAAGATGCATGATAAATATCATAAATTTATTAATAAAAAATATTAATTTATTAATTAATTTAAATTTATTTTAAAAATTAATATTTTTATTAATATAATATAAAAAATATTATTACCAATAAAAAGAGCTTATTTTCTAATTAAAATAAAATAAATTTGAAGTGAATCTGATAAAAAATGACTTCAATATGAAGATTTAAAGAAAAATAAAATAAAATAAAATAAAAAATAAAACTAGCTGGGCCGATTTGGCTCAATCAGTTTATCCAAAAACTCGACCCGATTCAATCTGCCAGCACCCAGCCCAAAATCCTGCATGCATGCTCGAAAGCCAAGCCTACTCGCCTAGCCCATTTCTCCCTAGCCTGATGTCACCCTGACGTTAAATACCATATGGTCCACGATGGACCGCTGTAGTATTTGGTCCATCAAGCATCCTTTACTGGTCTATGGCAAAAAAATGTGGCGCATAGGGTAAAAAGGTAAATTCAAATGACGTGGCATGTGGTGATTGGTCTAGATTCGCAGAATGCTCAGTCTATAGGATTTATAAGCACAGTAATTGCGCCATCGGATGGCTTAGGTGATTCCCAATCCAGATCTAACAGCTATGGCATTTTTCTATTTTGATTAAGAATCTAGACTCCTTTGCACGATCCGACGGTCTCAAGCAATTCAGAATTCAATCCAACGACTAGATCATGCTCAGAATTTGATCCGATGGTTAATAGAGGCTCTCGATGCTAATTCACATGCCCAGAGCATGATCCGATGGCTCAAATTTTTCAAATCAATATGATCGAATGGCCAGAACTTATTTCAACTAAAATTGGGCTGATTAAGAAGTTTTTTTGATAATTTTTGAAGCACCAGATTTCTACACTACAAGAAAAATGAATATTAGTAATGATATTAGCGATGGCAAAAAGTTTCATCACTAAAAATAACTTTTTTCAATCACAACATTGACTAAAAAATTTACCATTGGTAGTAGTATTAGCGACTTTAATATTAATATTAGCGATGGCGAACGCCATCTCTAAAAGTCTAAAAATTTATTTAAAATATTTAAAAATAATAAAAATAGTAGCGATGGTATATATTGATTATTAGCGATAAAGAACTAATCATCGCTAATAATATGCTATTAGCGATGGCTACGTTAACTATTAGCGATGGCAAAAGCTACCGATAAAATTATTTAAATTATTTAAATAATTTTATAATATTTAAATATAAAATATGTATTAGTGACGATGATTTTGAATATTAGCGACTAAAAAATTATCATCACTAATAGTTTTTTAAAAAAAGTAGCTTGGGAAGAAGATTATTTTAAAATTTTATTGGTGATGGAATGAGAGATGGATGGTTAGCCATCGCTAATAAAATTAGAATTAGCGATGGAATTAGCAACGGGATGTTTGCCGTTGCTAATAACCTAGACCATGTTTCAATCCAATTTGAACCTAATTTGAATCTGATTCAAATCCAATTCAAAATTCTGCCAAATCTAATTAAATTAAGCTTTGAATCCAAATCCTACTTAGATTATGAAATTTAATTAACTTTAAATTAGATTGAGATTAATTAAATTAAATCTGATTTAAATCAATTAGGAGCAATTAATTTTTAATTTGGGTTTAATTCAAATTTAATTCAAAATCTTGTCAATCCTAATTCAATTAGACTTTTAATTCAAATCCTACTTGGATAGTAAAATCTAATTATCTTTAAATTAAGTTAAGTTTAATTTAATTTAATTTAATTTAAATCAAGAGAAAATGATTTTCGATTTGGGTTCGATTTGAATCAAGTTCGAACCATATTCGAATCCAATTCAAAATCCTATCAAACTTAATTCAATTAGGCTTCGAATCCAAATCCTACATAGATTATAAAATCCAATTGATCTTAAATTAAGTCAAAATTAATTAAATTAAAATTAATTTAAATTAATTAAAAAAATAATTTTTAACTTGGATTCAATTCAAATCCAATTCAAATCCGATTTGAATTCAATTAGGAAACTTGTTAATTTTAATTCAATTAGACTTTAAAATCTAAGTCTTATATGGATAGTAAAATCCAATTATCTTCATATTAAGTCAAGCCTAATTAAATTTAATCTGATTATAATCAATAAGAAGAAAATGATTTTCGATTTAGGTTCGATCCAAATGCAATTGGAACTCGATTCGAATTCAATTCAAAATATTCTGTCTAATCTAATTCAGTTAAACTTTAAATCCAAGTCCTAATTAAATTATAAAATCTAATTACATTCAAATTAAATCAAGTCTAATTAAATTAAACTTAATTTAAATTAGTTATAAAAAAAATAATTTTTAATTTGGGTTTGATTCGAATCTAATTCAAATCCGATTCGAATCCAATTCAAAATTATGTCAAACCTAATTTAATTAAACTTTAAATCTAAGTTTTACTCAAAATATTAAAATTAATTAGCATTAAATTAAGTCAAACTTAATAAAATTAAATCTAATTTAAATCAATTAAAACTTAATTTATAACTTAATTAAGTCTAAAAATTTAATAAAATCAAATATTAATTTTTAACCATCCAAAAAATGACTTAGAAGGATAAAAAAATTAATGGAAAAAAAATAGTGATGTCATGAGTATCATCGCTAATAATATAAAAATATTATTTTTATTATATAATTATTGGCAATGAAAAGATTATTACCGATAGAATCTTCTATCGTTAATAATTTTTTATATATTAATAATGATAAATGATTATTAGCGATGAAATCTACCGTCGTTAATAATCTTTCCGTCTCATTTTTGTCCATCTCATTTTCTCTCCACCATTTTTATCCTCCATTGCAACCATCCTCTCCTCCATCCTTCGACCCCCCGCCAACCCCTCTCTCCCCTGGCCGGTGGCCTCCCTCCAGCTGCACCCGGCCCACGTCTTCGAGTTGCCTCCCCCTGACCCTCTCTCTCCTCAGCCGCCTCTTGCCTCCTTTTCAGAACCCCCAGCCACCTCTTACCTCCTCAAACCTCCGGCTATTCGGTTCACCCGCCATCCTCCTCTCTTCCACCGTTTGGTTCTCCTGCCACCCCCTATCTCCCCTCGGCCGCCTCTTGCCTCCTTTTCCAAACCCCCAGCTGCCTCTTGTCTCCTCGAGCCTCCTACCATTCGGTTCTCCTTTCATCCTCCTCCTTCGTCGTTCGATTCCCCCACCACCTCTCTCTCCTCCCGATCGTCTCCTGCCTCCTTCTTCGAACCTCCAGCCACCTCCTGCCTTTCCGAACCCCCAAATCTTTGGTTCACCCATCACCCTCTCTCTTCCTCCATCGCCTCCTACATCCTTTCCCAAACTCCTAGCCCTTTGGTTCACCCACCACCCCCTCTCTCCCACGGTCGTTTTCCCCCGACTACACCCGGCCCACCTCTCTGAACCTCCGACCATCTTCCACCTCCCTGAGCCCTCGGGCGTAATCTTCCGATCTTCCCAAGCTTTCATTCATGGCTGCATCCTGAGCCTCAATCCCTACTCACCCGTGTCTCATCGTATCTCAATTCCTGCATGCCAGCCCATGCCTCAGTCCTATATAGTAGCATTCTTCTATTGTGAGTATTGGCAACGATATTAGCGATAGCTAATCCCATCAATAAAAATTATTTTTTATTTAAATTATATTAATTAAGTATAATTAGATATTAAAAATTATTTTAAATATGTATTAATTTATATAAAATTTAGATTTTGACTGTTAGATATGTATGCCGTAGAAGCCAAAATTGGCTAAGACTTGTAATACACATCTAAGAGTAAAATTATAATTTTGACTATAAATAATAAAATAAGTTATTTTCTATTACAATGTGTATTTGAAAGCATCTGTGATACATTCCTTGAGTTAATAGTAATGATAGTTCATATTTTCAAGAGTTGAAAATTTAAGATATGAATTTTGATTATTAACTCATAAAATGCTCTCGACCGTAGGATCACCATAAGGATGGTGATTGATCTGGAAGGTTGATGTACGATCACTTCTTTAGAATAGATGAGTCTTGAGTTTACGGTATAGAGACACTGGAGCGAGAGTATCGGTACTCGTTAGAGAATGAGGACACTGAGTGTGACCACCTCGAGTAGTCATGAGGAAGTCTATCTTCTCATCGATGACTAGCTCGAAGCTGCAGTGGTGTGTCTGGTTCTTTAACTTGAGGTGCATCGATAGTTCACTTTGAGGGTGTTATAGTTTGACTACACCATAACATGATCTCCTAGCTATTTAAAATTCTAAGGTGTATGTTGGCTATAGCATGTTCATTGTAGAAATTGGATTGCACTAATAGAGGATCTATCTACCTCGGTAGATGAGGAGCAACCCTATGAAAATCATGAGAATCAAGTTCATAAGCCCATGGCCAAGGCAGAGTGAAATAATAGAAAGAGTTTCTATTAGATTTTTCACATTAGACTTGAATCGAATGATTAATTCATATGACGAAAATTAGGGTTTGATGAGATCACCTTAACCCTAATCCGATCGAAGCTCAAGATAGAGGAACTTAATCATACAGATAACTACACCAAGAGATTTATTTTCAGTTCTGATAGGTTGCCACCATATGCTACTAAGTGTCACTGATGAATTTTGGAAGCAATTAGAATGATATGGATGATCGATCATACTAGTTGTCTGAATCAAAAAAGTTCTGATCCATCGGAAGGTATTTTGATGATGCTGATGATAAAGATCATGACGTATCCCATTACCATACGGAACTGAATCTAATTGGGTTACACAAATAAGAGTTTGAATTTGGATATCATCAATTGGACTAATTCAGCTCAATTGATTTGAATAAGATTCAATTAGGTTCAAGAAAATCATGCTAGCACACGATTGAGTCTAATGTTCTCCTTGAACAATCATTAAAGCTAGTCTCGACTGAGCCAAATGTATTTGGACTCACTCAAAAACCTTTACTTGGTCTGATTGGAGCTTGTCCAAGTCAGAAAAGGATTGTCTTAATTTATGAGATAAATTTGAGACAACACCTGCCATTTTTCGTCACCTGCTAAATCTTGTCTTTTGACTTTGGTCAAATATTGATCTTTGATACTTAGACATCTGTCCACGTGTCATGTACCCATAGGAGAGAACATGGAACTTTGTCCCCTGCTAAAAAATAGAAAGGGAGGGGGCACATGTCTAGGGAGGCGTGCACCCCATGAGGATCATGCATGGAGTCCCAAATAGATGGGACTCCAGGTTGCTTCATGGTTTCAACTTGGGTGGCACCAAAGAGTCCTCTTTGACCAGTCTTGGCACCACCTAAGGAGGTTTATGAGGAACTCTAATCTGATTGGATTAGATGATGTCATCCCATCAATCAGATTTAGATCTAATTGCATAAAGAGCCATGATTGACCGGGATGATGTGGCACTGCATGGCGCAGTAGGGTCTATATAAACACTATTTGTACTTAGAATCAAGAGTTTCTACCCTTTACCTATGCCATAAGGCTTCTCTCCTTTCCTTTCCATGCCACCTTTAAGTCCTCTCTCTTGTATCCATGTCCAAGAGTTTTTGGATGCGAGTTTGGTGCGATCCGAGCAAGAGAAATGCGATAGGAAAGAAAGAAAGCAGCACTGTTGCAAGAGACAATGGTCGATCTTCAAAAGATATTTTGAAGATCTTCAAGATCAGATCTAGATCTAATTTTTAGAGAATAGATTGAGAAGGAGAAGATCTATAGATCCTGTTTGAGTATATATCGGTAGAGATCAGGTGCTTGCGTGGCTACATCCAGAATCTCAGGCAAATATCGGGATCATCATAGGATAATAGGATTATCCATAACAAGGTATAATTAAATTATATTTAATTTAATTTATTTTATTTTATTAGATCAATAAAATTAGATCTGAAAAATCTTAGATCTGATTTAGATCTAAGAGAAAATTTTTTGAAATATCCCTCTTGATCCAATCAGATCTGAATGAATCTAATTCAAAAAATAGAGTTTTTCCTTCAAGTGATATCAGAGCCAGGTTTCCAAAATTTATTAGATCTAATTTTAATATATTTTTGATATGATAGTTAGATGATTTTAGATGTCACATAAAATATGATTAGATTTAAAATCAAAAAATTAAAATTAAATAATTTAGATCTAAGATGTATAAAATGCATGACTAGACTAGTAATAGAATTATTCTATGTGTAGTCTAACATCATCATAATTTTAATTTACTTAATTATAATTTTTAAATTTATTTATTTATTATTTTTTTAATATTATAAATATTATAATTAGATCTAAAAAATAAAAAAATAAATTTATTTAATTTATTCATATGAGATATGATTGATGCATGTTTAGACTAGTTGTAGAATAGATCTACAAAGTTATCTTGAATAAATTTAATTTGATATGATTAAATTTAAATTTTATTTTTTAGATATTTATGAGATAATTTAGATCTAAAAACATGCATAATATGATATATGAGATGTATGCAAAATATGATTTTAAGTTAGATCAATTTTTATATGTGATATATGATGTAGATCTAACTAGTTTTGTAGATTCATCATATTTCTGATTAAGCCATTCTCCTTGACCGTCCGATCATAAGAACAAAAAAGGGTTTAAAGGCCCTCTCCTTCCATTCGATGGGGTGTTCTTATGATATGTAGGGGTGCTGCATGTTCGTCCTTAATCAGAAATCAAAAATTTATTTTCTGCAAAATCCTAGATCCTGAAATCCTAGGATTTTATTTACATATTTTATTTATGAATCATAAACTTAATTAAGAATTAAGATTATGAAATATATTAGATCTAAAATTGAGAATTTTTAGATTAAGACATATTCATAAAATTGGGTTCGGATTTGGGTAGCTTAATTAGGTCTAGCGGTTGATCAAACCGAATCAAGAGTCGGTTTGGGATCAAGAGTGCTTAAATTGATCAGCCTAATAGGATTAAGTCTGGGTCAAGATCGAGTCACATGAGTGATCGATCAAGTTAAGACCTAATTAGGCTCAGTGGTTAGAGTCTGGATTGTAGGCTAACCCAATTGGTTCTGGTTTAATAATTTGGTGTCTAAGGTAAGTTTGGTAGATATGATCAACTAATTTTTAATTGGGAGCTACTCGACTCAAATACGTTCTTATCGAGTTAATGACATATCCCTTCTACCGATCTTATTTACCTAGCCATATTTGTCGATTCAGTTTTAATCTAAGGTGGCTAATGATCTGAGCTAACCCATGCCACTAGGTTAGTCATAATGGTTATGGCTATGTCAAGTCAAGTTTAAAGAGACCTAAATCAAATCTTTCTAAGAAAAGATTAAGTCTAAGGTCTTCCATCATTATAGATATGCGGGCTCTTTTCGAGGTTAATTATTCTCGGCTGGTTACAGTGATTCAGTTGCACCAAAAAGATACAACCATATTTATTAGGCATTGAATGCTATAGGCTGGAGGATGGATTGGGCTTAATATTTTGGATATGGTGAGAGACCCAATTAGGAATTCAATCTACGCAAATGGTGGATCTGACTTAACTAAGGAGTGGATCAATATTTCAGACATGATGAGATTCATGAATTAGAGACCAAGCTTGGATACACCATGATTAGAGAATCATTGAACAAGAGTTGTTCACTCATTGGCTAATCCATCACCAATAACTGTTAGATGAGGTGATGAGTCAGTTGGTGGGACTATACTATCCACTAGAAATTATTAATCATGGAGATTTTTGCATCTCTATAGAGGGAGTGTAGGGATCCAAAGAAAATAGTGAGAGCTAATTTGTTTAAAAATCAAACTTCTAAACAAATTGATCAAGTCATAATTATAAATCTAACTAGAAACTTTGATTCTCTACAGAAAAAAAAAATATTTGCATCCAACTCACTAGCTCGTATCCTGGACACCCATAGACTAATCGAATCCAATTACAAGGATTGGCTTCAATACTTCAAAATCATTTTGGGTTCTAAAAAGTTAACTCATGTATTGGATCAGAATCCTCCCACCTTACTAGCCCGTCCGTCCGTTGAACAGAGAGCGTCTCTTGATAAATGGATGGATGAAGATAATAAGGTCAGACACTACATGTTGGGCTCAATGTCTGATGAGCTTCAGTGCCAACATGAAGATATCAAGATTGCCCACTAAATATTGGCTCACCTGCAAGAGTTATTTGGTGAATAGAGTCGCGCAGCTAAATATCAGATCACTAAATGATTTTTTAAGACTAAAATGCATGATGGACAGTCAGTCCAAGATCATTATCTAATGATGATCAAAAACTTGAAAGAACTTAAGAAGCTTGGAGTAAAGTTAGACCAGGATCTATAGAATGATGTAATTCTACAATCCTTGACTGATGCATATGGATAGTTCATCATGAACTATCATATGCATAAACTTTAGAATACTCTAGTCGAACTTATGAATATGCTGGTTATAACTGAGCTTTTTATGAAAGGTTCTAAGATTTAGTACTTGCTATGGAACGAACTTTTTCCAAGAAAAAGTCTTTTGGAAAAAAGAAGTCTGTGAAAAGACAGAAGATGGAAGGTGGAAAGAAAAGAAAGGCAGAGCTGAAGAAGAAGGTTGCTGATAAAGAAAAGTATTTTTATTATAATATTGATGGCCATTGGAAGCAGAACTGCCCAACATACCTGGCCATCCTAAAGAATAAAAAGGAGATAGGTCCTTCTAGAGGTATGCTCATTATTGAATCTAACCTTATGATTTCTTTTGCATCCAGTTGGGTGCTTGACTCTGGTTCTAGTACTCATTTGTGCACTTTCATGCAGGATCTTGAGGATAGCAGGAGGCTAAGGGATGGTGAGATGATCCTACGCATAAAAAATGGAGCAAGGGTTGATGCTTTGGCCGTGAGAACCTACCCTCTTCGACTACCATCTGGCTTAGATTTAGTACTTAGGAATTGTTATTATGTGCCTGCTGCAAGCAAGAATTTGATTTCTGTTTCATGTTTAGCATAAGAAGGCTATGTAATTAGTTTTCTTAAGGACCATTGTAATATTCTTTATGAAAGAAATAAAATTATAAGTGGTTTCCTCATTAACGGTCTCTATCAATTACATATTGATGTATCTATCTTTAATATCGAGCAAAATATGAATGCCGTAAAATGACCCTGGGATAGTCCAAATGATAGGTATCTATGGCACCTAAGGCTAGGTCATATAGCAGAAGATAGGGTTAACAAATTTAAAAAAATTGGGCTATTAAGTTCGTTGACCTTCGAGCCATATCCAATTTATGAATCATGTCTTCATGGCAAAATGACTAAGCTCTCTTTTGTAGGATATGGGAAAAGGGCCATGAATCTACTTTCCCTCGTACATATTGATGTGTGCGACCCATTTAATGTGTCGGCCAGAGACAACTTTGATTACTTCATAACCTTTATTGATAATTTATCTCGGTATGGATATATGTATCTTATGAGACATAAGTCTGAAGCTTTTGAAAAGTTCAAGAAATTTAGACATAAAGTCGAAAAGCAAACTGAAAAACTCATTAAGATTCTTCGATCAGATTGAGGAGGTGATTACCTTAGTCAAAAATTCCTAGACTATCTCAAGCAAAATGGCATAGTCTCTCAATGGACTCCACCTGGAATACTTCAACTCAATGAGATTTCGGAACAAAGAAATCGGATCCTATTAGATATGGTCCGATCCATGATGAGCTTCACAGATCTTTCTGATTTTCTTTGAGGATATAGTCTGTAAATTGCTATAAATTTACTGAATAGGATTTTCTCTAAAACTGTTCCTACCACACCGTATGAGATATGGTATGGTAAGAAATCAAGTCTGAGTCATCTCAGAATTTGGGATTGTTCGGCTCATGTCAAAAGATAATAAATGGACAAGTTAGACCATTGGTCCTTTAGAGCTCGATTTATAGGATATCCTAAAGAATCATTAGGATATTATTTCTACATTCCAGAAGATCACAATGTGATTGTGAGTCAGCATGTCATCTTTCTTGAAAAATAGTTTATCCAAGATAGTGCATTGAAAAGCAAATCAAGCTAGAGGAGAAAGTCTCTCAAGAGCAACGAGCTAAGGACCCCATAGAACCAAATTAGGCAGAGCCAATACAATCACTACCTCCACCTCGTCGATCGAAAAAAAATTTTCATCCTCTTGAGAGGTACTTAGATACTATTTTAGAGAAAATAGAGAAAATATTCTTCGTAGGTAATGGGATTCATGATGATCCCAAAATCTATGACGAGGCGATATCAGATATCAACTCCAAAAAATGGTTAGAGACAATGAAGTCAAAAATTAACTCGATGCACTCAAACTAAGTCGGAACCTTGGTAGATCTACCAGAAGGTATAGTAGCTATTAGGTGTAAATGAATCTGCAAGAGAAAGATTGGTGCAGATGGAAATGTGGAGACATTCAAAGCTAGATTAGTGACAAAAGGTTATAGTCAGTGTGAAGGCATTGACTATCAGGATATCTTTTCGTCAATAGCTATGCTAAAATTCATCAGTACATTGCTTGCTGTTGTAGCCTATTTCGATTATGAAATATGGCAAATGGACATGAAAATGGAGTTCTTAAATAGATACCTTGAGGAAGATATCTATATGGAACAACTGCTAGGTTTCACATCTAGTGATGCTGATCACAAAGTATGCAAGCTGCAAAGATCCATATATGGACTTAAGCAAGCATCTTAGAGCTGGAATACTCATTTTAATGATGTGATCAAATTATTTGATTTCATCAAAAATGAGGAGGAACCATATGTTTTCAAAAAGATCAGTGGAAGCGCTATTGTCTTTCTCGTACTGTACGTGGATGATATCCTTCTTATTGGAAATGATATTTTCATGTTGACCATCGTTAAAATATGGTTATCTAAAGAATTCTTTATGAAAGACCTAGGAGAAGCATCCTTCATTCTAGGAATCAAAGTCTATAGAGATAGACTGAATAGGATGCTAGGTATTTCACAGAAGATGTACATAGAGAAAGTGTTAAAGAGGTTTAGCATGAAAAACTCCAAGAGGAGATTAGTACCCTTCAGACATGGCATTCATCTCTCCAAGAAAATGTATCCCAACACCCCAAAGGAGATTGAATACATGAGCAAGATCCCTTATGCATCAGCAATAGGGAGACTCATGTATGCCATGTTATGTACACGACCTGATATAGCCCATGTTGTGAGTGTCAGAAGCAGATATCAGTCGAATCCAGGTGAAGAACACTGGACTTCTGTGAAATGTATCCTTAAGTACTTGAGAAGAACTAAAGATATGTTGTTGATTTTTGGTAATGGAGAACTCTAAGTCCAGTGATATACAGACTCAAATTTTATATCCGATATAGATAATCGAAAGTCAACATCTGAGAGTCTGTTTGTGTGTAATGGTAGTGCTATTAGTTGAAAAAGTTTCAAGCAGACAGTGATAGCAGATTTTACCATGGAAGCAGAATATATCGCTGCATCAGAAGCTACGAAGGAGGCATTTTGGTACAAGAAATTTACTGTAGAGATCGAAGTGATGCCATCGGATGCCATTTCTTTGTACTGCGACAACAATAGCACCATAGCCCTTGCTAAGGAGCTGAGGTCTCATCAAAAATTTGAGCACATCGAGCGGTGATATCACCTCATCCACGATTACCTCAAGAAAGATTATATCAAGGTCAAGAGAGTCAACTCTGCATACAATATGGCAGACCTACTCATAAAGCCGTTGGGCCAGCAGAAGATCGAAACCCACCTTGAGAAGATGGGACTTAGATTTATAGCCAATTGACTTTAGGTCAAGTGAGAGTTTGTTAGATATGTATACCCTAGAAGCCAAAATTGGCTGACACTTATAATACACATCTAAGAATAAATTTATAATTTTGACTATAAATAATAAAATAAATTATTTTCTATCATAATGTCTATTTGAAAGCATCTATAATACATCCCTTGAGTTACTGGTAATGATAGTTCATATTTTCAAGAGTTAAAAATTTAAGATATGAATTTTTATTATTAACTCATAAAATGCTCTCAATCGTAGGATCATCATGAGGATGGTGATTGATCTGTAAGGTTGGTGTACGATCGCTTCTTTAGGATAGATGAGTCTTGAGTCTACGATGTAGAAACATCGGAGCAAGAGTATAGGTACTCGTTAGAGAACGAGGGCACTGAGCATGACTATCTCGAGCAGTCATGAGGAAGTCTACCTTCTCATCGATGACTAGCTCGAAGTTGCAGTGGTGTGTCTGGTTCTTTGACTTGAGGTGCATTGATAGTTCACTTTGAGGATTTTATAGTTTGACTACACCATAACATGATCTCCTAGATATTCAAAATTCTAAGGTGTATGTTGGCTATAGCATGTTCATTGTAGGAATTGAATTGCACCAATAGGAGATCTATCTACCTCGGTAGATGAGGAGCAGCCCTATAAAAATCAGGAGAATCAAGTCCATAAGCCCATGACCATGGCAGAGTGAAATAATAGAAAGAGTTTCTATTAGGTTTTTTACATTAGAATTGAATCGAATGATTAATTCATATGATGGAAATTAGGGTTTGATGAAATCACCTTAACCCTAATTTGATCGAAACTCAAGATAGAGGAACTTAATCACATAGGTAACTGCATCAAGCGGTTCATTTTCAATTTTGATGGGTTGCCACCATATGTTGCTAGGTGTCACTGATGGATTTTGGAAGCAATTAGAATGATATGGATGATCGATCATACTAGTTGTCTGACTTAGAAAAGTTCTGATCCATCGGAAGGTATTTCGATGATGTCGATGATAGAGATCGCGACGTATCCCATTATCATACGAAACTGAACCTAACTGGATCACACAAATAAGGGTTTGAATCTGAATATCATCAATTGGACTAACCCAGTTCAATTGATTTGAATAAGATTCAATTAGGTCTAAGAAAATCGTGCTAGCACATGATTGAGCCTAATGTTCTCCTTCAACATTCATTAAAGCTTATCTCGACTGAGCCAAATATGTTTAAACTCACTCAGGAATCTTTACTTGATCTGACTGAAGCTTGTCCAAGTCAGAAAAGGGTTAGCTTAATTTATGAGATAAATTTGAAACAACACCTGCCATTTTTCATCACCTACTAAATCTTATCTTTTGACTTTGGTCAAATATTGATCTTTGATACTTAGACATCTGCCCATGTGTCATGCACCCATAGAAGAGAATATGGGGCTTTATCCCAATGCTAAAAAGTAGAAAGAAAGGGGGCGCATGCCTAGGAAGGCGTGCACCCTATGAGGATCACGTCTGAAGTCCCAAATAGATGGGACTCCAGGTTGCTTTATGATTTCAACTTGGGTGGTGCCAAAGAGTCCTCTTTGACCAATCTTGGCACCACCTAAGAAGGTTTATGAGGGACTCTAATCTGATTGGATCAGATGATGTCATCCCATCAATCAGATTTAGATTTAATTGCTAAAAGAGTAGTGATTGGCCGGGATGATGTGGCACTGCATGGTGCAGCAGGGTCTATATAAACCCTATCTGCACTTAGAATCAAGAGTTTCTACCCTTTGCCCATGCCACAAGGCTTCTCTCCCTTCCTCTCCATGCCACCTTCAGGTCCTCTCTCTTCTATCCACGTCCAAGAGTTTTTGGGTGTGAGTTTGGTGCAATCCGAGCAAGAGAAAGGCGACAGAAAAGGAAGAAGGCAGCACTACTGCAAAAGACAACGACTAATCTTCAAAAGCCATTTTGAAGATCTTAAAGATCAAATCTAGATCTAATTTTTGAAGAATAGATTGAGGAGAAGATCTCTAGATCCTACCTGAGTGGATATTGGTAGAGGCCTGGCGCTTGCATGGCTACATCCAAAATCTCAAGTAAACATCGAGATCATCGAAAGATAATAGGATTACCCATAACAAGGTATAATTAAATTAGATTTAATTTAATTTATTTTATTTTATCAGATCGATAAAATCATATCTGAAGAGTCTCAGACCTGATTTGGATCTAAGAGAAAATTTTTTTGAAATATCCCTCTTGATCCAATTAGATCTTAACGAACCTGACCCGAGAAATAAGATTTTTTCTTCATCGACAATGAGAGCACTCAAATTGAGAGAAGGTTTGGGCTACAAACACAAGACTAAGACGTGCCTTGCATGCTTCGATCTTAGCATGCAGCACACTCAAATCGAGAAAAGGTTAGGACAGCATTGTAAACACTAATCCGAGATGTACCCTATGTGTTTCGATCTCGGCATAAAGAGGGCTCGAATCGAGGAAAGGTTCAGACTGCAAATACGAGATAGAGACGTGCTCTGCACACTTCAATCTCGATATATAGCATGCTCGAATTGAGGGATGGTTCGGACAACATTGCAAACACTAGCCCAAGATGTACCCTATGCACTCTGATCTTGGCATGAAGCACACTCAAATCGAGGAAAGGTTCGGGCAGCATTGCAAACACTAGTCTGAGATGTTTCTTGCAATTCCAGTCTCGGCATCCACCCCCTCTCGAATCGAGGAAAGATTTAGACTACAAATACAAGGCCAAGACGTGCCCTGTGCACTTTGGTCTTGGCATGCAGCACGCTCAAATCGAGAGAAGATTAGGATAGCATTGCACATACCAACCCGAGATATGCCCTACATGCTCCGATCTCAACATGCAGGGCACTCAAATCGAGGGAGGTTCGAGCTACAAACACGAGGCCAAGATGTACCCTACGTGCTTCGATCTCAGCATACGGTGCACTCAAACCGAGGGAAGGTTCAGATAGTATTACAAACACTGACTTGACACGTGTCCTGCGTGCTTCGATCTCGACATGTAGTGCACTTGAATTGAGGGAAGGTTTGGGCCGTATTGCAAACATAGGCTCGGAACATGCTATTATCCAAGGATGGCTATCCAAGAGGAAGGATGAATTAGGTATTTAAAAATATTTAAATTCTAATTAAACTAAATTTTAATGTAGTGTGCTTGGTGAAATAATGTGAAACATAAGTATAGAATGAGAGCAATATAAATAACACAATTACAAGTACAAGAGATCAAGCTTTTATAGTGGTTTGATGCCAAACTTGCCACCTACGTCCACTCCTTAAGTAAACACTTAAGAGTTCAACTATAATCACTCAATTAATTATAGTTCAATTATTTTTCTTAGGCTCACAATCCAATCCAGTTGGTTTTGGCATAGGCTTACCAACTATAACCTTTATAATGATTGTTTTCCTGAGCTAATAATCAACCCCAATTGATTTTTACCTAGGCGTACCAATCAAATCTTTATAATGTCCAATTCTAGGCTTGGACCAATCCAAGTTTCTCATCCCAAGAAACTTTTACACAAATAAAATGCAATTACAATAAGTAAAGAAGTTTAGAAATAAAAACTCAATGAAGTCCAAAAGAAGAGTTTGTCAATGAAAGGCTTGTTTGCTTTGCTCTTCTTCTTGAATACTTGAAAGAAGTTGATGAAGCTCTTCAATGCTTGTATCTTGACTTCTCTTAACTCTAAGATGATTGAAAGGATAAAGAATATTCAAAAGAATAGATCCTTCACTTCACTTAACGACTCTCTCAATGAATAAACTTGGTGTAGACTTGAAGGCTCTTGAACGTGGGTTCCAAAAGTTCTTCTTGAAGTTCTTAAATGTCTCTTATATATTCCAAGACTTTTCCATCACTCAAAAACCTCTGAAGAAGTCCCATTTAATGCTCTAGCCATTGGTTATGAAAATCTAGTCGTTGAAAAAAAATTAGGGTAGAAAAAGTATAGTTCTGAGAAAAACTAGCCGTTATAGTGACTTAGTCGACTAACCTTCTTGACTTAGTCAACTATGTCCCCTGCATCTCAACTTTAGTTTTTTTCTATGATTTCTATCTTCTACAGTCTTCTGAGATATAGTCGACTAACCTCTGAGACTTAGTTGACTAAGTCTCCTGGATCTAGAATTTTTATTTTTTTGTTCTTTCTATTTTTGTTGTTCTTTGATACATAGTTGACTAACTCCTAATCTTAGTTGACTAAGATGTGTGTCAAGCATGCCATTTGGATTTTGACAGTCTTTCTTCTCTAATTTCTTTTGTAGGCTTAACTTGCTTCTTAAACTTGATTTATCTCTTATTAATCATTTTTTTAGAATGTATTAAGTCTTAATTTTCTTCAAGAGCCTCTTGATTGATGATACTCTATTTGATTAATGAAAGTCACTCAAGGCATTGTAGATGCTTGAAATTTAAACTACACATCCTCAAAAATAATATTAGTAACTTAATAAATTATGCTCAAATACTTTTGTTATCATCAAAATCAGTCCAAGGATCAACAATCTCTTTCTTTTTGATGATGACAAAATCCTTTGAGTATACCTTTCTTTCAAATTTCAATATAACTTTCATGCAATCAATTTATATGTAATATATTCATTTATATCGTATTGAATTTCATATGCTCCCTTTGAATATAATTACTATGTTTAAATTAACTTTTAATTTTTGTATTTACTTCTTCTTAAGGTGTGCAAATCGATTCTTGAGGTTTCAAAGTACATCTTATCATATTTGAATTTTGTATTTACTCCCCCTTAATGTGTGCCAATCGATTCTTAAGCTTTCAAAGTACATCTTCTCATATTTGAATCAATTAAATGCTTCAAATTAGTTATTTTATATTAAATTTTTAGATTACACTTATATTATCCTTCTCTTCCTTTTTGTCATTATCAAAAAGATAAGTATTGTCAATCAAGAGCAGTACACTATACAAATGATACATGGCATCACATGTGCAGATGAAGGAAAATATGGAGTTTTATTCATATATAAGTAAAAGTTTAAATATAAATATAAGGCCAAGTAGGCATACATCAAAACATCAAAAGGAGCTTAAACCATTACGGATATCATATCAAATATAAAATAGGTTTTAAGCTTAAGGGTATGCAACTATAGGATGGCATAATCTAAGATAGAAACAGGATGAGTCTAGGAGGATGGATCCATAGCCGCCTAAGGATGCTGTCTGGCAAGGGCATGCTCCACAGCATGCTCTACCAAAGTAGGAAGTCGATCAGATAGCTCATCAACCATTCGATGCATAATATCGGTAATCTGATCTTTCTCAAGGCGGACAGAACACACAGGCCGAATAGATGGACCTGCAGATCTTGGCATGGGCTTCAATACTAGCACGGGCTCCTCTTCATCATCAACTTTGGTCCACTGCCTATTTATCTTTTTGAAACCCATCCTCTTCAAGGAGTTTTCATCATACGTGTCAAAGTGCTTTATCTTCTTGAATGATTCATCCTCCATGTCTACACCGAACTCTCTGCATATGATAGTAAGAAATTTTCATAAGGAAGGGCCAGTTTTGCTCTCATTCTTGCCTCTTGCATGGTCTTCATTATCATGGCAGAGAGATTAAATTTTTCTTTCTTCAATATATGATAAAGAATCCCCACATCATTTCTTATCATATAATCAAATCATCCAATCCGGGGAACAAAGATCTTGCAGACCATGTGATGTAAAAGGTGATGCTCAGTACTCAAATATTTTGCTAAAATTTTTTCAAAATCCAAAGCATCATCATGTTAAATAGTAAACGAAGTCCTGCTTGCCTATCATCAAACCTCTCAACTCCATCCACCGGAGTCTTTAGTAATTGCCCTAGATTTTTCACTATCAAATGTATCTTGACCCCTTTAACTTCAGTTTCTAGAGATTGAGAACCTATCCTTACATTTTCATAAAACTCTCTTATAAGATTTCGGTAAGTGGGCAATTTTAGTGAACATAAGTATTCCCACCCTTGGAATTTGATGCACTTCTCGATCTCAAATCCTTGTTTCTCCAGAAAACCAAAATCAATCTTAAATCTTTCTTTTAGTAGTCACTGCCCTAGAAGAAAATGGTATTACTTTGAAGGGGGATGGCATGACTTGAGATGGGGGTTTTACGGGAGTAGTGAATGGAGTAGAGCATTGGGATGGAAAAAATGGTGGGGTACCAGCAGTTTGAGTGGCCAAAGGAGGAGGTGAGGAAGGTGGAGATGCGGCTGGGGGAACAGGAATTGGACCGAATTGTAGCTGCTCAGTGGCATCCAAACGATTCTTCATCCTCCACTCGTACGACTGTAGTTGAATAGGAGTGATCTTAGGATGAGTGCAAAGTTTCTTCTTCCACAGCATCATGGATCCAAGTCCTCTTCCTCAAGATTTTTAGGGCTTTGATTTGGAGTTTTTTGGAGAGAAAATGGATGCCCTAGGGTTCTAAGATGGGACGGCTAAGAAAAGGCGAATGGAAAATAAATAAAGTCCCATGGGTATTCTATTTTATAAATAAGATTTCTGATACTTAGTTGACTAAGATTAAGTTCTTGATCGACTAAGTCTTAGTCGACTAAGACTTTTTATCTTGGTCTGCTCAGTTTGGCATAGAACTTAATGGTTAGAGTTTCAGTTCAAAAGATCTTGTAATGACTCATGCCTTTTTCAATGGAATTAATATAAGGATGATTTATGAAAAATTCATCACGTCATAGCAATCATTTCAACATACAAACATATTCAATAATGTTAACAATATGGATCAAATAATTCTAATTGCTTTCTTATGGCACAAAACCTTTCTTCATTTAAAGATTTAGTAAAAATATCTACAGTTTGATTTTCAGTTGGCACAAACTCAAGATTTATGTCATTATTTTATACATGATCTTTAATAATATGATTTCTAACCTCTATATATTTTGATCTTGAGTGTAATATTGGATTCTTTGTTAAATTTATAGCACTGGTATTATCATATCAAATAGGAATATTGTTATAAGTGATACCATAATCCTCTAATTATTGTTTGATCCACAATAATTGAGCACAATAACTCCTAGCAGCAATATATTTGGCTTCTACCATAGACAAGACTACTGAGTTTTGTTTCTTACGATACCATGAGATCAAATTTACTCATAGAAACTAACATGTTCCACTTGTACATTTTTTATCTAAGTAACATCCAGCAAAATCTGAATCACTATATCCAATTAAATCTAGTAAAGATTGTTTTGAGTACCACAAGCCTACATCTTGAGTATTTATCAAATACTTGAAGATTCTTTTAACTGCAGCCATATGTGATTCTTTAGGGTTTGATTGATAACATGCACACATACATACACTAAACATTATATCAGACCTATTTGCAGTTAAATAAAGTAAAGATCCAATCATACCTTTGTATAATTTGGGATCTATTGCTTTTTCTTTTGGACCTAGGTCAAGCTTACAACTTGTGCTCATAGGGGTGCTACTTCCTCTAACATTCTCCATCCCAAATTTTTTTAGCATTTTTTTTATTTATTTGCTTTGGTTGATGAAGATCCTCTCATATGATTGCTTGATTTAGAGTCCAAGAAAAAAATTGAGTTCCCCCATCATGCTCATCTCGAACTCTCCCTACATGAGACTAGTAAATTCTCTACACAAATCTTTATTAGTAGCTCCAAACACAATATCATCAACATATAATTGTATAATTAGTAAATTATTTGATTTTATTTTAATAAATAATATTTTATCTATATTTTTTTAAAGTTATTATTTAATAGAAACTTGCTCAACCTATCATACCAAACCTTAGGAGCTTGTTTTAATCTATAGAGTGCCTTTTTAAGTCTATACACATGATTTGGCAATTCTTGATTTTTAAAACCTGGAGATTGTTCTACATAGACTTCCTCCTTAATTAGTCCATTCAAAAATGCACTTTTTACATTCATTTGAAAAAAATTAAAATTTATAAAATATGCAAATGACAAGAGCAATCTAATAGCTTCAAGTCTAGCTACAGGTACAAAAGATTCATCAAAGTCGATTTCTTCTTTTTGATTATACTCTTGTGCAACTAATCTAGCCTTGTTTCAAATTATATTACCCTTTTCATCAAGTTTATTTCTAAAGATCCATTTAGTTTTAATTATAAGAAAGTTTTAGGTCTTTCAACTAGTTTTCAAATTTTATTTTTTTTTAAATTTGTTTAACTCTTTTTACATTGCTAATATCCAATTTGAGTCTTTTTCAGCTTTAATTATATTCTTATGTTCTAAGTAAGATACAAATGCAATATGATTCATAGCCTCCTTAAGAGATGATCTAGTTTTAACTCCATGACATGGATCATCAATAATTAATTCTTTGGGATGATTGTAATCATACCTTCATTCTTTTGAAAAATTAAATGTACCTTGCTCTTCTTGAGGTTGTTGCTCCTTTCTTCAACATGTTGCTTTTCACATTCTTATTTTTGTGAAGGTGTATCTTCAAGTATCATATTCTTCATTTTTTTTTCTAAATTATCTGCATTCATATCAATTTCATCTTCTCTTGCTTTAAGAGAGTTAATTTCATCAAAAATAACATGCACAGATTCCTCTACAACTAATATTCTTTTATTAAACACTTTGTATGCTCTACTATTAGTTGAATAGCCTGAAAAAATATCTTTATCTAATTTTGCATCAAACTTACCTAATTTATCTTTACCATTTATCAAAATGAAGCATCTACATCCAAAAGCTTTGAGATATGAAATATTAGGTTTCTTTTCTTTGTAAAGCTTATATGGAGTTTTCTTCAAAATAGGTCTAATTAATGCTCTATTTAGCATATAACATGTGGTGTTAATAGCTTTCATCCAAAAATATTTTGGAAGATTGCTTTCACAAAGCATGGTCCATGCTATTTCAATTAATGTTCTATTCTTTCTTTCTACTATTTTATTTTGTTGGGGTGTCCTAGAGGCTGAAAAATTATGATTTATTTCATTCTTAGAACAAAAATATTTAAATTTTTGATTTTCAAATTTTACGCTATGATCACTTCTTATACATAAAACATCATATTCCTTTTCTTTTATGATTTTGTTAAATAGCTCAACAAACATGTCAAAGGCATTATTTTTATGAGATAAAAATAAAACCTAAGTATATCTTGAAAAATCATCGATTATCATAAAATCATATCATTTTTCTCCTAGACTTGTAGTTGAAATTGATCCAAATAAATCCATATAAAATAACTCTAGAGATCTAGTTATTGAGACAATATTCTTGGATTTGAAAGATGATTTTGTTTATTTTCTAAATTGAGATGCTTTGCAAATCTTATTCTTTTCAAAATTTATTTTGGATAAACCTTTTACTAAGTCAAGCTTGATTAATTTAGACAATGAGTCCATGCTTACATGACCTAGCCTATTATGCCATATTCAACTAGATTCAATTACTTTAGCATTCATAGCAATAAGACATTCAATATTTTTATTTTTGAGTTCATCAAGATCAACAATATAAACATTACCATGTCTTTTTTTTATGAACTTAATGCTATCATCAAATGAATTAGTTACTATGCAATAAGATGATTTAAATAAAATATTAAAATTTTTATTACATAATTGACTAATACTAAGTAGATCGTGCATTAAACCATCAACTAGCAATACATTTTCTATATAAGTAGAGGGTGTGATCTCTTACTATGACCAATAATTTTATCTTTACCATTGTCACCAAATGTCACCACACCTCCATCTATCTCTCGTCATGTGTCTCAAACATCCACTATCTAGATATAATCTTTTTTTAGTTCTCATGGATGTCAAGCATACCTATACATGAAATCAAGTAGATTTAGATATCCAAGTTAACTTGGATCCTTTAAGATTAGCACAAATGATTCTTTTTGGAATCCAAATTTATCTTATCTTTGATTAATTTATATTTAGTTTCTTATTTACATTTATTATGTATTCAAATACTTTGTGTCCAATTTTGTTACATTTAAAATAAGTTATTCTTTTTTTTTAATTTTGTGATCTATCAAACACATTTATTAGAAATTTTGATTTTCTTTATGGATTGTATCCTAAACTGGCTTTATCAAAAATCATCTTTTGATTATCAATTAATGTTTGAAGATTTTTTGAAATAATCATGTATCTATCCATAATTGATCTTAGTTTTATTATTTTATCTTGCAAAGATACATTCTTTTCACTAGATTCATCTAATTTATTCTATAGTTCTTTCATATTTTCTTTTACTTTAGCTTTGTCTTTGGCTAAGAGTTGGTTATATTTCTTTAGTTCTTTATTCTTATGTGATAACTTCTTAAAATCATCAATTAAATCATTAAAAGCATCATATAAGTCTTCAAAAGTAAAATCTAAAATTGAAGTATCATCATTTACCTCATCATCATTATATGCCATAAGGCAAAGGTTTGCCTTTTCTTTTCTTTGATATTCTTCCTCACTTGAGGAAGAGTCCTCATCATTGCTCCATGTGGCTTTTTATGCTTTCTTCTTTGTTCTCTTGGAGCTTTTCTTCAACATGGGACAATCCATCCAGAAGTGTCCAAATTTCTTGCACTCATAGCAAAGAGGTGGTTGTTCCTTTTCCTTTTCCTTCTCTTTCTCTTTGCTATCTTCTCCCTTATTATATTTTTTTTTAGGCTCAAATTTCTTCCTTCTTTTCATGAACTTCTTGAATCTTCTTGCTATCATGGCCATCTTCTCATCATCTTCCGAGTTTTCTTCGAAATCACTCTCTTCTTTATGGATGGCAGCAGCCTTGAGGGCTATGGTTTTTTTTTTCTTTACCTCTTTTCCCTTCCCTTGGTTTATATTTAGCTCATGGTCATAAGAAATTCAATAAGCTATTTCAAAGCTAACTTGTTTAAATCCTTTGCTTCTTGAATGGCAGTCACTTTTGGCTTCCAATTCTTCGACAAGGATCTAAGAAATTTTTGCACAACATCACTATTAGAATAATCCTTTTCTAGACTCTTTAAACTATTTAATATATCGATGAATCTTGTGAATATTTTGGTTATAGTTTCATATGATTCTATTTTGAATAATTCATACTTGTGTACCAACATGTTTATCTTGGATTCTTTGACTTGATTAGTATCCTCATGAAAACTTCAAGTCTATCCCAAATTTCTTTGTAGATGAACATATTGATATCCTATTAAACTCATTTGCATCCAAAGCATAATATAACAAATTCATTGCTTTGGCATTGAGTTGTGCTTCTCTTTTGTCATGTTCATTCCAATTCTTTTTGGGCTTTGGAATAGAAATTTCATCAATTATGATTATGGATGTATAAGGATCTTTCACTATGACATTCCACATATTATAGTCTTATGCTTGAATAAATATCATCATTCTTGCTTTCCAATAGGTATAATTATTTTCATTGAAAAGCGGTGGTCTATTAGTTGATTGTCCTTCAATCAATGAATTTTTAATTAGGTTTGTCATTAAATCTTTAGCTCTATGACCGTTAGATCAACAACTAATATTAGAGCATCCGCTTTGATATCATTTGTTGTCCAAAGATGGCCACCTAAGAGGAGGGGTGAATTGGATATTTAAAAATTTAAACTCTAATTAACTAAATTTTAATGTAGTGTGCTTGGTAAAATAATGTGAAATATAAGTATAGAATGAGAGCAATATAAATAACATAATAACAACCACAAGATATCAAGTTTTTATAGTGGTTTGGTACCAAACTCGCCACCTACGTTCACTTCTTAAGTAAACCACTTGAGAGTTCAACTATAATCACTCAATTGATTATAGTTCAATTATTTTTCTCGGACTTACAATCCAATCTAGTTGGTTTTGATATAGGCTCATCAACTACAATCTTTACAATGATTATTTTTTTGGATGAACAATCAACCCCGATTAGTTTTGACCTAGGCTTACCAATCAAACCTTTACAATATCCAATTCTAGGCTTGGACCAACCCAAGTTTCTCACCTTAAGAAACTTCTGTACAAATAAAATGCAATTACAATAAGTAAAGAAGTTTAGAAATAAAAACTCAATGAAACCCAAAAGAAGAGTTTGTTAATGAAAGGCTTGTTTGCTTTGCTCTTCTTCTTGAATGCTTGAAAGAAGTTGATGAAGCTCTTCAATGCTTGTATCTTGACTTCTCTCAACTCTAGGATGATTGGAAGGACAAGAAATATTCAGAAGAATAGATCCTTCACTTCACTTAATGGCCCTCTCAATGAATAAACTTGGTGTAGGCTTGAAGGCTCTTGAACGTGGGTTTGAAAAGTTCTTCTTGAAGTTCTTAAATGTCCCTTATATATTTCAAAACTTTTTCACCACTCAAAAATCTATGTAGAAGCCCTATTTAATGTCCTAGCCATTGAACATGAAAATCTAGCAGTTGAAAAAAAATTGGGGCTGAAAAAGTATATTTCTAGAAAAAAACTAGCCATTATAGTGACTTAGTCGACTAACCTTCTTGACTTAGTCGATTAAGTCCCTGCACCTCAACTTCAGTCTTTTCTGTGATTTTTATTTTTTACAGTTTTCTAAGACATAGTCGACTAACCTCTGAGATTTAGTCAATTAAGTTTCTTAGATCCAAAATTTTTATTTTTCTGTACTTTCTATTTTTGTTGTTCTCTGATACATTGTCGACTAACTCCTAATCTTAGTCGACTAAGATGCGTGCCAAGTATGCCATTTAGATTTTGATAGCCTTTCTTCTCCAATTTCTTTTGTAGGCTTGACTTGCTTCTTAAACTTGATTTATTTCTCATTAATCATTCTTTTAGGGTGTATTAAGTCTTAATTTTCTTTAAGAGCCTCTTGATTGATGATACTCCATTTGATTGATGAAAGTCACTTAGAGCATTGTAGATGCTTAAAATTTAAACTGTACATCCTCAAAAATAATATTAGTAACTTAATAAATTATACTCAAATACTTTTGTTATCATCAAAATCAGTCCAAGGGTCAACACGTGCCCTGCACGCTTCGATCTCGACATGCTGAGTGCTCGAATCAAGGGAAGGTTCGGGCTGCATTGTAAATATGGGCCCGAGACATCAATTTATGCCAAATTACAAGCATTGGTACTTATATGGGGATCGATTCATGGCAGACAATTACAAGGGCTTTGGAGGCTCTACTTATCTAAGACCTTACTGATGTGCAAGAGCTTAACGGGGATAGGCTCGAGCATATAATTAGCATATTTAGTAGATTTGATTTGGTTATTAGTGGATGTCCATGTAGTAATCTTTTAGATAGCAACCACCATAGTCATAATGGATAGGGTTGCTATGGTTATAGTCATGCTTACTCTTTATAGGGTTGCTACCTCCTAAAGACTGAGCAAGGCTATAACTATAGCAATCCTTATAGTCTATCATGACTATGACGGTTTCTATCTAAAAGGTTATTACATGGGCTTCCATTAATAACTAGATCAAATTTATCAAATGTGCTAATCATATACTCAAGCCTATCACTGTTAAGCTCTTGCACATCAGTAAATGTATTGTAGAAGTAGAGCTTTCCATCTGTGCATATTATCTCCCATGTCTTTCTATGCAGGTACCAACGCTTGTAGTTTGGACTTGGAGCTTATCATATGACTAAGCTGTGCAAACACATGAATTTTATTTTTAAATTATTATTTTATTTTTCAATAAAATTTATATTTTTAATTTTCAGCTTGAGGAGGCGATCGGAGGCTCGGAGATAGAGGTTATGATGACTGCTTGTGTGAGATGCACCTAAATGGAGGTGATGCATTTTGTTCTTATTGTATGGTCAAGCTTGGATGGTCTGTTACATTGCAAATAACTGCTAACAGCCATCTCACCGTACTTTGGTGTAGAAAAACTTGCAATACAGGGCAAGCTTGGATAGTCTGTTATATCGCAGACAATCGCTTATAGCCACCTCATGGTTAAAGATGTAGAGGAATGCACAATGCCTTATTTTTCAGTGGCAGATCTGAGTCTTCTTCACATTTTCATGTATTGAGATTATCATGTACTACTAGATGAGAATCAAACAATGTTTAAATTAGGAGATCAGCAGACCAACACATTATTATGTATTGTTGGACAAGAAACATTGGACTGCTGATACATTACAGATGTTAACTAATCTTTGTTACACATGAATTAAATTTTGATCATCTTGTTATGTTTTGATAGATATATATTTTGTTTAAACTAATTTTTAGGTCATTTGCTTGCTTTGATTTTTATTTTTATTTTCAGATATTATACACCATGTCTTCTAAAGGTTAGATCCACTTGAGTCAAAGACAGAGCTCTCGAGGAGAGAGCGATCATGCGGCCAGCTCGCATGGTTCCGTACATCTCATACTAGATGATAAGGGGTCACCAGTGAACCCACAATCATATGCAGTAGCGACCGACTCATAGACACAGAGTCATAGTCGAGGACACACCTGGCTCGCGGCACCTCCGACTTAACTAGAGGATAGATAGCTCATCCACGTTTATAGCTACTTGTAAGTACTACAACTTCAATTAATATATTTCTAATTTAGCAATTCTAGAGTTAATATTTATTATTCAAAATTAATTTATAGCATGTTTAGAGAGTCTGGAGTATTTTGCATGGTTATCGGCATCATTCGATGCTTAATGGCAGGGCTGGTGAACGAGTTTTTCAGCTAACCGTCTGGAGCACGTGATGTAGCCTAGGGGATGTTTTTGGTAAGTAAAAACTAGTTTAATTTATAAATTTTTGATACATTGGTATTTTAGTTACTTATAAATACATGCTTGCTTCTATCTTGCAGGACTACTATCGATTTGAGACTCCTTAGGATGAGGAGGCTGGCCGTCAGATCTTTGAGGAGGTGGCCACATGGAAGCTCTAAGATGGCTTCTATATCCTCAGGCAGTCTGCCATCCAGCACTTCGATTTTCAATCACCATCCGACTGAAGATCCTTCATGGGTCACTAGATGGGGGCGGACATATGACAAGCCCTCTGCAACCAGTGGAGCAGTGAGGAGTATTCTGGTAGGCAGCAGAGGGCCTGACAGAATCGAACCATCCAGTAGGATCCAATCAGACATACGGGTGGCTCGGTCGGTACACATATTATGGCCGACAGATTGGTAAAAAATCAATATTAAAGCCCTTTACTAGAGTTATAAAAAAATCTTATATGCATATTTTAATTAATTTAATTTTATTATTTACTTATTATTGGCATGATAGCTAGATCATCCACCAAATCAGTTATAGTTGTGATAGAACACACATCAGTCTAGGAGGATCGGTGACTACTTAGATTCTATGTCGCGATGGATCGTGGTAAGAACTTTAAATTTAATTTACTAATTAAGTTGCTGCAGGATCTAATTTTTATATTACAACTAATATATTTCTTAACTATGCAGATGCATTATATGAAGTACATTATTGAGAGGTACGATGATGACCTATCTTCTTAACCCCCCTTGACCTTGAGGGATGGCTCAGTGCCATCGAGGGGGTGAGTAGGAGCCGGGTCATAGGATTCGACCACAGCTTTGATCCTCCATCGTCTCGATATCCTTCGGCAATCTCACAGACCTCAATATCCCAGATCTGGAGCGATACGCATGTAGAGGAGGTCATGTAGAGGTTTCTGAGCCAGTGATCTCAGAGCCTCCTAGATGCCATCTACGACATGATCGTAGAGCTTCTCCAGGACCTACAGCTATATGATCAGTTGGACTCGTTGTCCCAGCCATCATATCAGATAATTATATTATTCAATTATTTTAATTATTTTAAGTTATAATTTTTAGAAGCTTTGTATATTTAGGTTTGAGTCTGGAAAGGAGATCTAGGGGATAAAAATTCAATCTAACTATTCAATCAATAGGCCGGACATATCTATAACTCTGTATCATCAAATGGAACGTGTAAAAATAATCTATTCAAGAATTGAAAGAGTGTATCGAAAGATATACTTTCGTATCAAAAGATACACCTCCGTATTGAAACTTACTAATAATATTTTATTTTTTCATTACAGGATGCTGGGACATCCAGCTCTCATCCACCAGCTGTTGGAGAGGAGTAGGAGGAGGAGGTGGGTGACGATAAGGATTAGACCTAATTTTTTTGGATGTATTATATTTTTTATGTATTATATTTTTTATACTAATTATAAAAAATATATAATTTATATTTTTAATAAAATATAATTAGTTTTTTATTTCTAATTTATTGCAACAATCGGTATTACTCTGATACCAATTATTGTAATCTATGGTACCATTCTAATATCAGATATTGGCGCATCATCTTAGCATCATCTAGATTTGATACCATGTTATGAAAACCCTGAATCTTTAACATGGATATGGAGAAACCTTCATTCTCTAAGGGCAGCATACCATTGATCCACCACCTAGATCTATGCTGGGGCGCCTCCCTCCTAGGGCTTGAGGAAGGGATCCCCTCTCTCTATGGCTTCTTCAGGAACCTTAGGGTGACAACTCTAGAGAGAAGAGAGAATAGAGATTGAGGGAGAAAAGATCTGTATTGATTGCTTCAATATTCAATGAAAACCCTAATACAATCAATGCATTTATACATAGTCATTAGGCCCGACCAAAAACTCTCTTAGCTAACCCAATACATAAAAGTACTCACCGAGCCCATGTACACCCATGTCTTCCATGCTTTCATCCTCTGGATCTAAATCAAGTCCATACATGAGTTAGCCCCTTTAAGACCTCTCAAACCAGGCCTTAAGAACCCTAGGATCAATCCAGATCCTAGCCCAAAATAGACCCTCACGTACCTCTGCCCATGCACTGAGCCGGCTAACCTGAGGCTGGATCGACTCAATTTTAGATTGAGCCGACCTAGTTGTGCACCATGCTTGCAGTCCCGAATGTGCATCTTTCTATTTGGCCTGTCCAATGAAACTTAGCTGACCCAATTTTAGATTGAGCCGACTAACCTACAAAAAAGCTCCTTCTCTACTATCTTCATTCCTCGAATTTTATTCCTTGCTCCATCTTGTGTCTCAGATTTTCGAAGCACCAACCAAGCCCCTCAAAGTCCTCAACACCTAAACCTTAAACCCATGAAGGGTTATACACTGCCTCCATCTTAGGATAACTTCTGTCCTAGTCTTAGGACCATACCTATCCTAATCTTCTGAAGTCAACATCCTGACTCCTCCTATAGCCTCCTAAGGCTTGGAAGCACGATCAATCCTCACAATCTCCACCTTGGTGTCTCAAGCCTTGGCAAATCCCTTGGCAATGCCCTCCTATATGATCCTACTGTCGCTGCACACCCTGATAGTCCCTTGTGTAAACATTGCCTTCACCAATCCTCTTCAGCTGCTATGCATTCTTGAGGTCTTTGGGATGACCACCTCTACCCTTGAAGACTTTGGCTTACTTCTTCGCACCATCTTGAAATTGTAGGATCCCTTCTGCTTAGCAGCTGCATCACTTTTTCTAAACTTTCCTGGAGAACCTATAGTATTCCTATACCAGCACATGCTGTACCACCTAACACAATCTTCTCAGAGCTATGCTTGTCCATCTACACATGCTGCTTCACCTGGAACTGTGCATCACCAGCGCTGGTGCTAGAATATTGGTCCTCCTGCACCCCTCCACTTTGAACTCATGCCAAATTTTTTCTCCACCTATGAAGCCACCTTTGCCCAGTGCTTTACTTGAAACCCAAGTCTCCATGATGCCACAGAAGCTGACTCTATACCCGAGTCTCTCGATGCCAACCATCCAATGCTACACTGCTGGGCCTGCCGCTGCACTTCGAACACCGTCGTGGCTCCTTCGAATCCTTCGCACTCTGTGAATCTTTTCGAAATCATCTCAGATATCTCCACAACCCATGGGCACTTCCAAAATCCAAGAGCTCATCTAACTTTTTTAAAATTAGTGACTAAATCTTAAAAAATTCCATCCTAGCCTTTTCCTCTTCTGTCCCTGCACTAGCCATCACTTTAGTTATGCCCGGAGGAACTATAGCTCAAATCCTGTCCTGGGCTCAAACCCACTTATCTCATCCCGAGGCTCCTGAGACTCTCTGGCTCTCTCTGAGACCTACTTCCAATCTTCCTTAGGTGCCTCTTGACACTCTCTACTGAGATACCTCCCTCGACTACTACACTACCAAGCCTCTCTCAGCCCTATGCCTCTGGGAAAGCACTACTATTGTACTCCAGTGCTTCCTGCCTCATCTTGACATCACCTTCTATAGGTATCCGGATCCTCACTTGCTATATATAAACTATCCTCTACCTAAATCATGACTCTTCCTAATGCTCCTATAGAAGAAACCTGATCCAAGGTCAACCGTCCAGTCTTGACCTACTGGATCATCCATCTCCATCATCCCCAAGACTCTGCAAATCCATGCTCTGGTCAAATCACTAAATACATCCCCAACTACTTTTTCATCTTCCTGTAACTGAAGGATGTATAGCAGCCTCTTCAGCCTTCCTTCGATCATTATCCCTTAGAAAATCTTTCTTCATCCATCAAACAGTCCCACATTGCCCATCTTTCTAGAGAATCCTGATGCTCTTTGCTGAGATACCTTCCTCGACTGCTGCACCACGAGCCTCTTTTAGCATTGCATCTTCAGAAAAATGCTACTGTAGTACTTTAGTGCTCCCTACCTTATCTACCATCATACACCTCGGTCTTTCCACCAAGATTGATCAGCAAATCATGCATGCAAACCTTCCATCCTGAAAATTTTTTTTCATCAATCCTCTCAACCTCCACCTTCAACCCACTGCTTTTGGTTCACCAAACTACAGTAATAACAAAGGTAGATCTGAGACATACCATGAAATACTTATACAAATTTCTAATTTTATCTTATATGACTTTTTCTTCTCTTCCATGCACAATCAGGCTCTAATACCAATTATTAAAATAATTGATACTGCTCTAATACTAATTATTTTAATTCATGGTACCGCTCTGATATCAGATTTTGGCACATCATCTTGGCATCAACTAGCTCCGATACCATGTTGCAAAAATCCTGAATCTTTAACGTGGATATGGAGAGACCTTCATTCTTTAAGGGCAGCATACCATAGATCCACCACCTAGATCTATGTGGAGCGCCTCCCTCCTAAGGCTTGAGGGAGGTGCCCCCTCTCTCTAGAGCTTCTTCAGGAATCTTAGGATTGCAACTCTAGAGAGAAGAAATAAAAGAGATTGAGGGAGAAAAGATCGGTATTGATTGCTTCAATATTCAATAAAAATCCTAATATAACCTATGTATTTATACATAGCCATTAGGTCCGACCAAAAACTTTCCTGACTAACCCAATACATGAAAGCACTCATCAAGCCCATGTACATGCACGTCTCCCATGCTCTCATCACCTAGATCTAAATGATCCATACATGAGTTAGCCCTCTTAAGACCCTCAAACCAGGCCTTAAGGACCCTAGGATCAACCTAGACCCTAGCCTTAAATAAACCCTCACATAACTCTGCCCTCAGCACTGAGCTGGCTCAATCTCAGCACTGAGTCGGCTAACCTGAGACTGGATTGACTTAGTTTCAGATTAAGCCGATCTAGTTGCATACCGTGCCTGCAGTTTCGAATGCGCACCTTTCTATTTGGCCTGTCCACTGAGACTTAGTCGATCCAGTTTCAGATTGAGCTGGCTAACCTATAGAAAAGCTTTTTCTCTACAGTCTTCATTTTCTAATTTTGGTTCCTTGCTCCATCTTATGTCTCAAATTTTTGAAGCACCAACCAAGTCCCTCAAGATCCTCAACATCTAAACCTCAAGCTCGTGGAGGGCTATACACTACCTCTACCCTAAGATAATTCTTGTCCTAGCCCTAGGACCATACCTGTTCTAATCTTTTGGAGTCAACACCCTGATCCCTCTTGTAGCCTCCCAAGGCTTAGGAGCACAACCAATCCTCAATGATTATCAGATTATTTTTAAATTTTAATTATAATAGATATTATAAAATTAAAATAAATTTTAAAAATTATTATTATTATTTTTTAAAAATAATAAATTAACTATTAGCGATGGTATTAGAGATGAAATCTACCATCTCTAATAACTATTAGCAACGATTTTAGAGACAAAGACCCCATCGCTAATAATTCTTCAAATAATTTTTTTATTTGATTTAAAAATATAAAAATTTAGCAACTATATTAGCGATGGTATTTTTGGTCGCTAATAATTATTAACGATGACATTAGCCATGACTTTGCCATCATTAATATTTTTTAAGAAAATAATTTAAGCATTAAAAAAATTATTAGAGATGAAATTTTTTTATAGTAAAATTTATTGCTAATAAACGTATTAGTGATGGTGAATTTTGCCATCACTAATAATAGCAATTAACAATAAAAATTTTTTAGATTAAATTTTATGATGATATTAGCAACGGTAACGTTATTAGTGATAGTAGATGGACTATTAGCAATGGCATTTAGTCGTTGCTAATAGTTAGAATTCTTGTAGTGCTATCTGACTGCTAGAATTCGTAAAACCTCATAGAAGACATGATCCGACGATTCTCACTTGGATTTTTCAACAAACACGAATCAATACAATGCTTTTATTGCCATACTGCTTGATAACAGAAGTTTCAACCCTCCAGCAATTATTTAAGGACCTCAGGACTCCAGAGTTCAAGCATCCAATCAAGATGAAGCCATGGTACAGGATGGAAGCTAGCTTTTGATTGAAGGTTGCTTCGAGGTAGATGGTGCCAAGAGGAAGAGCCAGACTTCTATGCCTTCTTCATGCCGACGCTGATCCAAGATTAAGATTTTGTTCTAGTTTTTATTTCTTCTTTTTTCTTTTCAATTATTATATTTAAATTCTAAATTATAATTTTAAATATAAAATTTATTTTCTTACTCTTTAAATATTATTTATTTCTTGCTCTTTAAATTTTGCTTCTTCAATTTTAATTGCTCTTTAATTTCATTACAAGTAGGTGCTAAGATCTAAATAGTAGATCTTAGTACTAAGTTAATTTTTCTATAATGTTTAAATTCTACTTTTTATTTTTAATTTATTTTTTGACTTTAAAACTCTTTTCTTTTTTTTCATAAAAATCAAAGATTTTAAAATTAAATTACTATCTTCCATTAGATTCGACCCGACTTGCTACTATCTATGTGCTTTTAATCACTTAAAAGAAGTTGAAATTAAATTAATAAATACAGTATTTTAATGATGATATCGTGATCTTATCAAGTTTTTGACGTCATTATCAGAAAGGCATAAAAATTAAAATTTTTAATTTTTATAATTTTTCTTTTATTACTATTTACTAACTTTTTCTTATTTATTTTATAAAAAAAGAATAAAAAGATTAGGGCAAGGAGGAAAGTTTTCAATCCTATTTGGTGAGATCAATCCTAAATCCTAAATCTCTTTCTTTTATTATTATTTATTTTATTTTTAATTAATTAAAAATTATCTATTTAAATCTAATTAAAAATATTATAATAAGAGTAAAAATTTTAATTGCATAGAGTATCCATCATATTAGATTTATTATTATTATTATTTTCTTAGTGCTGGAGATAAGGTAAGTCTCTCAAATCTAATCATTGCATGCATCTAATTTAGTTGCATAGAACCTCTTGTTTGAAAGTAATTGTGCATATTCATCTCTTAAATTAATTTAAAGACATAATCCATTAATCAAGATTAAGTAGGGATTTGATCACCCTTTCTTGGCCCACAAACAATCAACCAGCATCCATCATTGACCTAAGTCTCTAAATTAAAATCAATTAAACATTGGTCCTAGGAACTCGAGCTCAATAGGACAAGAAATCCTAAGAGTTGGATCAGATTAAGGTTAGTCAATTTAACTAGTGTCTGTGGAACGTGGTTCAGAGATTTCATCTTGAAGGAAGATGGTTACTTAATTGGTTCTGTTAGCTTACCTGGCCAAAATAATTGATGTCTAAGGTAAGCAATTGAGGGACTCCCACCAACTTTATCCTTATCTGGTCAGTTGAGTGGCTGATTATTTACTTGGAGGGTTTAAAGATGACCTTGGTAGTTAGAAGCTATCTACATGTAGGACAATCCTTAGTCAGGATTATTTACCTAACTTGTTTGCTAATTAACATCAAATATAAATATAATTAATTCTTCTCTATCGTCTCTAGATTTAGGACTCTTTAGGGCTCTTCCTTAAAACTCTCTTCTTTCTCTTCTCTTTTCTTCTTTAAAAAAATAAAAAAATATATATATAAAGAAAAAAATTTTGAATCATATATTAGGGTTGCACTAGTACATGCATGGTAGGAGATCACTATTATCTGACCTAGTTAAACTAAATTCCAAAATTGAACAACTGATTCATATAAAACCAGATAATCAAATGGCTGGAAATCCTAGAGAACTACCTAGGGAGATGAAGAAATACTTTATTCCTTCTACCTATAATCCATCGACTTATATCCATCTACCTGATATCCCTACTAGTTATTATGAAATCAAGTTGACCATAATTCAGATGCTCCCATCTTTCCATGGGAACACCAATGAAAATTCTTACAAGCATCTAGACGAGTTCTTAGAAATATACTCTATAGTAAAAATCCAAATTTTTTTTGATGATGCCCTTAGACTGACCTTGTTTTCTTTCTTATTAAAAGATAAAATCAAGTACTGGCTTGGTACAATAGAAAGATCAATTCAAACATGGGCAGAGATGCAACATGAATTTCTTAAAAAAATTTATCCCATAGGTCGAACCAACACCATGAGGCGAGCTATCATTGGATTTGCTCAGCTTCTAAGAAAACAAATTCATGAGTCATGAGAGAGATTTAAGAAACTTCTTAAAAAATGCCTACATCATGGTCTATCTAAGTGGTAAATTATTCAAGCTTTATATGAAGGTTTAGGAGACCAATACAGATAAATGGTAGATGCATCTTGTGGAAGTGCATTCATAAGCAAAAGTGAGGATGAAGCTTTACCTTATTTGAAGCTCTAAGTGAAAATTTGATTAACCATGCTTCATTATTCTCTTATGAAAGATCAATTTCTCATAAAAAAATGGATAGGAATGTATGAGATCAAACATCCAGAACCAAGTTCTATGGCTGACATGAATCTAATAAATAAAGTCGATCTTCTTGCCCAGAAATTAGATCAATTTCTAACCTAGGTCAACAATCTCCTACATAATACACACCACCTTCTAATTATCTGAAGATTTGTTCTATTTATGCTAGCCAAACCTATCATGTGAGTGAATGTCCCACGGTTGTACAGTTTCCATCCTTCATCTAAGAACAAGTTCAAACTGCTCAAGGCTACTCCAAACCAATTAATGACCCATTTTCAAATACGTATAACCCAGGCTGGAGAAACCACCTTAATTTTTCTTGGAGATCGCAACAGACTCAAGCTCAGATCCAAACTCCACCAATGCAAAATTATCAAAATAGGCTCCAATACCAAAACTATGCCTATAATAAAGATCAACTTAGTCAATCTTTTCAGTCACTGCATTATAATCAGCCCTCATACCCACCTCCTCAATAGACCAATCTAGCCGACAATAGATTTAATCAATTGTAATAATTAATTCTAACTCAATAACAATTTATTACCAAGCTAGAAGCTTAAATAGGATAAATAGCCAAGTCTAGCATGAGGAGAGAATCAGATCAATTACCAAGCCACCTGGTTGCCAATCCTAAAAATAACCCATCTAATGCTTATCAACCACCTAGATTCAGTCAGCAATCTAACGTCCCACCTAAGAATCTCCAATAAGAGAATGTCAAAGTAATTTCTGAACTTAGAAGTGGTAGTATTCTTAAGGATCCATACAAAGATCTGGTGATAGAGGCTAGTACTGTGCTAGCCAAGAAGAAAATTTAGAAGAAGAGGTTAGTACCAAAACTAACCATATAGAAGAATCTAAGCCTAAAACTAGTACTGATACTAGTTCTAATGAGATAGATAAATGGAAGAAGATAATAGATGACTTACTCGAGACATATAAATCCAAAGCCCCATTCCCTCATGCCTTAGAAGCAGGCTCTTCTCATAAAAAATAAGAAGCACACAATGAGGAGCTAATGAAACTATTTAAACAAGTTTATATTAATTTACCCTCCTCGATGCAATTCAATATGTCCTGACCTATGCTAAATTTCTCAAGAAACTTTGCACTCAAAAGCGTATTTAAACAAGTTCATATTAATTTACCCTCTTCGATGCAATTCAGTATGTCCCGGCCTACGCTAAATTTCTCAAGAAACTTTGCACTCAAAAGCATGAGCTACAAACTACTAAACGAATTATGATGTTTGAGAATGTAAGTGCAGTCTTGTTAAATCCATTATCTCAAAAGATGAAAGATCCTAGTGCTCCTTTAATTTCATATGTTATAGGAGGCATTGCCTTAATCGAGTACTATTAGACTTAGGAGCTAATGTGAACCTACTTTCAACCTCAATTTATGAAAAATTTAGGATAGGAGAGCTTAAACCTACATCGATTATTTTGCAATTAACTGATAGATCTGTAAAAATACCACATGGTTTAATTGAGAATGTTTTAGTTAGAGTAGATAAATGTTATTTTTTAGTAGACTTTCTCATACTTGATATGGAACCATCTCAAGAGCTGAACCAGAATCCCATAATTCTAGATCGTCCATTTCTAGCTACTGCCAATGCCAATATCAATTGTAAGATAGGAGCCATGTATATTTTTTTTGGGATCAAAAGATAAGAATAAATATTTTTAATGCCTCTAAGCATACTCAAGAGGAGGAAGACTACTTTGTAATCAATCAGATAGATGAGATAGTTGAATCTTATTCCTCCTTAGATTTACTCAAGAATGATCTTCTGAATAAGCTCATCAAAAATATCCTAGACCAGGAGGTGAATGTCCTACTTGATTCACCTTATCTATTATGTTCATTATCTTGGTCAATGAAAATTGAGCCCTTATCTAAGTGAAAAATTGAATTATTCCATCCTTCAATTCAGGCTCCACTACAACTTGAACTAAAACCTTTGCCTGAATCACTTAAGTATGTATTTCTAGGATTAGAAAGAACCCTGCCAGTAATCATTGCTTCTGACCTAACTCCTGAACGGGAAGACCAAATAGTAGATATTTTGAAAACATATAGGGAAGCCATAGGTTGGACCACCATTGATTTAAAAGGTATTAGTTTGTTAATACGTATGCACCATATTTACATAGAAAATAATGCCAAACCAACTAGAGAAATGTAAAGATGGCTCAACCCTAATATGCAAGAAGTAATCAAGAAAGAGATAATGAAATGGTTAAATACTGGTATTATTTATCCTATTTTTGACGGTCACTGGGTGAGTCCTACACAAGTTATTCCAAAAAAAATTGAACTCATGGTTGTCCACACTAACCATGGAAACCTAGTACCAACATGACTTTCCACTAAGTGGTGTGTCTGTATAGGCTATAAGAAACTCAATACAGCCATCCAGGAAGATCATTTCCCATTATCCTTTATTGACCAAATCCTGGAGATACTAGTTGGCCAACAATACTTTTGCTTTTTAGATGGATACTCAGGATATAATTAGATAACAATCTACCCAAGAGATCAGAAAAAGATCACCTTCACATGTCCCTATGGAACTTTTGCTTTTCATAGAATGCCCTTCGGACTGTGTAATGCACTTGTGATCTTTCAAAGGTGCATGATGTCAATATTTTTGGATATGATAGAAGATTTCTTAAAAATATTTATGGATAATTTTTCAGTCTTTGGAGAGTCTTTTGAGAGTTGCCTCAACAATTTGAAGAGAATATTAAAATGATGTATTGAGGCTAATTTAGTTTTAAGCTAGAAAAAGAGCCACTTCATGGTCCAAGAGGAGATCATTTTAGGATATATAGTATCTAAAAGAGGGATTGAGGTTGATAAAGCAAAAGTTGATCTAATTTTTAAACTACCTTCACCCACTTCTGTCAAATAAATTTGATCCTTCCTTGGCCATGTAGGATTCTATCATCGCTTCATCAAAGACTTTTCTAAAATTTCTCATCCTTTACGTAATCTACTAACTAAGGATGTTCCTTTTAACTTTGATGAAGATTGTCTTCAAGCTTATGAATTTTTGAGAGAAGCTGTGACCAAAGCCCGAATCATTCAACCTCCAAACTGGTCACTATCTTTTGAAATTATGTGTGATGCTTCAGACTTCACTATAGGAGCTATCTTGGGCCAAAAGATAAACAAATGTCCTGTAGTGATCTATTATGCCAGTAGAACTTTGAATGAAGCACAAATGAACTATACCACAACTAAAAAAGAGTTACTAGCTATGGTGTTTGCCCTAGAAAAGTTTAGATCATATATATTAGGATCAAAAATTATGATTTGTTTAGATCATTCAACTTTGAGATACCTACTCTCAGAGAAAGATACTAAACCATGATTGATTAAATAGATTTTATTGCTACAAGAATTTGATATAAAAATTTGAGATAAGAAGAAATCTAAAAATATTACAGTCGATCATCTATCTAGGATCCTAGTTAAAAATAGTGAACCTATATCAATCGAAAATCTTTTCTAGATAAGCAATTATTAGCAGTTTCACATACAAAGGCCTCTTGATTTGTAGATATTGTCAATTACTTAGTTGTAGGATAAATTCCTGATGGCTCATCTAAGAATGAAAAGGATTGATTTTTTGTTCAAATCAAATATTATTTTTGGAAAGATTCTGAACTTTTTAAAATTTGTGTTGATCAAATCATACGTAGATGTGCGCCTGAGTTTGAACAAAGTATCTTGCAATTCTATCATACTCTTGCTTATGGAGGACATTTTTCTGATTGAAAAACTACGACCAAAGTATTGCAAAGTAATTTTTACTAGCCTATATTATTTAAAGATACTTGCACTTTTAGCTAGGAATGTCTTAAGTGTTAAGAAATGAGTCCTAAAGTTAATTATCTAAGTTGTAGATGATTAAAATTAGTATATGAATTATCAAATAATAATAGTTATTTGGCTTATTCATCATAAAAGGTCTATCTTTCTTAAATGAATTCCTAAGTTATGATAAAGTTCTTAGAACCACACTCAATCGATAAAAAAAATTTTATCGAATGGTTCTTAAATTATTCATGATCAAATGATAAGTTATTAACTAGGATGATAAATTATTGAGTAAAGATCGCTATATGCCATATGCATTGATTGTCCTCATAATCAAATAGTGTGGAGACACTGGTATGGCATGCAGGTGAGATGTATGAGTATATCTGCACTGAACGTGATTAATGTAGCACTCTATTATTAAGAATATCTAGTTAAAACCAATGGATATAAGTGTCCCTCTGATCTTAGATCACTACAATGACTTTAAACAACTCACAGTACTTTGGTACCGGACTACCTGTATTTCTAATGTAGGAATCAAAAGATTTTTGGGTATAGTCAAGTACTTGTAGAGTTAGTGTGTGAGTCAAGATGAGATTGACCACTCCTAATTATATTCAGAAAATAAATATCTTGCTGTGTTTCAATTTAGCAAAACTTATGCCTGGATAATTCTTGTGAGGAGTTATGGGATTTACAAAATTTTGGAACATAATATGGATGACTTGTATCAATGTTGACAGCTAACTCAAAGTCATCTTAAGCATTATTGGATAAAAGGATGAATTATACAGTAACCATAGGCCAAGGTTCTAAGAATGTTGCTTTGCATATATTCGACCTATCCGGATGTCGAGTACCATTGCTAGATGGTCATTTTAATTGGTACAGAAATTGATTCCTATACTACCAGCTTAGGTTCGAACCTATAGAATCACATATATTAGAGATTGCTATCTGATCAAATAGTTGATCGATGATTGAAAATCGTTCAGTGATCGAATCATCAATACGATTAATGATCAATCAAGTGCAAGTATTGCAGAAGGATTGATTAGCAATTAGATTGCTAATTAGCTCAATCTGATTGAGCAATTGGACTAAGATCAAGTCTAATTAAATTAGATTCAATTAGAACTAGTTTGGACTTATATTGGGTTAAGTTTAATTGGTTTATTGGATAAGCCAGTTGTAAGAAAGAATAAGTTCCTATTTAATTAGGACTTAAGTGCACCTAATTTTTAATTAGATTAAAAATTAAATTAGATTTAAATATAAATTAATCTAATTTAATTAGGCTTCTAATTGGACTAGATTTATCTTTTAATTAGGTTGACTCATATCTAATTAGAATAGAATTTAATTTGGTTTGACCTAGTCTATATAAGAGAATCCTAGTTAGACTAGGATTCCTTCTTTCTTCCTTGCACCACTTAAGTAAGGTCCCACGCCCCACATATGTATTTTCTAATGATTACATGAAAATTTTCATGCCTATGAAAGGTTCCACGCCCCCTATCTGGTTGTTTTAGAATAAAATTTGACTTGGTCAAATGTGGCAATTGGTTTGATATGAACTCTATTTGATAGAGTCCCAAATTTTCAAAACTCCTCTCCCTTCTTTTGAAATTCTTTCCCACACCTTTTTATTTTCTTATTTTTTCTTATTTTTTTGTGCACCCCTTTTTCCTATTTTTTCATGCCTTTATTCTCCTTTTGTGCATTGGTTCTCTGATCTCCATGCCAAAAATATAGGAGGTGGCGTCCAAGAGTTGGACGCTACCAAAACTCCTCTTAAGACTAGGTTTGACTAATCTTCCTATTTAAAAGGGGATGCCTCCTATTTTTCATGTGGTTGGCATATAAAACCTGAGAGAGTCCATGGTAAAGCAGAGAAAGGAGAGGGTGAAGGGTGTGGAAGGATAGCACTCCAAGGAGTTGGGTGTTGGATTTATTTTGAACATGATTTAATCATGTCTTGATGTAAGAAGAAGAAGAGAAGAAAGTCTTCTTTTAGGATTTCTTTTGAGAGCATTTTTCTTCTCAATCTTTTGTGAGATTTTCCATCAGAAAAAATTAGAGAGAAAGGTGCATGGATCATAGAAAAATTATAGAGGAGAAGATCTCTTGTTATTAAGGCATGAAGATCTATTTAGGACATCAATGGTTGATGTCCTGAAAGAGAAGATGTGTCTTCTCTTTGGACCTTTTCTTGAGCCTTTTCTTATCTTATTTTTGGGAGATCCAAGAGTTGGTCTTCTCTCTTAATTCTCTTCCTGATCTTCATCTTTTGGAGTATCTAAGAGATCCAAAGATAATTTTTCAGGTTGACCATCATGAGGGATCCGTGAGAAGCTAGCATCCTCGTTCGATGAACCTTCGATCGGATCTTCGTTCGACGAACCTTCGATCAGAGTGATGATTTTGTGTGGACGACCTGTAGAGACCGGACGTATTGTGCGACTCCAAATAATAAGGACAATATTGGATATCAGTTGTGGTGTTCTTGATCCATGCAAATGTATGAAATCTGATCTCTTATCTAACCTAAATGTGATCTAGGATTTCTTAAAATAGTTCTAGATTTAGGATATTGATATGATCAATACCAAACCATTTTATTTTTCAGATTTATGATTATATCTTAATATGTCATTGATGAGTATCACAAATTTACTAATAAAAATATCAATTTATTAATTAATATATTTTAATATTTTAAAAATAATAATATAATAATGTAAAATTAAATTAAATTAAATAATAAAAATAAATTAAAAAATAATAATTAAAAAATATTAAAAAATATATTAAAAAATAAAATAAAAAATAAAATATTATTATCAACAAAAAGAGCTTAATTTTTTGGTCGTAACAAAATAAATTTAGAGCGAATCAAAATTAAAATAGATCCAATATGAATTTTTAAAGAAATAAAATAAATAAATAAAAATAAAATAAAAAATTAAATCAGCTCAGCTGGCGCACTTAGCCCAGCCACAGAAGTTAGTGCGTCCCAGCCAATCGGTGCACTAGCAAGCCAACCTAGCCAGAGAAGCCGACCCACCAACCCAAAATCCATGCATACCACTAGCCCACCAAGCCCACTTCCCCTCTAGCGCTGACGTCACCATGATGTTAACAGACTAGCAGTTACGATAGACCATGCACCAGCTCAGCACCAAACAGTCAATCGGAGGATGCCATGTGGTGGATCAAGATCCTTAAAGGATCTACAAAAAAATTATTGCAGCATACAGGAGCAGTTTCGTAATTTCATAGGCCAAGGTCGATGCTGATTGGTCGAGGTCCATGGTGTGGTCAGTCCAGGCGGTCAATGGGAATACTTATTGCACCATCAGATGGCTATGATGGATTCTGGTCATGATCGGATGGTCTGTGTCTTTTCCTACTCTGATTTGAAACTGATCAATGCCAGATCTTCATCCAACGGCCGCGCATGTTCCAAGCAATGATCTGACGGCCAATAAAGCTCCTGGCGATGATTTAAACACCCAGATCATGATCCAATGATAGGGCTTGCTCCAGACTTTGATCCAATGGCCCACGTTCAATCCGACTGGAATTTCAGTGCAATTTTTATGCAATCTAACGGCCCAAAACCATCCGATTGCTTCATCCATGGCCATAATTTAATCCGACTTGATCTGGGCTATTACACATCCGATTTTGACATTTTTTGGACTATTTGATCAAGATCTGATAGTCAAAACTTATGGGACTCACCAGAATTCGTTCAGGCGAAGTTTTAAGCTAATTTTTATTCAAATTTCTTCATAAATAAGGATCTATATGAAGTTTTAGTCTCATATTGCCTAGCAGAATAGTCTCCAACCCTCCAGCATCTATTTAAAGACCTCAGGATCCTAGAGTTTACATCTGATCTAGGAGAAGCCATGGTAAAGGATAGAAGTTAGGTTTTGGTTGAAGGTTGCTTCGAGGCAAACAATGTCGAGAAGAAGAGCCAGACTTCTATACCATCTCCATGCCATTGCTGATCTAAAAATAAAGAATTTCTTTTATTTTTATTTCTTTTCTTTTTAATTATTGGATTTGAATTTTGAGTTTTAATTTTAATATAGAATTAAGTTTATTGCTCTTTTAATATCTATTCTTTAATTTCCTACTCTTTAAATTTTGCTATTTTATTTTAATTATTTTTTAATTTTTTTGCAAGTAGATGCTAAGATCTAAATAGTAGATCTTAGTACTAAAGTTTAATTCTTCTGCATCATTTAATTTCTGCAACTTTATTTTTTGACTTAGATTATAATTTCAAACTTTTTTTAAAAAAAATAAAAGATTTTAAAATAAAATCACTGCCTTTCTATGGATTCAACCCGATTCGCTATTATCTATGCACTTTAAATTATTTTTAAAAAAGTCAAAATTAAATTGGTAATTATAGTATTTTAACGATGCCATCGTAATTTATCAAATTTTTGGCACCATTATCAGAGAGGCATATAAAAAAATTAATTAAGATTTTTGATTTCTTTGATTTATCTTTTTATTACTATTTTCTATTTTTTATTTATTTTGCAAACAAAAAAAGAAGAAAAAAGGAGAACAAAAAGATTAGGACAAGGAGGAAGCTTCCAATTCTATTTGGTGAGATCAATCCTAAATCCTAAATTTTTTTATTATTTATTTTATTTTTAAATTAATTAAAAATTATCCACTTAAATCTAATTAAAAATATAATGACAAGAGTAGAAATCCTAATTGCTTAGAGCATGCATTATATTAGTTTTATTTTTATTTTTATTTCTTTTGGTGAATGCTGGAGGTAAGTTAAGCTTCTCAAAATTTAATTAAGTTGCATGCATCTAGTTTAAATTGCATAGAACCCCTTACTTGAAAATTTTTTTTATGCATATTCATATTAAATCAAATTAAGGGTGCAACCTAATTAAATAAGATAAGATGAAAATTTGATCATCCTTTCTTGGCCCACAAACAACCAACCAGCATCCATCATTAAGCTAAGCCTCTAAATTAAAATTAATTAGATATCAGCTCTAGTAACTCAAGCTCAATAGGATAAGAAATTCTAAGCGTTGGATCGAGTTAGAATTAGTCAACTTAACTGGTATCTAAGAAAAATAGTTCAGAAATGATTGGACTCGAAGGAAGGTGGTTTATAATTAATTTCATTAGCTTACCTAGCCAAGCATAATTGATGTCTAAGGCAAGCAACGGGGGACTCCCACCAACCTTACACTTACTTGACCAGTTGATTGGCTGATTCTCTACTTGAAGAGCTTAAAGGTGATCTTGACAATTAGAAGCTATCTAGATCTAGAAAACCCTTAGTCACGATTATTTATCTAACTTGTTTGCTAATTAACATTAAACATAAATACAATTAATTCTTCTCTTTCATCTCTAGCTTCAGGACTCCTTAGGACTCTTCTTTAGAACTCCCTTCTTTCTCTTCTCTTTTCTTCTCTTAAAAAAATAATAAAAATTAATAAAAAATATTTATAAAAAAAATTCTAAAAAAATTTAAATTACATATTAGGGTTGTACTAGTACATGCATGGTAGAAGATCTCTATTACCCGACCTAGTTAAACCAAATTCTAAAATTGAACGACTGATTCATATAAAACCTAAAAATCAAATAGCTAAAAATAATGGAGAACCACCTAGGCAGATGAAGAAATATTTTATTCCTTCTACCTATAATCCATCGACTTGCATCCAATTACCAGATATCCCTACTAGCCATTATGAAATCAAGTCGACCATAATCTAGATGCTTTCTTTTTTCTAAGGAAATACTAATGAAGACCCTTACAAGCATCTAGAAGAATTCTTAGAAATCTGCTCTACAGTAAAAATTCAGAATTTTTCTGATGACACCCTTAGACTAACCTTGTTCCCTTTTTCATTAAAAGATAAAGCCAAGTATTGGCTTGGCACAATAGAAAAATCAATTCAAACATGGGCAGAAATGCAATATGAATTTCTTAAAAAAATTTATCCCATAGGTCGAACCAATACTATGAGGTGAGCTATCACTGGATTTGCTCAACTTCCAAGTGAACAAATTCATGAATCATGTAAAAGACTTAAGAAACTTTTTAGAAAATGCCTATACCATGGTCTATCTAAGTGGCAAATTATCCAAGCTTTTTATGAAAGTTTAGGAGAATAATACAGACAAATGATAGATGCATCCTAGGAAGGTGCATTTATGAGCAAAAGTGAGGATGAAGCTTATACCTTGTTTGAAACTCTAAGTGAAAATTCGATTAACTATGCTTCATTATCCTCTTATAAAAGATCAATTTCTCAACATCCAGAACTAAGTTCTAAGGCTGATATGAACCTAGTAAATAATGTCGATCTATTTGCCCAAAAATTAGATTAATTCCTAAACCTAGGTCAACAATCTCCTATACAATACACACCAACTTTCAATTATCATGAGATTTGTTCTATTTATGTTAGCCCAATCCATAATTTGAATGAATGTCCTACAACTGCACAATTTTCATCCTTCATCCAAGAGCAAGTTTAAGCTGCTCAAGATTACTCTAATTCGATCAATGACCCATTTTCAAATACATAATCTAGGCTGGAGAAATCATCCTAATTTTTCTTGAAAACCATAACAGACTCAGACTTAGACCCAAACTCCATCAGTACAAAATTATCAGAATAGATCCCAATACTAGAACTATGCTTATAATAGAGGTTAGCTTAGTTAGCCTTTCCAGCCACCACATTATAATCAGCCCTCATACCCACCTCCTCAATAGACTAATCTAGCTGATGATCAATTTAACCAGCTACAACAATTAATCCTATCTTAATAATAATCTATTGCTGGGCTAGAAGCTCAAATAGGATAATTAGCTGAGTCTAATATGAGGAGAGAACTAGGTCAGTTACCAAGCAAATCGATTGTCAATCCTAAAAATAACCCACCCATTGTCCATCAACCATCTGGATTCAGTTATCAACCCATCATTCCACCTAAGAATCCCTAATTAGAGAATATCAAAGCAATTTCTGAACTTCAAAATAGTAGGATTCTTAAGAACCCATACCAAAACTAGGTGATAAAGGCTAGTACTGATGCTAGCCAAGAAGAAAATTCAGAAGAAGAGGTTAGTACTGAAGCTAACTATTTAAAAAAAATCTAAGCCAAGAACTAGTACTGATACTCATTCTAATAAGATCGATAAAGAAAAGAGAAAAATAGATGAGCTACCCGAGACATATAAATCCAAAGCCCTATTCTCTCAAGTCTTAGAAGCTGACTCTTCACATAAAAAGCAAGAAACACATAACGAGGAGTTAATGAAACTATTTAAACAAGTGCATATTAATTTATCCCTCCTCGATGCAATTCAACATGTCCCAGCTTATGCTAATTTTTTTAAAGAACTTCGTACTCAAAAGCATGAGCCACAAACTAAAAGAATTATGCTATCTGAGGATGTAAGTGCAGTCCTATTAGACCCACTGCCTCAGAAAATGAAAGATCCTGGTGCTCTATTAATTTCATGTGTTATAGGAGGCATAACCTTTAATCGAGCATTATTAGACGTAGGAGCTAGTGTGAACCTACTTCCAACCTCAGTTTATGAAAAATTTAGGATAAGAGAACTTAAATCGACATTGATTATTTTGCAATTAGCCGATAGATCTGTAAAAATATCATGTGGTTTAGTTGAGGATGTTTTGGTTGGAGTAGATAAATGTTATTTTTCAGTAGACTTCATCATACTTGATATGAAGCCATCCCAAGAGCTGAACCAAAATTCCATAATTCTACGTCGTCCATTCCTAGCTACTGCCAGTGCCAATATTAATTGTAAGAAAGGAGCCATGGACATTTCTTTTGAGGATCAAATGATAAGAATAAATATTTTTAATGCCTCTAAGCACACTCAAGAGGAGGAAGACTGCTTTGTAATCAATCAGATAGATGAGATAGTTAAATCTGATTCCTCCTTAGATTTACTCAATAACGATCTTCTGAATAAGCTTATCAAAGAACTTCCAGACCAGGAGGTGAATGCCCTATTTGATTCACCTCACCCATCATATACATTACCTTGGTCAATGAAAATTGAGTCTTTACCTGAGAAAAAAATTGAATCATTACGTCCTTCAATTCAGGTCCAACCATAACTTGAACTAAAATCTTTGCCTGAATCACTTAAGTATGTATTTCTAGGATCAGAAAAAATTCTACCAATAATCATTGCTTTTGATCTAACTCCTGAATAGAAAGATCAAGTAATAGATATTTTGAAAACATATAAGGAGGCCATAGGTTGGATCGTCGTCGATTTAAAACATATTAGTCCATCAATATGTATGCACTACATTTATATTGAAGATAATGCCAAACCAACTCGAGAAAAGCAAAAATGGCTCAACCCTAATATGCAAGAAGTAGTCAAGAAAGAGATAATTAAATGGTTAGATGCGGGTATTATTTATCCTATTTCTGACAACCACTGGGTGAGTCCTACACAAATCATTCCAAAGAAATCTGGACTCATGGTTGTCCGCACTAATCATGGGGACCTAGTATTAATAAGACTTTCAACTGGATGGTGTGTTTGTATAGACTATAGAAAACTCAATACAGCCATTTGGAAAGATAATTTTCTATTATCCTTTATTGACCAAATCCTGGAGAGACTAGCTGGCCAACAATATTTTTGTTTTCTAGATGGATACTCAGGATATAATTAGATAGCAATCTACCCACGAGATCAAAAAAAGACCATCTTCGCATGTCCCTATAGAACTTTTGCTTTCTATAGAATACCTTTTGGATTGTGTCATGCATCTGCGACCTTTTAAAGGTGCATGATGTTAATATTTTCGAACATGATAGGAGATTTTTTGAAAATATTCATGGATCATTTTTTGATCTTTGAAAAATCTTTTGAGAGTTGCCTCAATAATTTGAAGAAAATATTGCAACAATATATTGAGGCTAATTTAGTTTTAAGCTAAAAAAAAAGCCACTCCATGGTTCAAGAAGAGATCGTGTTAGGACATATAGTGTCTAAGAAAGGGATAGAGGTTGATAAAGCAAAATTTGACTTAATTTCTAAACTACCTCCATCCACTTTTGTCAAACAAATTCGATCCTTTCTTGGCCATGTAAGATTCTATTCTTCATCAAAGACTTTTTTAAGATTTCTCAACCTCTATGTAATCTACTCGCTAAAGATGTTCTTTCTAACTTTGATGAAGAATGTCTTAAAACCTATGAATTCTTGAGAGAAGGTGTGACCAAAGTCCCAATCATTCAACCTCCAAACTGGTCACTATCTTTTGAAATCATGTGTGATGCTTCAGATTTTGCCATAGGAGCTGTTCTGGGCCAAAAGATAAATAAATGTCCTATAGTGATCTATTATGCTAATAAAACTCTAAATGAAGTACAAATAAATTATACTACAATTGAAAAAGAGTTAGTAGCTATAGTATTTGCCCTACAAAAGTTTAGATCCTATATGTTAGGATAAAAAATTATGGTATATTCAGATCATTCAGCTTTGAAATACCTGCTATCAAAGAAAGACACTAAACCATGACTGATTAGATGGATCTTATTATTACAAGAATTTGATATAGAAATTTGAGATAAGAAGGATCTGAAAATGTTGTATCAAACCATCTATCTAAGATCCTAGTTAAAGATATTGAACCTACATCAATTGAAGAATCTTTTCTAGATGAGCAATTGTTAGTAGTTTCACATGCAAAAGCTCTTTGGTTCATTGATATTGTCAATTACTTAATAACAGGACAAATTCCTAATGGCTAGTCTAAGAATGAAAAGGATCGATTCTTTGCTCAAATTAAATACTATTTTTGGGAAGATCTTGAACTTTTTAGAATTTATGCTGACCAGATCATTCGTAGATATGTTTCTGAGTCTGAACAGCAAAGTATCTTATAATTCTATCATACTCTTGCTTGTGGAGGATATTTTTCTAAAAGAATAACTACGGCCAAAGTATTGCAAAGTGGATTTTACTGACCTATATTGCTTAAGGATGCCTATATTTTTATTCAGGAATGTCTTAAGTATCAAGTCTTAGGAAATATTTCAAAGAAAGACATGGTGCCTTTGAACCCTATCTTGATAGTTAAAATTTTTGATGTTTGGAAAATTGATTTTATGGGACCTTTTCCACCATCTAAAGGTTTTAAATATATTTTGGTGGTTGTTGATTATGTTTCTAAATGGATTGAAGCAATGGCAATACAAACCAATGATCATAAAATAGTCTTAAAATTTATTCAAAAGAATATCTTTTCTAGGCTTCGATTTCCACGTGCTATCATTAGCGATGGAGGTATATACTTTACAAACTACCAATTTCAAATACTATTATGAAAATATAGGATGACACATAAAATAGCTACATCATACCATCCACAAATAAGTGGCCAAGTAGAAATATCTAATAGGAAGATTAAGAATATCTTACAAAAGACTATTAGGTCTGATCGAAAAGATTGATCAGATCGATTAGATGATGCATTATGGGCCTATAGGACAGCTTATAAAACCCTTATTGAAATGTCTCTATATAGATTGATCTATGAAAAAGCATGTCACCTTCTGGTAGAACTTGAACATAAAGCATATTAGACAATAAAGTAATTAAATTTTGATTCGAATCAAATTGGTTCTAACCGAATGTTACAATTGACCGAATTAGAGGAATTAAGGCGAGAGGCTTATGAAAACTCAAAAATCTATAAAGAAAAAAAGAAAACCTTTCATGATAAACATATTTCGAGAAAAACTTTTGAGCCAAATTAATAAGTCTGATTATTTAACTCAAGGCTCCGATTATTTTCTAAAAAGTTAAATTCTAGATGGGATGGATCTTATATAGTCAATCAAGTATTCCCATATGGTGTAATTAAACTCTATGATCCTAGATCTAAGAATTTCTTTAAGGTAAATGGTCAAAGGCTTAAACCATATATTGAAGAAATATCACTAAACCAAATCATTGATCAAATAATATTAACAGACCCACAATGAATTGAGCTGCATTGTGTCTGGATAAATATAATAAACTTAGTGCTTGTTAGGAGGCAACCCAATATTTCTTGAGTCTAACTTATTTTTAATTTATTTTCTTTTTAGGTTAAGTGGCTAGGCTAGAGGAGAATCAAAGCTTTATGAACCATGCTGGACAAATAGTAAATTTTTTATTGCACCCTTTCATGTTTTTTTCTCTATTAAAGATAATGTCGATTAAGTTGGAGGTAGAAAAAATAAAATTAAAAATATATATAATAAAAAATAATAATTAAAATATATATAATTAAAAATCTTTAAACTTTATTAAAAATATATATAAATTAAAAAAAAATTTAAAAAAAATTTTAAAAAAAATTGAATAAACTATATTTTAGGAAAGAAAATCTTGAGTAAAATAGACTAGAAAAAATAATAAAGTTAGAAAGTATTTGCTAATGACTATAGTAAGTCAAGAAGTAGATTAGTTGGTCAGACTTTTAGCAGCCTACTTAGGATATTTAAAGGTTATCAGCAATTCAAATTGCACATGCATACTAACGAGGTAAAGTAAGTACTAATTATAAGACCATCTGAGGATTCAATTATCATTAAAAATTAATAATTAATATATATCCTGATTAAAAAAACTTGAATTTAAAGAAAGAGCCACCTATCTGAATTAAAATATGCAAAATACAGAGTATATGTGGATTATCCTAAATTTAGTAACTAGATCTCTGTACCTAAGTCAAGTGTGGAGGTTCACGTTAAATGGTGGAGGAAAGACCAGGATGCTCAGCACATTTAAAAAAAATAGAGAGAGAAAAAGGCAGTGTGAAAGCTACCTTAATTCATGCATTTACCTTGGGGTGTATAGAAAATTAACCAAAATAGATGATAATAGAAGATACATTTATTCTTTAAATTAACATCCAAATACTAAGTTTGACTTCACAAACACAAGTGCTGGAGATCTTTAGATGAATTCTAAAGAAGTTTCTGATTAACCTGACCATGAAATTTACTTCCGAAACTCAATACTTAGTTTGTAATACTGTCTAAACTTTTGAACTTTAATCCTAAAACTATTTTTATGAAAGAAGCATCTTAATGAAATATGGTGATTAATCAAGAATAATATTACATTGCTAAGGGATTAGTAATGAGTAAGTTAGGAGATGTGACAAGTATCACAAATTTGCTAATAAAAGTATCAATTTATTAATTAATTTATATTAATATTTTAAAAATAATAAAAATAAATAATATAATAATAATAATATAAAAATAAAATAAATAATAAAATAAATTTAAAAAATAAATAAAAATAAAAATAAATTTTAAAAAATAAAAATAAATTAATAATAATAATAAATATTAAAAATATATTAAAAAATAAAAATAAAATATTATTATCAATAAAGAGAGCTTAATTTTTTAATCACAACGAAATAAATTTAGAGCGAATTGAAGTTAAAATGGATCCAATATAAATTTTTAAAGAAATAAAAAAATAAATAAAATAAAATAAAAAATTGAATCGGCTCAACCGGCATGCTCAGCTTAGCCATAGAAGCTGGCATGTCCCAGTTAGCCTGCATGCTAGCAAGCCAACCCAACCAGAGAAGCCGGCCCGCCAGCCCAAAATCCACGCATACCGCCAGCCCACCAAGCCCACTTCCCCTCCAATGCTAACATCACCATAACATCAACAGACTAGTGATCTATGGTAGACCGTGAGCCAGCTCGACACCAGATAGCCAATCGAAGGATGCCACGTGGTGGACCAAGACCCTTAAAGGATCTACAAAAGATTCATCATGGCATATAGGGGCAATTTCATAATTTTATAGACCAAGGTCGGTGCTGATTGATCGAGGTCCATGGTGCAGTCGGTCCACATGATCCATGAAAATAGTTATAGGAGTACATCTGTACTGAACATGATCAATGTAGCACTCTACCGTCAAGAATAGCTACTTAAGATCAATGGGTATAAGTGTCCCTCTGATCTGAGATCATCATGATAACTTGCAAGCAACTCACTGTATATTAATGTCAAACTATCTGTATTTCTAATATAAAAATTAAAAAAATTTTGGATACAGTCAAGTACTTATAGAGTCAGTGTGTAAGTCAACATGGGATTGACCACTCCTGATTAACTTTAGGAAGTGAATGTCTTGCTGTGTTTCAATTTAGCAAAACCTAGGTTTGGATAATCTTCGTAAGGAGTCATGAAATTTACAAAATTTTGAAACACAATATAGATAACTTGTATTAGTGTTGACAACTAACTCGAAATCATCTTGAGCATTATTAGACAAAGGGATGAATTATATGGTAATCATAGGCCATGGTTCTAAAAATATTGCTTTGCATATATTCGACCTATTCAAACATCGAGTATCATTACTAGATGGTCATTTTAATTAGTACAAAAATTAATTTCTATACTACCAGCTTAGGTTCGAACCTATGAGATCACATACATTAGAGGTTGCTACCTGATCATCAATGCGATTGATGATCAATCAAGTGCAAGTGTTGCAGAAGGATCGATTAGCAATTGAATTGCTAATTGGCTCAATCTAATTGAGTAATTAGACTGAGACTAAGTCTAATTGAATTAGATTCAATTAGAATTGATTCAGACTTAATTGGGTTGAGTCCAATTGGTTTATTAAATAAACTAGTTGCAAGAAAGAACAAGTCCTTGTTCAATTAGGACTTGAGTTCATCTAATTTTTAATTTAGTTAAAAATTAAATTAGATTTAAATATGATTTAATCTAATTTAATTAGACTTTTAATTAGATTAAGATTGTCTTTTAATTAGGTTGACTTAAATCTAATTAAAATAGGATTTAATTTGGTTTGACCTAGTTTATATAAGAGAATCTTAATTAGACTAGGATTCCTTCTTTCTTCCTTACGCCACCTAAGTAAGATCCCATGCCCCACATATTTATTTTTTGATGATTACATGAAAATTCTCATGCCTAAGAAAGATTCCATTCCCCCTATCTAGTTGTTTTAGAATAAAATTTGACTTGGTTAAATTTGGCAATTGGTTTTGATATGAACTCTATTTGATAGAGTCCCAAATTTTTAAAACTCCTCTCCCTTCTTTTGAAATTCTTTTTCATGCCTACTTATTTTTTTGTGTGCCCCTTTTTCTTTTTCTTTGATGCCTTTATTCTCCTTTTGTGTATTGGTTCTCTGATCTCCATGCCAAAAATTTAGGAGGTGGCGTCCAAGAAACTCCTCTTAAGACTAGGTTTGACCTAGTCTTCCTATTTAAAAGGGGGCGCCTCCTATTTTTTGTGTGGTTGGCATAAAAAACCTAGGAGAGTCCATGATAAAGCAGAGAAAAGAGAGAGTGAAGGGCATGGAAGGATGGCGCTCCAAGGAGTTGGGCATTGGATTTATTTTGGACATGATTTGATCATGTCCTAATGTGAGAAGAGAAGAAAGTCTTCCCTTAGGGTTTTTTTTGAGAGCCTTTTCTTTTCAATCTTTTGTTAGATTTTCCATCAAGAAAAATCAAAGAGAAAGGTACATGGATCATAGAAAAATTATAGAGGAGAAGGTCTCCTATTATCAAGGTATGAAGTTCTATTTAGGACATCAACGGTTGATGTCCTGAAAGAGAAGATGTGTCTTCTCTTTGGGCCTTTTCTTGAGCCTTTTCTTATCTTATTTTTGGGAGATCCAAGGATTGGTCTTTTCCCTTAATCCTCCTCTTAATTTTTATCTCTTGGAGTGTCACAGAGATCTGAAGATAATTTTTCAGGTCGACCATCAAGAGGAATCTGTGAGAAGCTAGCACTTCGAGTTAATCTTCGTTCGACGAACCTCCGATTAGAGTGATGACTTCATGTGGACAACTTATAGAGGCTGGATGCACTGTGTGGCTCGAAGTAACAAGGATAGCATTGAATATCAGCTTTAGTATTCTCGACCCACTTAAAGGTATGAGATCTGATCTCTTATCTAATCTAAATGTGATCTAGGATTTCCTAGAATAGTTCTAGATCTAGGATATTGATATGATCAATACCAAACTATTTTATTTTTTAGATTTATGATTGCATCTTGATATGTCATAAGTAATTAGATCACATATATTATTAAAATAAATAGTTTAATCTATATCTTCCACTGCATCTTGTTTCAAATTTTTTTTTGAAATATATACATGAAATTCTGCATGTTTTCCAACATTGAGCGTCAAGCTTTAGAAAATATTTTAAAGAAAGACATGATACCTTTAAATCCCATCTTGATAGTTGAAATTTTTAATGTTTGGAAAATTGATTTTATGGGACCTTTTTCACCCTCCAAAGGCTGCCATCGATTATGTTTATAAATAGATTGAAGCAATGGCAACATGAATCAATGGTCATAAGATAGTCTTAAAATTTGTTAAAAAGAATATCTTTTCTAGGTTTGGATTTTCATGTGCTATCATTAGCGACGGAGGTATCCACTTCATGAACTATCAATTTCGAATGCTGCTATGAAAATATGGGGTGACACATAAGATAGCTACCCCATACCATCCACAAATAAGTGACCAAGTAAAAGTATCTAATAGAAAAATTAAGAATATCTTATAAAAGACTATTAGCCTTGATCAAAAAGATTGATCAGATTGATTAGATGATGCATTATGGGCCTATAGGATAGCTTATAAAACCCCTATTGGAATATCTCCCTATAGATTAATCTATGGAAAAGAATGTCATCTTCTGATAGAAATTGAACATAAAGTGTATTGGGCTATAAAGTAATTAAATTTTGATTTAAATCAAGCTGGTTTCAATCAGATATTATAATTGAGTGAATTAGATGAATTAAAGCGAGAAGCTTATGAGAATTCAAAAATTTATAAAGAGAAAATGAAAGCCTTTTATGATAAACACATTTCGAGGAAAACTTTTAAGCCGAATCAACAAGTTTGGTTATTTAACTCAAAGCTTTGATTGTTTTTTGAAAAAGAAAATTCAGGTGGGATGGACCTTACATAGTTAATCAAGTGTTCCCACATGGTGTAATTAAACTCTATGATCCTAGATCTAAGAATTTCTTTAAGGTAAATGGTCAAAGACTTAAACTATATATTGAAGGGATATCATTAAATCAAACCATTGACCAAGCAATATTAATAGACGCATAATGAATTAAGCTGCATAGTGTCTGCCTGAAAATGGTAAACTTAGCATTTGTTGAGAGGCAACCCAATATTTTTTATATCTAATTTATTTTTAGTTTATTTTTTTTAAAGTTGGATGGCTAGGCTAGAGGAGAATCGAAGCTTCATGATCCATGCTAGATAAATAAACATAATTTTTATTGCACCCTTCTATTTTTTGTTCTTTATTGAGGACAATGTCGATCAAGTTAGGAGGTAGAAAAAATAAATTTTTTTATTAAAAAATTAAAAAATCTTTAAATTTTTTGAAAATTAAATTAATTTTTTTAAAATTTTTTGAAAAAAAGCTTTTGAATAAATCATGTTTTAAAAAAATTTTGAGCAAAATAGACTAGAAAAAATAATAAAGTTAAAACATATTTGCTAATGACTATAGCGAGTCATGAAGTATATTAGTTAGGCAGACTTTTAGCGCCCTACTTAGGTCATTTAAAGGCTATCAACATTTTCAATTGCACATGCATACTAATAAAGTAAAGTGTTGATTATAAGGCTAATTGAGGATTCAATTATTACTAAAAATTGATGATTAATATATACCCCAATTAAAGAAACTTGAATTTAAGAAAGAGCTACCTACCTAAAATAAAAATGCATAACACAGAGTATATGTGGATGATTCTAAGCTTAGTAACTAGGTCTCTGTACTTAAGTCAAGTATGGAGGTTCACGTCAAATGATGGAGGAAAGGCCAAGATGCTTAGCACGTTAAAAAAAAAAAAGAAAAAGATAGTGTAAAAGCTACCTTAATTCATGCACTTACCTTGGGGGTGTATAGAAAATTAACCAAAATAGATGATAGAAGAAGATACATTTATCCTTTAAATTAACACCCAAATACTAAGTTAGACTTCATAAACACAAGTACTGGAGATCTTTAGATGAATTCTAAGAAAGTTTTTGATTAACTTAACCATGAAATTTGCTTCTGAAACTCAATACTTAGTGATACTAACTAAACTTTTGATCTTCAATCCTAGAGCTATTTTAGTGAAGAAGGATCTCAATAAAATATGATGATTAATCAAGACTAATATTGCATTGCTAAGAAACTAGCAATGAGTAAGTTTGGAGGGATGATAAGTATCACAAATTTATTAATAAAAATAATAATTTATTAATTAAATTATATTTATTTTTAAAAATTAATATTTTTATTAATTTAATATAAAAAATATTATTATCAATAAAAGAGCTTATTTTTTTGATTAAAATAAAATAAATTTGAAGCAAATCTGATAAAAAATGACTATGATATAAAGATTTAAAGAAAAAATAAAATAAAATAAAATAAAATAAAGAAAATAAAACTGGTTGGGCCGATTCGGCTTAGCTGATTTATCCAAAAACTTGGCCTGATTCAGTCTGCCAGCATCCAGCCCAAAGTCCTGCACTCATGCCCGAAAGCTTGGCCCACTCACCCAGCCCATTTCTTCCCTAGCCTGACGTCACCTTGACGTCAAATACCATGAGCTCCATGGTGGACCACTATAGTCTTTGGTCCATCATGGATCCTTTACAAGTCTATGGTGAAAAAATGTGACACACGAGGTAAAAAGGTAAATTTAGGTGATGTGGCACACGGTGATTGGTCTAGATTCACAGAGCACCCGATCTATAGGGTCTACATGCATAGTAATTGTGCCATCAGATGGCTCAGGTGGTTTTCGATCTAGATCTAACAACTATGGCATTTTTTTTATTCTGAATAAGAATCCAAACTCCTTCTTTATGCAATCTGACAGTCCCGAGTGATTCAAAATTCGATCCAATGGCCAGATCACGCTCAAAATTCGATCCAATAGTTGATAAAGGCTCCCGATGTTGATTCACATGCCCAAAGCACAATCTAATGGCCTAGATTTTCTAGATCAACATGATCGAATGGTCAGAACTTATTTCAACTAAAATTGGATCGATTAACAAGCTTTTTTGGTAATTTTTGAAGCACCAAATTTTTATCTGAAGGCCAGAATTTGTAGAACCTCATAGAAGACATGATCCAGCAATCTCATTTGAATTTTTCAACAAACATAGATCAATACGATGCTTTTAGTCTCATACTGCCTAATAGCAAAAGTTCCAATCCTCCAGCAACTATTTAAGGACCCAGGACTCCAGAGTTCAAGCATCCAATCAAGGTGAAGCCATGGTATAGGGTGGAAGCCAACTTTTGGTTAAAGGTTGCTACAAGGCAAATGGTGCCGAGAGGAAGAGCTGGACTTCTACGCCATCTTCATGCCGATGCTGATCCAAAATTAAGATTTTATTCTAGTTTTTATTTCTTCACCATTTTTTTCATTTATTGTATTTAAATTTTAATTTTTAATTTTAAATATAAAATTTATTTTTTTGCTCTTTAAATTTTAGTTATTTCTTGCTCTTTAAATTCTACTTCTTTAATTTTAATTGCTCTTTAATTTTATTACAAGTAGATGCTAAGATCTAAATAGTAGATCTTAGTACTAAGTTTATTTTCCTATAATATTTAAATTCTACTTTTTATTTTTAATTTATTTTTTGACTTTAAAACTCTTTTCTTTTTTTTAATAAAAATCAAAGATTTTAAAATTAAATTATTGCCTTCCTGTGGATTCGACCTGACTCACTACTATCTATGTGCTTTTAATCATTTAAAAGAAGTTAAAATTAACTTGATAAATATGATATTGTAATGACGATATCATGATCTTATCAATGTAGATTGATAATTATCTGTATTAGAAGAGCCTTCATTTACCTCTTGAAGGAAAGAAACTTAAAGATATGTCATAAGTAGATTGAAAATTATTAGACCATCAGGTCTTAGGAGTTATCCGATTGACATTGGCTAGGAGCATTGGGTTCAACATTTTGGAAAAAAAAATGATGACTGATTTGATGAAGGCTCTATCCAATATGTATGAGAAGCCTTTGGCTTCCAATAAGGTGTACCTTATGCATTATCTATTTAATTTAAAGATGCTCGAAGGTGCATCTATTACTGATCATATCAATGAATTTAAATTATTAGTCAGTTAAATTCTATTGAAATTAGTTTTGAGGATGAAGTCCGTGTGTTAATATTATTATCTTCATTATCTAAGAGTTGGGTTGCTATCATGACTGTGGTGAGTAGTTCTTACAGCTCAAGTAAGTTAAGATTCGAAGAGGTCCAAAATCTGATTCTCAGTAAAGATATCAGAAGAAAAAAATTCAAAGAAAACTCTAATTTTGTCATGGTTATTCAAAAAGATAGAGAAAGAACTACACAACGCAACAAAGGTCATGAAAAATCCAAGTCCAAATAGAGAAGCCAATCAAAATCGAAAGGTGATGGCTATTGGCACTACAGTAAGAAAGGACATACCAGAAAGAACTACTAGCAAGAAAGGAGAACAAATGATAGAATAAGAAATCTATTAATGCCATAACAGAGACAACAGCTGATGCCCTAGTCCTCAGTGTGGATAGTTTGATGGAGTCATAGATTCTAGTCTCTAAAGCTTCATTTCATTCCACCTCACAGAAAAAATGTATGGTGAATTATACTATCGAAGACTTCAGAAAATTTTATCTTGCTGATGATGAACCATTGAATATTATGGAAAAAAAATGATATGCACATAAAGATGCTGAACCAGTCAATATGGAAGCTCAAGAATGTCGTATATATTTTAGGTTTAAAAAAGATTTGATTTTAGTTGGGCAGTTGGATGATGAGAGATATATTATAATATTTGTTGGTGGCTCTTGAAAGATCACCAAAGATGCTATGGTGATAGCACGAGAAAGCAGGCTAGGTATCCTCTGCATAACCAGTAATATCAAAGATTTAGTAGCACTAATATAGGTAGATTCAAAGTTGTAGCATAGCAAACTGGATCATATGAGCATGAAAGGTATGCAAGTATCATTGAACAAGGGTAAGCTAACAGGTTTAAAGTCTATTGATATTAGTCTTTGTGAGAATTGTATTCTTAGAAAGCAAAAAAAGATCAGTTTCTCAAAGATTGGTAAAACACCAAAGGCAAGAAAGATGGAGCTTATACACACAGATATGTGGGGTCCCTCTCCAATCACATCCCTTGGAGGCTAGCGATATTATATGACATTTATCAATAATTTCACCAAAAAGGTATGAGTTTATATTTTTAAAAATAAATCTAACGTATTTGCTACTTTCAAAAATTAGAAGAGTCTAGTGGAGAACGAATTTAGTGAGAAAATAAAATGCCTGAGATTAGACAATGGAGGTGAATATAACAATACCAAGTTCAAGAAATTCTATGCAGTAAGTGAAATCAAGATGGAGAAGACCATCTTGAGTATGCCACAATAGAACGGGATAGCTGAGTATATAAATGGAACCTTGAACGAGAGTGCCAGGAGCATGAGGATTCATGCTGGTTTGCCCAAGATATTCTAGGCTGAGATAGTTAACACTACTGCCTACCTATTTGTTGAGAAAAATACCTCAAGATTTAATCTACAATAAGTCCATAACGAGGTCCAAGATGACAAATGAAATCCAATGAGACCAAGAACAGCCCAAATAGAGTCCAGATGAAAAAGTTACGCACGAACAAAGGCTAGAGAAGGTGGCACGGCCCACAGGCCCATCGAAGGGGCCCATAGGCCAGCATAGGTCGATGATGGTGTGGCGGTGCTAGGCCAGCCATGCGCACGGGCGCCCAAGCTGGAGTGCAATCCATGGTGGACCGCTGACTTATAGACCTATACATGGACCCAACCGGCATTTTCTACCCATTTCACATGGTCCATGATACTATTCTATAGATCGATCAAAATCCAATGGCTCTAGCTCAAGCCAATCATGATCGGATGGTCAAAATTGATTCCAGGCTTGATCAGGCATGATCTAAGATTGTTTTGTTCGATCTGATGGTCTAGAAGTGAGTCAGTCATGATCGGATAGTCCAAAATGAATTCGAGCTTGATCAAGAGGCGTTTGCATGATCGGATGGCTTTGGAGTAAGCTGGTCATGATCGGACAGCCAGAAACTATGTTTGGGGCCAAGTTTCTTATTGAAATACTATTTTTGGATTTCTGGAGTCTATATAACTCTAATTGATGAACTGTTTATTGCATCAAAGAGCTGGTGATATCTTGAAAGTGCTGAGAGACTTCTTGAGAGGTCTTAGAGAGCTTTTGTATGAATTTTAGGACTTCTTGTTGAGAGACTCTTAAATAAGGGTTAAGTGGTAAGTTTTTTTTTTATATTTGTTTATATTTTATCTCTCTCATAGTGAAGTTTGCATACCTTATGAAGGTAGGCTTGAGGCCAAACCCACGTATATTTTAATATTGATTTTATGGTCTTTTTCTTTCTTTTTAGGTAGATGATCCATGTTCCATAATTAAGGGATCTACCGCAACAAGTGGTATCGGAGCCTAGTTATCATGGTCAAGTTGTATCAGGAGATTAAGATAGAAGTGGTATTGATTGAGATTAGAAGATGGAGAAGACAAGCACAATCGAGGTGGAGATCAATCAGTTCAATGGAAAGAGTAATTTTTTCTTATGGCAAGCAAGGATGAAGGACGTGCTCATCCAACATGGATTGATCGATGCTCTCTTGAATGAAAAGAAGCCGGATAGCATAGAAAAAAGAACTTGATAGCGGCTACAGATACAGATGATGAGTACCATCCATATGTATCAGATGGATGAGGTGGTGATCCATGTACTTGATGAGATTTTTTAATAGTGCTGTGGTCGAAGTTTGAGGAGTTATACATGGTGAAGTCCCTCACCAACACCCTCTTCCTTTAGAAATAGTTCTATCAACTGTGGATGATCGAGGGCTAAAGCATGCAGGAGCATCTCAGTCACTTTTAAAAAATTCTCATTGATCTTCTCAGTATAGGTGAGAATGTTGAGGAGAAGACCAGGGCATTGGTCTTGCTAGCAATGCTTCTCCCTTTGTACAAGTTCTTGGTGACTGCTCTTCTAGTGAAAAAGAGCCCCATCAAGATGAACGAGGTCACTGTGGTGATTTTTCAGAGAACGAAATTCTTAGGAGGGAGAACCTAGCTTCGAGCTTAGATAGTGGTAGCTTAGCTTTAGCAATTTTCGGAAGAGCTGGTGGTAGTAGATAGAGTGGCAAAGGATTGCAAAGAGGATGATCCAGATATAGAACAACGGACTAGAGCAAGATCAGATATTAATTACCAGTGCGATGAGTTAGGGCATTATGTTAGGATTACCCATAATTCAAAGATCGAATGCATGTTAATGTAGTGATACAGAAGGCAGTGATGATGTCTTTTCTATAATTGATGAGGTATTTACTTTTTTCTCTTAGTGGATTATGGATTTGCTTGTTCCCATCATATAAGTTGCAAAGAAGAGTTGTTTAACTCCCTAAAGACTAGTGAAGACACTGTGCTCCTGCCAGATGGATCGAGTTATGAGATCAAGGATAGCAGGACGGTCAGCATGAAGCTCCATAATGGAATAGTAAAGAAGTTGGGTGAGGTTTGATACATACACAGCTTTAAGTAGAATCTAATCTCACTAAGCAGACTAAATTCGACTGGCTTCAGATAGAAAGCTGATAGAGAAATCATGAAGATCATGTGCGACAGTAAGATAGTGATTAGAGGAAGAAAGTATGAAAAATACTATCTCCTGGTGGAGAGCCCAATGTGAGGTGGAACTCTAGATGGAGGTAGATCGGGCATGAGATGGGAGACTCGGAAGGATGAAAGGTGACATCATAGAGTGAAGTTTCTATTACCGCAGGAAACTATCCCGAGTAGATCTTAGGTCAGGAGGATCACGGCCATTGATAGAGATGGGATCAAGCAGTTTGGCTCAACTCCCATATTTGCCCATCCATGAGATGCAGGCATGCCCCATCACAGGCTCTCAAAGATAGATGGAGGCTAAACATCGAGTCAAGGTAAAGATTATTGAAAAAAATATCTTAAGATTCAATTCACGATAAGCTCAAAACAAGGTTCAGAATGACGAACAAAATCCAACAAGATCAAGAACAACTCAAATGGAGTCCAGACAAAAAAGTTATGCATGAAGAAAAACCAAAGAAGGTGGCATAGCCCACAAGCCCACCGAAGAGGCCCATAGGCCAGCATAGGCCGATGGCGGTGCTGCCTAGGCTGGTAGTGCACAACGGCATTGGGATAGCCATGCACTGGGCTGGCCCATGCATGCGAGCGTGCATGCGGGCTCACGAGGGCTGCGCGGGCTGCAGGGGCATGTTCAGGCATAGGCCATGCTGGCGCCCAAGCTAGAGCACAATCCACGATGGACCACCAACTCATAGCCCTGCACATGGACTCGATAGGCATTTCTCACCTATTTCACGTAGTCCATATACTATTCTATGGACCGATCGCAATCCGATGGCTCTGGTTCAAGTCGATCATGATTGGATGGTCAGAATTGATTCCAGGCTTCATCAGGTGTGATCTGAGGCTATTTTGCATGATTCAATAGTCTAGAAGCATGCCGATTATGATTCGATGGTCTAGAATGAATTTGAGCTTAATTAGGAGGCTATTTGTATGATCGAATGGCTTTAGAGCGAGCCAATTATGATTAGACAGCCAAAAACTGATCTTAGATATGTTTGGGATTAGATTTTCTACTGAAATACTATTTTTTAGAATTTTGGAGTTTATATAATTCTAATTGATGAGCCATTTATTGTATTGGAGAGCTAGTGATGTCCTAGAGATGCTGAGAGGTTTCTTGAGAGGTTTCAGAGAGCTTTTATGAGGATCTTAAAACTTCTTGTTAAGAGACTCTTATACAAGGATTAAGTGGTAAGTTTTTCTTATATTTATTTATTTTTTATCTTTTTCATAGTGAAGTTTGCATCCCCCATGGAGATAGGCTTGAGGCTAAATCCATATATATTTTATTATATTTATTTTATAGTTTTTCTTCTTTCTTTCTTGCATGGCATCGATATCTATCTTTCTTAGATGCTATTGTGATCTTGGATGGGTTATCCATGTTCCATAATTGAGGGATCTACCCCCATACTATTAAATAAAGGTCCCTCAGTTCTTATTGTTAACAAGCTACCAGAAGAAGAGTAGATAAGGAAGTCAGTAAATTTATCTCACCTAAATATCTTTGGCTATGTCTCTTATTGAAGAAAATTGAGCAGGGTTTTAGCATGCATTTTTAAAATATTTTTAAAATTAAAGTAGTAAAAACTAAAATAATCAAATATTAATCTACTGCATGCATTAATCTAATCAATTTAAATCCTACTCAGGATCTAGACATGTTAATATATAATTTAAAATTTAAATATGATCGATCAGCAAATCGAATCTGCTGATCGATACGAGTTCAGAACTCGATACCTTTTCGTGGATAGCTAATCACCATAATTTGAATCCACCAAATAATGCTTTGATGTCGCACTATAGCCATACATGTGTATGGCCTCTATGGTTGGTCCACATAGAGCTCCTGATCTCGATCAGTCCCACTAGAGTGCTAGCTCCTCACTAAGGCCTTTAATGATTGATCATGATCGATCCAATCGATCACCTTTTTTTTGATCTTCTAGATACTCTAGAAAATCAAAAAATGTGCTTCGAAGGATGATGAAGTGGTGTTTCAAATTTGGTGGAGATTCGATGCTCACAACACTCGATCTCTCCACCCAAACCCAGATTCCCAAGTCTTGGGTTTCACTCAGCCCAAAAACCCTGATGCACTAAAAACCCTCTTACTCCCTCTCTATGTATAGTTTTTCTATGAAATAAGTTTTCATAAAAAGATGACTTTTGAATCTATAAACTCTATTTATATCATATCTAAAAATTAGAAGTCCTTAGATATAAAAATCAGAAGAGAATAGAGGCATAAAAGAAAAATAAAGTGCTGTAGGATTCTTCTCACCTTCACTCTAAATTTTTTTCACCCAAAACCAATGCCCAATCACTTTCAAATTTTTACCATGGAAAGGTAACCCCTCAGACTTCATGCAAAAAAATTCTCATCATTTATTTCATAAAAAATAAATGAAAATTCTATATGGAGTGGATAGATTAAGATTGGTTGAACTAGTTTCAACCAACTTCAAGTATTTGAATTCAAATGGGGTCTTATACTTTTCCAACACCTCATCCAAGAGGGTGATGAGCAGAAGGACTCTCCTTCTGCTCGCCTTCTATCAGAAATCACCAAAAAAATGTGTGACAAAAAGTTTAGGTAGGCATGGAGAATAGATAAGGAAGAGATTAGGTTTTTCAAATTTCAAACCAACCAAGTTAAATTCAAAGTTCAACTTAGTTTGAACTAGTCCAACCCTTGGACCAGGTCAAAGGCAGAAGATAGGAAGGGTGCATATTCATTTTTGCATAAGAAATCTCATGCAAAAATTAGAGGAGGGCGTGAGTCAAGGTTGTGAGCTCAGAAGTGGTACTTCTAAGTTTTGGAAACATGAGAAGGTAGGTCATGAAAAGATGGGAGCGAGCCGGAAGAAGAATCAGTCTCAATAGTAAAGTTCAGAAACTGGGCCGGCTCACTTTAAGACTAAGCCGACTTAGTTGAAAATTGGATCAGCTCAGTCCAGGATTAGGTCGGCTAGGTCTTAGAGGAAAATCCAGATAGAGAGCAGCATTTTTGGACTGTTGGCATGGTATACAACTGGATCAGCTCAATCCAAATCCAGATAGAGAGCAACATTTTTGGACTGTTGGCATGGTACACAACTAGATCAGCTCAATCCAGACTGAGCCAACCTAGAGACTGAGCCGACCCAATCATAGGTTAGCCGACTCAATCTAAAACTGAGCCGGCTTAGTTTTCATGGGTTATTATTTTGTGTACATGGGTTATTATTTTGTGTACATGGGTTATTTGGGTTTGAAGAGTTTTTCTATAAGCTTGGACTTGACTCTTTGTAAAGTATATATGCTGAAAATAGGTCAAGATTGTAAGAGTGCTGAAATATACTAAATAAAAGTTTTTTTCTTCCAAAAATCTCTTCTTCTCTATTTCTTGATTTATTTGATCATGATTCTACAAAGATCTCTGAGAAGTACTTTCTTATTGCTTGGCTAATCACCGACAGCCATGTCGATCAGTATGGAAAGAGCGCATATTTTCAACATTTGGTATCAGAGTGGTGTTGCATGGAAGGAAGAAAGACACCTATGATTTACTACATCCAGGATCTATTGCACCAAATTTTATACTAAAACTTCTAGTTTGCTTCGTGGTTGTCTCTAGATTGAGGTGGAGATTGTTTACATGGAGGAATGATGATACAGAAGTTTGGAAAGAGGATCTAGGACTAGTTAGATTTTTATGAAGGATAGTTTTACTAGTGTGTGATCATGAAAGGTGTTAGAGATCTATTCTTGACTTGTTTGAAGTCATGGGATCAAGTGGATTCAAGGTGAATTTTGAGAAGTTCGATGGTAAGAAAAATTTTACCTTATGGCAGCAAAGAGTAAAGGACTTGTTGGTTCAGCAAAGGATCTACAAGGTCTTGATAAAAGAAAGGCCAGAAAAAATCAGTGCTGAGGATTGGAAAGAGTTGGAGAAAATTGCTTTTAGCACAATCTGGATGTGCTTGGTCGATCAAGTTTTGCTCGAGGTTTGTATAGAGACTACGGCAAAGGGGCTCTGGAAGAGACTGGAGAACACATACATGAAGAAGAACATGATGAACAAGCTATGATTGAAGAAACAGCTATATATTCTGAGAATGTCCGAAGGTGGAGATCTTGTTGCACATATCCAAAGGAGGATCAGGCATTGCTGCTATTATGTTCTCTCCCAGGTTCTTATGATGGTCCCATAACAACTCTAGTTTATGAGAAGAAGATCCTAAACTATAAAGAGATTGTTGGTGTGCTCAGATCAAATGAACAAGAAAGAAGATCTGCAAGGAAGACCCTAGGTCTGAGATCTTGGCTGTGAACGAAAGACAGGAAAGATCAAAGAAAAAGACAAAAGAAAAGTTCAAGAGTAGGTCAAAGTCTCGAGATCAAAGGAAGATGACATTGAAATATTATAAATATCATCAGTTTGAACACCTAAGGATAGATTATCTCCTTTTGAGATCAGAAAAAAAAAGACCAGTAAGGAAGATGATACAACTTCTATGAGCAGTGGAGAAGATATGCTAGTTGTATCAGATAGATCCATAGAGTGCGATACTATATGGATATTAGATTCAGCATGCTCGCACCACTATACTTCTCATCGAAAGTGGTTTGCTATCTATCAAAAGGCCAATGATGGAAGTGTCAGCCTTAGAGATGATCACCCATGCAAAATAGCTAGAATTGGATTTATCATGGTGAGGATGTACGATGGAATCATTCGTACATTATCAAATATCAGGCGTGTACCAAAGTTGAAAAAGAATTTAATTTATTTGGGCTACTTGGAGGAGCAGGATTATGCTTTTAGTAGCCAAGCTAGGAGTGAATGTCTGAAAATTTCCAAGGAAGCTTTGGTGATGATGAGAGGTAGAAGACTGAGCAACAATATTTACAGAATGGAAGACTCAGTGATAAATGATAGTGCAGAGGTGCTAGCAGCGGCACAGAAGGAGCAGATTTTATATCGACTGTGGCACTATCGGATGGGTCATATGAGTGACCGTGGGCTCATAGAACTAAGCAGAAGAGGCATGATCCCAGTCCTGAAGAAGAAGGGCATAGATCTTTATGAGCCATGTATCTTTAGCAAACAGCATAGGATGAAGTTTGCCAGAAGTACCAAGCACAGCGAGGGAGTGCTGGATTTAGTGCACTCGGATGTGTGGGGACTAGCTCCTGTACCGGCTAGAGGTGAGGCAAAATACTTTGTTACTTTTATTAATGATTTCTCAAGGAAGACGTGGATTTATCTAATCCAAGAAAAATCAGAGGTGTTTGCCCGGTTCAGAGCCTAAAGAGCTAAAGTATAGGAGTCAAGGAGACAGGTAAAGTGTCTGAGGTCGGACAATGGAGGGGAGTATACTAGCCTGAAGTTCAGAAGGTACTGTGAGAAAAATGGCATCAAATGCTATTACATGATGAGGATGACTCTCCAACAAAATGGTGTCATGGAAAGGATGAACCGAACACTGACCGAGAAGATACGGAGTTTGAGGCTACAGATATCACTCCTAAAGTCCTTTTGGGGTGATGCTCTAACTTTTTCTTATTTTCTTATGAATAGGTCCCCTCATTATAAGCTGAATGGAGGCATTCTAGAAGAGATTTGGAGTGGAAAGAAGGTGGAGCTTGGCCATCTGAAAGTCTTCGATGCACAGCCTATGCACATATGGAGGCAATCGAGAGGAGAAAATTAGATCCAAAATCTCAAAAGATGACATTCATAGGGTATCCACAAGAAATCAAGGGATACCTACTGTGGGACTCTCAGGCACAGAAGTCAGTGATCGGCAGGAACATTATCTTTGATGAGAAAAGCATCTTGAGGAGGTCTGGGATAGATGGAACTGGAGAAACAAAGGTGAATAGCAGTGGCCAGTCAGAGAATGATGGCATGTAGGTTACATCCACTTACAGGAGTGTTCCTGTTGAGGTGGAGCTAGGTAGAAAAGTATTATCTCAAATTGAAAATCAGCATGGAGGGTCGATAGTTCAGATAAAAGTGCAGGAGCAGCCACAAACATCAGGCAGAGATGTGCCAGTGGGAGTGACTTTGCACAAGCCCCAGCATACTATTAGAAGATCGGTCAGATATGGCATTGATGAGGTTATCTCCTATGCACTCATCACTACTAATGGAGATCTAGAGAATTATGTAGCTCTCATAGAGAGTGAGAATTATGATTCATGGATATAGGCCAAGATGAAGGAGATGGAATCACTTGAGAAGAATTAGACATGGCAGCTGGTGGATCTTTCAGAGGATGCTCGACCTATTGGCTCAAGGTAGGTGTTCACAAAGAAAGAAGCACCTTCAGAACAAAGTTAAGTCAGATTCAAAGCAAGGCTGGTAGCAAAGAGATACTCACAAAGGAAAGAGATTGACTACATAGAAATTTTCTCTCCTATGACGGCCTTCCTTCATGGGACTTTGAAGAAAAGAATCTACATGAAGCAGCCAGATGGTTTCATAGAGATGGGATAGGAAGAAAAGATGTCTTTACTCAAGAAGTCTTTGTATGGCTTGAAACAATCCCCTCATCAGTGGTATCAAAGGTTTGATAGCTTTATCTTGAGCCTAAATTTCAGTAGATATGAATATGATTGTTGTATCTACGTCAAGGATGTAAATGAGGAGGATGCCCTGTACCTGTTATTGTATGTAGATGATATGCTCATAGCCAGTAGAAGCATGGATGTTGTGAAAAAGTTGAAAAGGGCATTATCATCTGAATTTGAGATGAAAGATTTGGGTCCAGCTGAGAAAATCCTTAGAATGGAGATTTACAAAGATAGGTGCAAAGGAGTGCTCCATTTGTCATAAGAAAAATATGTCCAGAAGGTTCTAGAGAGATTTGGGATGGAAAAGGCCAAACCTGCAGAAACGCCATTGCCGAGCCATATGTCTCTCTCCAAGTTATAGTGCCCCCGGTCAGAAGAGGAGAGAGAGTACATGAAATGAGTTCCTTATGCAAATGCTGTAGGTAGTATAATGTATACTATGATGTACTGTAAATCAGATATAGCACATGCTGTGAGCATAGTTAGTAGATACATGGCTAACCCTAGGAAGGAACACTAGAAAGTATTGAAATGAATATATAGATATTTGCATGAAATAAGGGATTATGGTTTGATGTTTGGTGGGCAGTCGAAAGGATTTGGAGAACAATCTATGAAGATGTGTGAAGGTTCAGGTCTTTTGGAAGGGTTTGTTGATGCAAATTATGCTGGTGATCTTGATACAAGGAGGTCTACTACTGGATACCTCTTCTGCATTTATGGTGGATCGGTGTCTTGGAGATCAATCCTTCAGTCAATCATGGTCTTGTCTACCACAGAGGCCAAGTACATTAGGATAACGAAGGTTGCAAAGAAAGCTCTTTGGCTTAGGAGGCTGATTGATGAGTTGGGGGTGGAGCAGAGCAAGGTTATACTATTCAGTGATAGTCAGAATGCTATGTTGTTGGCACAAAATTCAATCTATCATGCACGCACAAAGTATATAGACGTGAGGTACCATAGAATCAAAGAGCTAGTGGAGGAAGATGAAGTGGAACTGATGAAGGTCTATACCAAGGAGAATCAGTCTAATGCACTCACGAAGGTACTCCCTAGAGACAGCTTTTAGAGATGTGTGGCACGGATGAGTCTATTGAGAAGAGATGAGTTCACAAAGACTTGGAAGCACTAAGATGGAGAATGTGAGCTCAAAAGTGGCACTCCCAAGTCTTGAAAATATGAGAAGATAGATCATGGGAAGACGAAAGCGAGCCAGAAGAAGAATCAATCTCAATAGTAAAGTTCAGAAACTGGGCTGGCTCACTCTAAGACTGAGCTAACTCAGTTGGGAACTAGGTTGGCTCAGTCCAGAACTAGATCGGCTAGGTCTCAGAGGAAAATTCAGATAGAGAGCAGTATTTTTGGACTATTAGCATGGTACACAATTGGGTCAGCTCAGTCTGGGACTGAGCTGACCCAGTCGTAGGTTAGCCGGCTCAGTTTTCATGGGTTATTATTTTATGTACGTGGGTTGTCTAGGTTTGGAGAGTTTTTCTATGAGCTTGGGCTTGACCCTTTGTAAAGTATATATACTGAAAACATGTCAAGATTGTAAGAGTGCTGAAATATACCGAATAAAAGCTTTTTTCTTCCAAAAATCTCTTCTTCTCTATTCCTTGATTTATTTGATCATGCTTCCATAGAGATCTCTGAAAAGTACTTTCTTATTGTTTAGCTAATCACTGATGGCCATGCCGATTCGTGTAGGAAGAGCGCATATTCTCAACAAAGATGGAAAAGTCAAATATGGTGGGCGCTAGGGAGAATTTAAATTCAAATCTCATTTGACTTGATCCTAATTGGTTTCAACCAAATTAATTAATTTAAATCAAGTAGACCAGGCTTAACCCAATCAAATTAGGCTTAATTTAAACTAATAAAATTTTAATCAAATTAGAAATTAATTAGGTCCAAGTCCTGATCAAATCATGATCGAATCTTTTTTAGCGATTAGGTCATCTCATGATCTGATCAGGTCAAATCCAATAGAATCAAATTTCATTGGACTTGATCAAATTCTATTACTAGTTTTAAATAAAAATCGGGTCAAACCCAATCGACTCATTTCAAAAATGGGTCAGCTCATTTCTCAAACAGCAACTTATTACTAGTTTTAAATAGAAAATAAAATATAATAAAAATTAAATTATGAATCAACCTTTTAAATTCACTCTAAAATACATTGATATTTAATTTTTTAATTAAAATAATTTTAATCATTAAAATTCTTTCACTATTCATCTTAATGAATGAGTTCATGGTGGTACCCCTACCACCATAAGGAATCCCCACTGAATGGAAGGACATGGCCTTTAAATCATACTTATCCCTTATGATCGGATGGCTTGGTGGCTCATTCATTCTCCATTACTAAGGTTTCTGAATTAAGAATATCAAATATACTAACATTTAATTTCTAATTATAAATTAGACATGTCAAGAAACCTTGTTGCTCTAATACCATTGAAGAAAATTGAGTAGGGTTTTTGTGACGATTCGTGGTGCTCCCAAGCCTTGGGAGGCCATGAGAGGAGTCAGAGGGTTGGCTCCAGGGATTCTAGGGGCTTGGTTGGTGCTTCGAAGATCTGAAATACAAGGTGAAGCAAGAAATCAAAGTCGAAGAATCAAGACTACAGAAAGAAGATTTTCTATAGGTTAGTCAGCTCAGTCCAAAATTGAGTCGGCTAAGTCTCAGTGTACAGGTAAAATAGAGAGCTGCACATTCGAAACTGTTAGCACGGCACAGAACTAGGCTAGCTCAGTTTTAGACTGAGTTGACCCAGTGAAACTTAGTCGGCTCAGTGCTGAGACTGAGTCGGCTCAGTGCACGGGCAGAGTTACGCGAGGGTCTATTTTGGACTAGGGTCTGGATTGATCCTAGGGGTCTTAAGGCTTGGTTTGAGAGGTATTAAGGGGGCTAATTCATGTATGGGTCGGGTCTAAATCTAGAGGATGAGAGCATAGAAGACATGGGTGTACATGGGCTCGATGAGTGCTTTCATGTATTGGGTTAGTCGGGGAGTTTTTTGGTCGGGCCTAATGGCTATGTATAAATACATAGATTGTATTAGAATTTTTAGGGGTTAAAATCAATACAGACCTTTTCTCCCTCAACTCTCTTCTTCTCTTCTCTCTAGAGTTGCCGCCCTAGGGTTCTTGAAGAATCCCTAGAGAAGGGGGCGTCTCCCTCAAGCCCAAGGAGGAAGGCATCCCATCACAAATCCAGGTGGAGGATCGGTGGTTTGCTACCCATAGAAAACATCACAGGTTCCTTCAGGTCCATGCTAAAGATCAGGAGCTTTCGCAACATGGTATCGAGGCTTGTGATGCCAAGGATGATTGGCATTCGAGCGATATCATGGAACATCAATTGGTATCAGGGAGAGGTGATGCCAGTTGGTGCGCTAACATCTGGTATCAGAGCAAGGTTGGTGCATGAAAGGGAAGAAAAAGTTGTACAAGGTGAAATCAAAAATCTACACAAGGATTTCATGGTATGTCTCAAATCTATCTTTGTTATTGCCGTAGTTTGGCCAACCGAGAGTAGCGAGTTGAAGGTGGAGGTTGAGAAGATTAATAGGAAGGAATTTTTTCAAGGTGGAAGGATTTGGTGCATGATTTGCCGATCGGTCTTGGTGGAAAGGCTGGGATGTATGATGGTTTTGTGACAAGCAGGGAGCATTGGAGTATTGCAGTAGCGCTTCTCTAGAGATGCAGGGCTGAGAGAGGCTCAATGATGCAATAGTCGAGGGAGGTATCTCAACAGCATCAGGGTTTTCTAGGAAGATGGGCAGTGTTGGGCTGTTGAAGAGAGGTTTCTTAAGGGATAATGATTAAAGAAAGGCTGAAGAAGCGACTATACATCCTTTCATGTCTGGAAGGAGGAAAAGTCATCGAAGATGTATTCAGCGGTTCGATCAGAGCATGAATTTGTGAAGCCTTAGGAGTGATGGAGATGGATGATCCATGGAGGTCCAGCAAGTTAGGACTGGATAGCTGTAGAGCGGCATAGAGACGAGTCAAGAAGTGCTAGAGTACTGCAGGAATGCTTTTCTGGAGGCACGAGGCTGAGAGAGGCTTGGTGGTGCAGCAGCCAAGGAGTATATCTCAGTAGAGAGTGTCAGTGGTACCTCAAGAAGATCGGGTGTAGGTCTCAAGGAGTGCCATGGGGACTCAGAGAGTGCCAGAGGCATCTCAGGTAGTTGGGAGTATCATGGATTAAATTTCTTCTACAGGAGCATCAGGAAGAATCGCGGTTCAGATGGAGGATGGTTCTTCAGGCGCAACGAAAGTGATGGCTGGTGTAGGGGCAGAAGACAAGGACTAGGATGGAATTTCCTAGGGTTCAGTCATTGGATTCAGAAGAATTAGATGAACTCTTGAGTTTTGGAGGTGCCCATGGGTTGTGGAGGTATCCAAGATGGCTTCGAAGGGATCCGCAGAGTGCGGAGGGTTCGAAGGGATAGCGATGGTGTTCGAGATACAGCGACAGGCTCAGCAGTGCAGCATTGAGTGGTTGGCCTTGAGGGACTTAGTGATAGAATTAGCTTCTGCGGCATTAGGTGGACTTCGAATATAGGTGGAGCTCTGGAGAGGTGGCTTCATAATTGGAGAGGAATTTAACATGAGTTTAGAGTAAAGGGATATGAGAGGATCGATATCCTAGCACTAGCGCCGATGATGCACAGTTTCAGATGGAGCGGCATATGTAGGAGGATAGGCATAGTTCTGAGGAGACCATGTTAGGGTTTGCAGCGAGTGCTAGTACAGAAACATTGCAGGTTCTCCAGGAAAGTCTAGAAAAAATGATACAGCTGCTAAGTTGAAGAGATCCTACAATTTTAAAGTGGTACAGAGGTGCAAGTCAAGGTCTTCAGCAGTGAAGGTGGTCATCCAAAAGGCCTCAAGGGTGCATAATAGCTGAAGAGGATCGGCGAAGGTGATGATTGCACAAGGGGCTGTCGAGTGTGCAAGGACAGCAGAATCATGCAGGAGGTCATTGTCGAGAGGTTTACCAAGTCTTGGGAGCACCAAGATGGAGATTGTGAGGATTTGTGGTGCTCCTAACCCTTGGGAGGCCATGGAAGGAGTCAGGGGGTTGGCTTCAGGGATTCTAGAGGTTTGGTTGGTGCTTCGAAGATCTAAAACACAAGGTGAAGCAAAAAACCAAAGTTAGAGAATCAAGACTGTAGAAAGAAGATGTTCTACAGGTTAGCCGACTCAATCCAAAACTAGGTCGGCTAAGTCTCAATGCACAGACAAAATAAAAAGCTATGCATTCGAAACTACTGACACGGCACAGAACTGGGCTGGCTCAATTTCAGACTAAGTTGGCTCAATTTCAGACTGAGCCAACCTAATGGAACTTAGCTAGCTCAGTGTTGAGACTGAGCCAGCTCAGTGTGCGGGCAGAGTTATGCGAGGGTCTATTTTGGACTAGGGTCTGGGTTGATCCTAGGGGTCTTAAGGCCTGATTTGAGAGATCTTAAGGGGACTAATTCATATATGGATCGGGTCTAGATCCAGAGGATGAGAGCATGGGAGACATGGGTGTACATGGGCTCGGTGAATACTTTCATGTATTGGGTTAGCTGGAGAGTTTTTTTATCGGGCCTAATGGCTATGTATAAATACATAGATTATATTAGGGTTTTCAAGGGTTGAAATCAATATAGACCTTTTCTTCCTCAACTCTCTTCTTCTCTTCTCTCTAGAGTTGCCACCCTAGGGTTCTTGAAGAAGCTCTAGAGAAGGGGGCGTCTCCCTCAAGCCCAAGGAGGGAGGCGCCCCATCATAGATCTAGGTGAAGGATCGATAGTTTGCTACCCATAGAGAATGTCATAGATTTCTTCAGATCCGTGCTAAAGATTAGGGGCTTCCGTAACATGGTATCCGGGATTGTGATGCCAAGGATGATATCATGGAACATCAATTGGTATCGGAAAGAGATGATGCCAGTTGGTGTGCTAACAGTTTTAGCTTACATTTTTAAAATATTTTTAAAATTAAAGAAGCAAAATCTAAAACTAATCAAATATTAATCTACTGCATGTATTGATCTAATCAATTTAAATTCTACTCAAGATCTAGACATTCTAATATATAATTTAAAATTTAAATGTGATCGATCAGTAAATCAAATATGTTGATTGATACGAGTTCAGAACTTGATACCTTTTTGCAGATAACTGATCACCATAATCTAAATCCATCGGATAATATTCTGGTGTTGCACCACAGTCGTACACATGTCCGACCTCTATGGTTGGTCCATAGGGAGCTTCTGATCCCGATCAGCCCTATTGGAGTGCTAGCTCCTCGTCGAAGCCTTCAATGGCTAATCGTGATCCATCCAATCGATCGCCTTCTTTTTGATCTCCTAGATACTCTAGAAAATCAAAACATATATTTTGGAGGATGATAAAGTAGTGTTTCAAATTTGGTGGTGATTCGATGCTCACAGCACTCGATCTCTCCACCCGAACCCAGATTTCCAAGTCTTGGATTTCACTCAACCCAAAAATCCTAATGCACTGAAAACCCTCTCACGCCCTCTCTGTGTGGAGTTTTTTCATGAAACAAGTTTTCATGCAAAGATGACTTTTGAATCTATAAATCATATTTATCATATCTAAAAATTGAATGTTCTTAGATATAAAAATCAAAAGAGAATAGAGGCATAAAGGAAAAATAAAGTGCTGTAGGATTCTGCTCACCTTCACTCCAGGATTTTTTTGCCCAAAACTAATGCCCAATCACTTTCAAACTTTTACCATGAAAGGTAACCCCTCATGCTTCATGCACAAAAATTCTCATAATTTATTGCATAAAAAATAAGTGAAAATTCCATGTGCAGTGGATAGGTTAAGATTGGTTGAACTAGTTTCAACCAACTTCTAATATTTGAATTCAAATAGGATCTTATCCTTTTCCAACGCCTCATCCAAGAGGGTGATGAGTAGAAGGACTCTTCTTCTGCTCACCCTCTATCAGAAATTGCCAAAAAAATATGCGACAAAAAGTTTAGGTAGGCATGGAGAATAGATAAGGAAGAGATTAGGTTTCTCAAATTTCAAACCAATCAAGTTGAATTCAAAATTCTAGTTTGAACTAGTCCAACCCTTGGACCAGGTCAAAGGCAGAAGAGAGGAAGGGTGCACATTCATTTCTGTGTGAGAAATCTCATGCAAAAATCAGAGGAGGGCATGAGTCAAGGTGGAAAAGTCAAATATGGTGGGCGCTAGGGAGAATTTAAATTCAAATCTCATTTGACTTGGTCCTAATTGGTTTCAACCAAACTAATTAATTTAAATCAATTAGACTAGGTTTAATCTAACTAAATTAGGCTTAATTCAAATCAATAAAATTTTAATTAAATTAAAAATTAATTAGGTCTAGGTTCTGATCAAATCAGGATCGAATCTCTCTTAGCGATTAGGTCATCTTATAACTTGATCGGATCAAACCCAATCGAATTAAATTCATTGGACTTGATCAAATCCTCATACTCAATTAAATTAATCTAATTAGCAATCAAATTGCTAATTAATCTTCTAAAAATATTAGAGTCCCAATCGGATGGGTTACCAGGCATCAGAGTCCCATCAACATGAAACTCCTGAAGTCCCAATCCAATGGGACTCTTGAATCCAATGTGCTAAATGAATGGGACTCATGATAATAAAGTCCTAGACCAGTGAGACTCTTGATCAGAGAGTCTCAAATGAGTAGAACTTAGAGTCCCAATCCACTAGGACTCTTGGTTACAGTGTCCCAGTCTAGTGGGACTCTTGACCATAGAGTCCCAGGTCATCAGGACTCTCGATCAGAGAGTTCTAGACATGAAGGACTCAGAGTCTCAGTCTAGTGGGGCTCTTGATCATAGAATCTCAGTCCAGTAGAACTCTTGGCCATAGAGTCTTAGATCATCGAGACTCAATATCAGTCATCAGATCAGGTAGAAACTCCTATTATGTGTGACCCATAGGTTTGAATCCTAAGCCAGTAGCATAAAAACTAATTTTCTGCACCAATCAATGTGACCATCTAGTAATGGTACCCAACGTTTGGATAGATCGAATAATTGCAACGTAATATCAATGAACCTGTGGCATATGGTTACCGTATAATTCATCCCCTTGACCTCGATGCTCAAAAGATGATTTAGGATTTACTGTCAATCCTAAAATTCATCCATAGTATATTTCAAAACTCAGTGTCCATCACATGAACCACCCCGATCGAGGGTTTGCTAAATTAAAATACAATGATGCACTTACTCCAACACTTAGAGGGCTCGATTCCATCTTAACTCACACACCGATAAGCCAAGTACTTGACTGCTCGCAGTAGCCTTTCATCACTGAATTAGAAATTCAGGTAGTTCGATATCTAAGTGCAGTGAATTACTTGCACATCACTGGGGTGATCTCAAGTCTAAGGGACACTTATATCCATATCCTTCGCGAGCAACTCTTGATAGTAGAGAGCTCCACAGTTGGATCACGTTCAGTGAAATGTACCCCTACACTTTACCTGCATGCCATAACAGTATCTCCATACTTCTTGGTTAAGAGGATAATCAATACTTATGGTACACAACAACCTACACTCGATATGTTGTCATCCTGGATAACAACGAATCATTTGGTCATGAATACATTTAAGGTCTAAACAATAAATCCTCCTTTGTCCAATCTAAATAGTCCTAAGTACTTTATCACAGAAGAGTTCATTACAGAAAGATGCACAAAATGATGAAAAGATCAAAATAATAATTTTATTTATTAATAATTTAAATATAATTATATTTAGCTCAACCATCTATAACTTAGATAATTGGCTTTAGGATACAATTTTCAACACTTATATGCTCATCACTACTGAAAAGAGAGACAAGCTCAATCCAAAATCAAAGAAGTATTTCTTCATTGGGTATGGCACTAATGAATTTGACTATAAGTTCTGAAGCAAGCAGGATAGAAAAATCATCAGAAGCAAGGATAAAATCTTTGAAAGAAACATCTATAAGGATGAGGATGAGCCTAACAGTGCAAGAGAGATAGTTAAAGAGAATGAGCAGGTCAAGTTGGAAGAAACCACAGAGGATGATATTGCTAAGAGAGCAAAAAAAGATCTTGAATTAGTGCCAAAGATACCTCAGCTAAGAAAATCTTCAAGAATCTCGAAACCAAAAAAAAGGTATTTACCTTCTCTTCATTATTTGTTATTAACAGATGGTGATGAGCCCAAATATAACAAGAAAGCTATTGAAAATTATGTTCCAAAGCCAAATCAGCCTCTTAACGATTGTGCTACTTTATACTTATAAATAATTTATTATTGAATAAAATAATATTTTAGATTTTTCATCATAAAGTCTATATCTTCTAATGAACTTCTTTATTATGATGAAGTCCTTAGGACTATTTAGTTTTAATAAAGAGAGGATTTATTGATTAGTCCTTAAACTATTGATGACCAAATGATATGCTGTTAATTAGGACGATAATGTTTATTGAGTATAGATCATTATATGCCATATAGATTAGTTGTCCTCTAAATCAAGAAGTGTGGAGATACTAATATAAAATATAGATGAGATGTAAGGGTACATTATCATTAAACGTAACCAACTTCAGAGAATTCTACTATCGAGAATTACTCTGATGGGATATAGGTATAAGTGTCCCTTAGACCTGAGATCACTACGGTGTCTTGCAAGCAACTCACTGTGCTTTGATGTTAGACTATCTGAATTTTTAATTCAGTGATGAAAGATTTCTAGATATAGTCAAGTACTTGTAAAATCGATGAGTGATCAAGATGGAATTGACCACTCCAAAAGATTAGAGAAAATGCATCACTGTATTTCAATTTAGCAAAATCTTGGCCAGGATAATTCATGAGATGAATTTGGTATTTTGAAATACAATGTGGATGACCTAACTAAGGTTGAAAGTTAAACTTTGAGTCATCCTATGAGCATTAAGGTCAAAGGGATGAATTATATGAAAACTATATCCACATGGGTTCTAAGAGTATTGCTTTACACATTTGACCTATCCGATCGTCGGATATCATTGCTAGAAAGTTACTTTGATTGATACAAAAATTTATTCCTATACTACTAGCTTAAGTTTGAACCTATGGGTCACACATATAAAAGGTCTTGATTTAATTGGATGGTTGATCAATGATTTAGAATCGTTCTTAGGTCAAACAATCAATACAATTAATGTCTGACCTAGTGCAAGTGTTGCAGGAGGATTGATTAGCAATTAAATTATAAATTAGCTAAATTTGATTAAGCCAAAGGGCTGAAATTAAGTCTAATTAAATATGATTTAATTAGATTTGATTTGGGCTTGATTGGATGAAGTCCAATTAGTTTATTGGATGAGACAGCAAGGGAGAGCAAGTCCCTATTCAATTATGACTTATATGCACCCAATTTCTAATTTGATTAAAAATTAAATTAGATTTAAATCTAATTTAATCTGATTTAATTAAGCTCTTAGTTGGACTAAGATCTTCTCTAATTGTGTTGCATTAACTTAGATTTAATTGGGTTCAAAAATCATATTTGACCAAGTCAAAATTGAAAGTCCTAGTGTGACTAGGACTTTCCTTCCTTGCGCCACCTTAATCGCAATGCCCCCACGCCTATTTTTTAGGAGTTTTATGTGAAAATTCCTCATGCCCCAAGCCTTCTTGTGCACCCCATGCTCTTCCTTCTTTCTGTAGAAGATGTAGTGCTCCCAAGCCTTAAGAGGCCATGGGAGGAGCTAGGGTGTTGGCTCCAAAAATTTTAGGATAGATATGATCCTAGGGCTAGGATAGGAGTTGTCCTAGGGTGGAGGTGGTATGTAGCCCTCCACGGACCCGAGGTCTAAGTGTTGAGGATCTTGAGGGGCTTGGTTGGTGCTTCAGAGATCTGGGATACAAGATGGAGCAAGACACCAAAGCCGAAAAATAAAGACTGCAGAGAAGGAGCTTTTCTGCAAGTTAGCCAGCTCAGTTTGAAATTAGATCGACTAAGTCTTAGTGGATAGACCAAATAAAAAGATGCATTTGGAACTACAGGCATGGCACGCAACTAGATCAGCTCAGTTTTAGACTGAGCCGACCCAGTCTCAGGTTAGTCGGCTCAGTGCTGAGACTAAGTCGGCTCAGTGCATGGACAAAGTTACATAAGGGTCTATTTGAGGCTAGGATATGAACTTATCCTAGGGGTCTTAAGCTCTGGTTTGAGAGGTCTTAAGGGGGCAAACTCATGTATGGATCAGGTTTAGATCCAGGGGATAAGAACATATGAGACATAGGTGTACGCGAGCTCGATGAGTGCTTTCATGTATTGGGTTAGCCTAGGAGAGTTTTTGAGCTGGGATTTATTAGAGTTCATGTAGGAACCTTAGGATATATAAATCTGAGTATTATAACTTTTATAATAAGAGTGGAATATAATTGAGCTTTTCTTCCTAACTCTCTTCTCTCTGATTTCAACACTAAAACCTTAGATTCCATCCTCTTCTCTTTTCTTTCTTAGATCTTCTTCAGTTTGCTGGATTAACACCCAAGTTCATGCAAGAGATTGCTTCTACGATTGTGGTTTTGAGCAGTCATAAGTACAACTCCTGGTATCAGAGCTCGATTGAGCATGAAGGAGGAAGAAGATTAGATTTTAGCAGAGATCAGTAGTGAGGTTTAGATCTAAGGCTTTTCTCCAAACTTCATAAGGAAGGAAGTAATCTAAGGGCTGCTATCCACCATCCCTAGTCAAAGATAATTTTTAGATCTACCTGTCAGCTATTTTTTATTCGATTTGATCATGAAGAACAGCGACTTGAAGGTAGGTTTAGAGAAGTTCAATAGTAAAAGAAGTTTCACGATGTGGAAGGTTAGGATGGAGGATTTGCTGGTTCAGTTGAGGTTGGATTCAATCTTGGAGGATAGACTGGAGGAGATGATAGACAAAACGTGAAAGTTCTTAAAGAAAAGAACGTGTGTCACGATTAGGGCTTATTTAGCAGATGAGATTTTGTATGGTGTGTTGGAGGAGAAGACACCCAAGCATTTATGGTCGAGGTTACATCAGTTGTACATGGAAAAAAATATGTGCAACAAGTTGATGCTGAAAAAATAACTATATAGCCTTTGGATGTAGGAGGTCGAGGATATTGTGAGGCATATTTAGCAGTTCAACTGGATCAGCATGGACTTGCTCAACATAGGGGTGGATCTCGAAGAGAAGGACAAAAGTTTATTGCTGCTATGTTCGCTACTTGGGAGTTTCAATCTGTTAGTGACTACACTACTGTATGGGAAGGAGATACTGGTATACGAGGAGATCATATCAGTGCTAAGATCCAACAAGCAGCAAGAATGGATGATGAAGAGGGAGGTCTTTCAGGAGGGTCTTGTATTTCAGAGAGGCCTAAGAAAGCAAAGAAGAAGGACGTGCTGAGAGGCAGCAAGGGATCCAAGAGATGCTTTAGTATGGTGAAGCAGAATACTTTAAGCGAGAATGTCCACTTTAAAAGAAGTGCAAAAGAGAAAAAAAGTCAGATTCCACTAGTTCAATCGCTGAGAGTAAAGAGTTGGATGAGCTCTTGGTGGTCTCGGAGGAGCCTGCAGGGTGCAATGTATCTAAGATGGCTTTGAAGGGATCCACGAAGTGTGGAAGATCCAAAGTAGTAATGGTGTTCGAGGATCAGCAGTAGGCCCAGCAGTGCAGTGTTGGATGGTTGACCTCGGATGGCTCGCGTACAGAGTCAGCTTCTATAGCATCAAGGAGACTTTAATTCCACGTAGAGCATCGGACTGAGATGGCTTCATTGATGGAGGGAGAAGTGACACAAGTTTAGAGCAGAAGGATGCAGAGGGAGGAGCTATATCCCGGCACCAGTGTCAGGGCTATATAGATCCAGGTGGAGCGAATTATGTAGGAAGGCAAGCGTGGCTTTGAGAGGACTGTGTCAGGTGGAGCATCAGGGAATACAGTGAGTGTTGGTATAGGGATGCTGCATGATCTCTAGAAAAGTCCAGGATAATTGATGTGATTGTCAAGCAAAAGAATATCTACAACTTCAAAGATGGTGCAGAGGAGCAAGCCAAGATCTTTTACAGTGGAGACGGTCATCTCAAAGGCCTTAAAGAGAGCTCAAAATTTAAAGAAGGATGGCAGTAGCAAGGTGAGCACAAGGAGCTGTCAGGACATGTAGGGATAATAGTATCATGCAGGAGGATGTTGCCACGTGTGCCAAGGCTTGGGCACACCAAAGTAAAGATTGTAGATAGTGTGGTGCTCCCAAGCCTTGGAGAGGCCATAGGAGGAGCCAGGGTGTTGGCTTCGAGAATGCTAAGATAGATGTGGTCCTAAGGCTAGGACAGGAGTTGTCCTAGGATGGAGGTGGTGTGTAGCCCTCCACGAGCTTTAGGTCTAGGTGTTGAGAATCTTAAGGGACTTGGTTGGTGCTTCGGAGATCTAAAACATAAGGTGGAGCAAGAAGCCAAAGTCAGAGACTGAAGACCACAGAGAAAGAGCTTTTCTGCGGTTAGCCAGCTCAATCTGAAATCGGGTCGACTAAGTCTTAGTGGACAGGTCAAATAGAAAGATGTGTTCGGGACTGCAGGGATGGCATGCAACTGGGTCGGCTCAATCTAAAACTGAGCCAATCCAGTCTCAGGTTAGTCAGCTCAGTGCTGAGACTGAGCCAGCTCAGTGCACGGGTAGAGTTACGCAGGGGTCTATTTGGTGCTAGGATAGGAACTTATCCTAGGGCTCTTAAGGTCTGATTTGAGAGGTCTTAAGGGGGCTAACTCATGTATAGGTCCTGTTTAGATCCAAGGGATGAGAGCATGTGAGACATGGATGTACGTGGGCTCGATGAGTGCTTTCATGTATTGGGTTAGCCTAGAGAAGTTTTTAAGCTGGAGTTTATTAGGGTTTATGTAGGAATCCTAGGATATATAAATCTGAGTATTGTAACTTTTATAATAAGAGTGGAATATAATTGAGCTTTTCTTCCTAACTCTCTTCTCTTTTTTTCCTGGTTCCAACACTAAAATCCTAGATTCCATCCTCTTCTTTCTTAGATCTTCTTCAGTTTGCTAGATTAACACCCAGGTTCATGCAAGAGATTGCTTTTGCGGTTGTAGTTCTGAGCAGCCATAGGTACAATACTTTCTTACATGTTTAGTAGTTGTAGACCAAGTCAAAAGGAAGTTGGTTTTGATTTCAAGTTCTATTTGATAGAATTTTAAGAAACCAAAACTCCTTGCTTTGTGGCGCCAACCCTACTAGATTTTTTCCTGATATTTTCATGGCTTTTATGTAATGTTTTGTGTGCCAAAAAGAGGTGGTCCATAGCTGGAAAGGAGGGGGCGCCCAAGTGTTGGGCACCCATATCTTGCCTTATTTAGACAACCCTTGCTAGGTATTTGACCTAGACAAGGATTGTTCCATATCTCTCTATAAAAAGGGGATTAGGGCATGGTTTTTTTCAAACTTCCAGACCTAAGAGAGAGCATAATGGGCATGGAAAACGTTTGTGAGAAAGACCCATGGGCATGGGATTTTGTGGAGATGCAAATCCAAGTGTCTTGGTGAGAGAAACAAGGAAGAAGAAAGGTTCTTCTTCTAGGATTTTTTCTTTGATCTCTTCCTCTCCTTTTTGTGAGTTTTTGAGAGATGTCTCTTCTTCACAAATCCTCTTCCTTCTCTTTTGAATATTAGAGATTTCAAGAATTTAAGAAGGAGATTCTAGATCAGCCATCGAAGAAAAATCAGCATAGTACTAGCATGCTGTACTGATTTTCTATTATCGGACTTTGGATCTTGCATCGAGGCCTTGTGTGGACAACCTATAAAGGCTAGACACGTGTGCGGCTCAAAGCGACGACCTCAATCTTGGATCAGCAAGTTAATAAATCCAACTTACAAAGGTAAAGGTGATACGATCTTCTTTCTCTTATCTAAATTTGATCTAGTATTGCTTTGATGTTGATTTGATCAACACCATCCTTTCTTATTTTTTATTTTCAAATTTAATAGCATGCTTAAATCATGTGATAAGATCCTAGATCTAGTGCTCTTTCATGTATTATTTATGATATAATATGATTAGTTCATCTCTTTCACTATATGTTTTGAAAAAATTTTAAAATCTAATCATGAAATCTTAGATCTGTTTTCTTCAAAAGCTATGCAGAGCAAAAATTCAGTCCAATGGAAGCTAGACATGAAGGACAAAATATAGTTTTTATGCAAGAATCAGACTTGGGAGCTCAGCACACTACTAGAAGGATAAAAACCTTTACATAACAAGTGAATTTACAAGATCAAGAAAGAGCATGATGGTAGCAAGAGGTACAAAGCCAGGTTGGTTGTGAAAGGCTTCCAATATAAAGAAGGCATCGACTACATTGAATTTTTTTCTTCTATTGTTAAGCTCTCTACCGTCAGAGTGATTTTAAGCATAGTAGCTGCTAAGAACTTATGCTTAGAATAGTTGGATATTACTACTACTTAATTTTGTGTATGGTGAGATAGATGAGGACACATATATATAGCAATCTATTGGCTTTATAGTCCCTAATAAGAAAGACCTTGTGTGCTAGCCAAGGAAGGGCTTGTATGATTTGAAATAAGCCCTCAGGTTATGGTACAAGAAATTTGATGGATTTAGGACTAACAATAGTTTTGCAAGGTGCCAGGAACATCATTGCCATTATATCAAGATATTCGATAACAATTTTATTATCTTACTCTTATATATTAATCACATGCTCATAGCTAGACCGAACATGCAAGAGATTGAAAGATGGAAAAGAAAAATATCAAGAGAGTTTGTAATGAAGGACATGGGTATAGTGAAATAAATACTTGGGTTGAGAATTGAAAAAGACAGAGTGATAGGTACATTAAAACTGATCCAAGGTAGCTATATTGAAAAGGTGCTAGACAGGTTCAACATGACAAATGTTAAGCCTATGAAGATACCTTTGGCTAGTCATTTCAAGCTTTCAAAGAAACAATCATCCAAGGATGATGATGAGTTGAAGAGAATGGCAAGGATTTCTTATGCCTTAGCGGTTGGCAACTTGATGTATGTGATGGTTTGTCGGCTTATGCTATAGGAGGGACAATCAAATATTACAAGGATTCATGGATGCAGATTTAGGTGATGATGTCGACACCACGAGAAGCACGACTGGGTATGTTTTTACCATTGGTAAGACCATAGTGAGCTGGATTTCATAGCTGTAGAAGATCGTAACTCTTTTCACCATCGAAGCAGAATATGTTGCTATCGCAGAAGTCAACAAGGAGATGATTTAGCTATAAAATCTACTGAAAAGACTAATAGAGAGTAGAGTTGCAGTGTATTATTTAGTGAGAATCGGAGTGTTATTCATTTTGCTAAGAATTTCATGTTCCATATGAGAACAAAGCACATATAGTTGAGATATCACTTCATTAGAATATTGTTTGAATATGAAAGCTTGTCACTAAAAAAGAATCAAGGCTTGAAGAATTCAGCCGATATGTTGACTAAAGTAGTCACTATAAAGGAATTGGGACTATGAATGGCCTCAATTGGCATTCGAAGATAGTTGAATGGAGGCTTCGCATAGAATACTAAGTTATATTATGGAAGTTTATCTTATTTTAGGTGAATGCACATTTGGATGTCTTAGTCTCCAAGTGGGAGAGTTATTGGGTGATGGAGCCTAATCCACCTAATTGATTGGACATAATCAAAACCTAGATGTGTTAGGCTCTGGAGCATGATCCGATGGCCCAGGGTGCTTGTGGGCATGATCAGATGGGCTAGGAGATTCTTGAGTTTTAATTGAAGTCTAGTCTCCAATCCAAACCAGGTTTAAGGCCTTTAAAAGGCTATGTGGAACCTGTGGAAAGTGGCAGAGAAGGTAGTAGCTGAAATGCGGTGAGCAATCGGCAGACAGCAATAGCAACCAAGTTTTCCCAAGAGAGAAAGAGAGAAAGAGAGAGGGCTTGGATATTTTTGTGAGTAATTTTAGGGTACTACTAGGTGTGCGAAGCATCTCTAGGAGGAATTTCTTCTTCCTATTATGGTTGTTCTTGCATCCAAAAGAGAGAAAAAATGAGAGAGGTTCTTCTTTATTTCTCATCTCTTGTACTTCTCTAAAACTTTCTGTCAGTGAAAAGCATTATTCTGTGCAGTCATGGACACAGGAGGAAGAGACTCCGCACCATGTAAATTTTTTGTATTTCGTACTTGTGTGTTCCATATTTTTTCAAATTTTCGTCTTTCTTCTATAACTACCATAATCTGCTACACATCATTCCCTAACATCAAGCTCGTATTTTGTGCTTCCTTTCTTATTGTGATAGGCTTTGTTCAAATGAAACTGATTTATAATAAACTTTTTCTGCATGAAATGAATACAAATCTTTTTGAATGAGATGGCTTTCTTCAATGTTCCTTGTATCGATTGATCTTAGTCGTAGGGATTGGCCTTTTGATCATTCTATGCAGTTATCAAATAGGTGAACTGACAAGCCATTAATGAAGTATGGATTCTAGGTTCTGGTTTGGGTTCAAAGCCACTACATCTGAGGTTGTAGTACCTAAGGTCAATTCTCAGTAGTTTCTAGGTAACAAACTTTGTCTTTGTCATGTCGATGATGTCATCCTTTTCCCGATTACTTGTGTATTCAGGAATGAACCAACATGGACTCTTCCTAGCCTTTCACTAAGATGGAGAATAGGGGATCCTTCTTGGTATGCATCTGAGGTCCCGAGGTGCTACTTTGGTCATTGCTTGCCCCCCATTTCTGATCCTGAGATGACCCAAGCATTTTAGGTGGAAGGGGAACCTTGTCATCATATGACCTTGGTCCTTGGCATTTATTCGGAGAGTCATCTTTTCAATCGCCTAACTTTTATTATCACCTTGGAAATGAGTGCCAAGGTGTTTTGTTGCTTTGCGAGTTGTGTGACCATAATGATGAGGTAGTAGAATGAAGCATTGTGCTGCCTTTATTCTAGCTGATTCGATGTTCTATGAGTTCATCCTCATATCAGTCGTGCCTTCATGTGTTGAAATGCAGTTGGTAGTGAACTATTTTCATGGATCTTGCCCCATGAGGCATCATCATAGGCCGGGTGCAAAGAAAGGTCGAAAGATTCAATGGCATGAATCATGCAATGTTTCAACATCAGCAGTGAAAATGGGAGGCTGGGGTTTCGATCGTAGTTATCCAAAAAGGGAATACATAGCTTCCTTCCATCTCCCTTATCACTCTTTTCCTTCTCCACAAGGGTTAATTTATCTATTGCAATCAAGAGGGAGTTCTTCGTTCCCTCTTCCATTCCAATTTCACCATCAACCCAATCCTTTTTCGGTCATCTTTGTAGCTCCTAGAGGTTACTTTCTCCTTCCCTTCTCTTTTTTTTATTCTTGTGCTTCTCCTCCATAATCTTCCTTCTATCCTTTCATTGCCCTGCCTTTCTTCTTGCTTTTCGATCTCTTTACTTTTCATTCCAATATCAAATTTTGGGGATGAGTCTAGAGGTGAGAGCCACCTAAGGGATCAGGGCTCTTAGCCTCTTTACCATTGGAAGGTGTTTGAGGATTTTCCTTAGTTATCTACCAAAGTAGGTTCCTCATCCTGTGCTGGTCAATCCTTGACTCGGGGATCAGAAAGTCCAATCCTCAACTTAGGGATAGGAATTGCTTAGGTTTAAGGAACGAGGAGTCCATGTTGATCGAGTCCGATTTGGCATGACTACAAGATCAATATCATATCCCATGTTGGTACCAATTGTCAGCTCTAGGTACACATCGTCAGGCTATCCTTTTATGAGGAATTCCTTCGGTTTGGACTCTGGTTTGTCCTTCATCCCTTCCTCTTTAACATCTTTAATCTTTACTAATCGTTCCCATGCAGCTCGCTCCCAATGCCATTCAGGTTCTGTATTCTTTCATCATCCTCTACAACATTCTTCATATTCCTTTGAGGTCATCTCTTTTTCAAGCTCTCTTCATCCTTAAAAAGCATCCTCAGGAGAGGGGCTGGTGGTATGTTCGCCCTCGGCCCCATCGCCAATTCATTACTGGTCTTCCCTCTTCCATCCATGGATAGAAGAATAGATTCTTCATCATTTTAGCCAACCACCCATAGGGCTTTAACTAGGTTTGGGCCAAGCCCAGTCAGTTGTCGAACAGGAATGACACGGTCCTTAATGAGAATCGAGAAGATTTTTGACTTATGTTCGGTGCCGAGGTACCTCCTCAGCATCAATTGCTAACCAAGAAGAATTTTTATGATGCCGGGTTAAGTCCGATTGACTCTTTAGGTATAGCTTTTGGTTCCTCCCCCCATCTTTCTTTTGGCATCCACTTCTTTACATTATTCGACTAACTGCTTTATTCAATTTTGTAGTCATGAGGCCTTTCACGAAGTGTTAAGAAAAATGCCTTAAATTTTGACCCACAAGCAAAAACTTAGCAAAGAATGGCTTGCAGGATTGGCTGGCCTACAACAGGCCATGGCCCGACCTATAGGCACGTGGCCTGCAGTTGGGCATGGCCCATCACGTAGATGCAGGGCAACCTAGGCACTCATGCAGCCCAGCACACACCTAGGCTACGCGGTCCACCATGGTCTATAGATATGGTTGGTGTGGTCCATGTGCGCTGGAGTGTGGTCCACACAAGCTAATGCCTGGTCCATAGATAATTTCACATGGTCCATGCAACTGCATGGACCACTTAAGGGCTCAAGGTAATTCTACACAGTGCACAAAGGCTTTTTTGGCATGATTGGATGGCCTAAATCATTGCAAGCTTAATCAAACAGATGCGGGAGCATGCCAGGAGTGATCTGACAGTCAAGGAGGCTAATTAGAGTTTTAACAGGAGTCCCTAATCTATACTTGAATTGAGACCTTTAAAAGGCCCTATGGGCAACAAAGGTTTGGTGTGGTAGTAGGGGCATAGTTCAGCACCAGATAGTAGTAGACCGTTAGAGGGAGCCGACAAGAGCTGAAGGGGTGCTTCAAGCAGACTTTCAAGCAATGGTCAGAGCTACAGAGGATCTCCTAGAGAGAGAGTTTTGCAAGGAAGAGTGCTTCTTATTGAGAGAGGAGGATTGACAAATGAAGGTTTAGAGTGTGATCTCCTCTTGTAAATTTTTTTTTCTCATAGTAAAGCATGCATACCCCATAGAGATAAGCCTTGGCTTAATCCATGTACTTGATTATATTTTTTTATTTATCTCTTCTTTCTTTCTATTGTGGTATCAACATCATCACCGGCATACTGATCCTGAACTTAGGAGATCCGTATTCCACATGAGGAATCTTTCCAAGATGTGGTGCCAGAGTAAGTGATATCATGACCATTGGTATCAAAGTAGCTCTGGGCACAATAATTGATATCAAAGTATGAGAGGTCTGGATTATGGTAGTATTGATCAAGATTGAAGAAAATAGAGAAGATAAGCTCAATCAAGGTAGAGATCAATTGGTATGATGAAAAGAATAATTTTTTCTTATGGCAAGCAAGGATGAAGGATGTGCTTATCCAACAATGGTTGATCAATGCTTTCTTATGCAAGGAGTGACTGGCTATCATTGAAGTGAAAGATTAAAGGTGACTCCAGATGTAGATGGTAAGTACGATCCACTTATACTTAGTAGATGACGTGGTGATTCATGTGCTTAGCAAGACTTTTCAACAATGATGTGGTTGAAGCTCGAGAAGATGTATATAGCAAAGTCACTCACTCTCTTTCTCTAAAAGTAGTTCTATCAGCTGTGAATGAGTGAGGGACAGAGCATATAGGAGCATCTTAGCATCTTTTAGAAGATCTTCACCAACCTCCTCAGCATTGGTAAAAAGATTAAGGAGAATATTGGCATTGCTTTCATTGCTTTCTTCCTCATTTAAGTCTTTAGTGACTGCTCTTCTTATGAAAAAGAGTACCATCAAGATAGAAGAGGTCACTTTTATAATTCTTCAGAATGAGATTCTCGATCAGATGGAAGAACCATGCTTCTAGTTCAGGTGGCGACTTTGCTATAACGGTGTCTGGAGGTGGTGGTGGCAGAAGATGGAGCGGCAGAAAATCATAAGGTTGGTGATCTAAGTTCGAGATGAAAAACTTGAGCAAGATCAAATGCTATTGGTATAATGATTTAGGACATCGAGTTAGAAATTATCCTCAATTCAGAAATCAGATGAAGGCTATAGCAATGGCAATCTAAGATAGTGACATATATGAGATCGATGATTGTGTGCTTATGATCTCAAAGGAGATATCTACTTCTTTCCACTGATGGATATTAGATTTTGTATATTCACATCACATTTATTGTAGAGAGAAGCTATTTGATTCCCTAGAGAGTAGTGAGGGTATTATTTATTTGTCGGATGGATTGAGCCATACGATCAAGGATATTAGGATGGTCAACATATAGGTACATAATGGAGCAATGAGAAAATTTGGTGAGATTCGATATATACCTAATTTAAGAAAAAATCTGATTTCACTGAGCAAACTAAATTCAAATAGATTCAGTTGGAGAGTTGATGATAGAATCCTAGAGGTCATGCATGGCAGTAGGGTTATCTTAAGAGAAAAAAAGTATGGAGGATACTACCTCTTGGCAGTAAGCTCATTGCGAGATAGAGCTTCAGGAGCTAATGGGAGCCAGGAGCAAGGTGGAGCTTTAGGTACATGTGGATCGAGGATGAGATGAGACTCAGGAGGACGATACGCAATATCGTAGGATGAAGATTCTATTATCGTAGGAGGCTATCTTGAGCAAGTCTCAGGTCAGGCAAGTCACAGCATATGATGGAGATGGGATTGAGTGGCCTGACTCGACTCCCATATTTGTCCATGCATAAGTTGATAGATATTTGCCCCAGGACATGAGGGTGAGATCTGTAAGATCATCTAGAAAACTCTCAAGATTAGGTAGAGATCGAATGTTAAGTTAAAATAGAGATTGTTGAGAAAAATACCTCAAAATTCAATCCATAGATGAAAATCCAATAAAGAATGGCCCACAGCAGGCCACGGCCCGACCCATAGATGCATGTTCTGAGCTAGGCCTAGTAAAGGTAGGTGCTTCCCAGTCCATGTGGGTGCAGGCCCAGTGCACGGATGCAGCATGGCCCAGGAACTCGTACGGCCCAGTGCTTATTTAGGATGCATGGTCCACCACAATCTGTAGAGGGGGCCAGTCTACAAGATGGTTGGCATGGTCCACGTGCCCTGGAGAATGGTCCACGTGCACTAACATGCAATCCATAGATGATTTCACACGGTCCATGCACCCGCATGGATTGCTTAAAGGCTCAGGGTAATTCTATGCAATGCACAAAGGCTTTTTTGGCACGATTGGATGGCCTTGGTCATTGCAGGCTTGATCATATAGATGCGGGAGCATGCCAGAAGTGATTTGACAGTCACAAAGGCTAATTAGAGTTTTAACAGAAGCCGAATGATTGATCTATACTTGGATTGAGGCCATCCATGGGAAATAGAGATTCGGTGTGGTAGCAAGGTCATGGTTTGGCACAAGGCAATAATAGACTGTCAAGAAGAGTCAATAGAGAGCAAAAGCAGGGATGCTTTAGGCAGAATATCAAGCAATGATCAAAGCTATATGGGGTCTCCTAAAGAGAGTTTTGTGAGGGAGAGTGCTTCTTGTTGAGAGTGAAGGATTGAAGATCGAGGGTTGAGAATGTGATCTCCTGTTGTAAAATTTCTCTTTTCTCATAGTGAAGTTTGTATGCCCCTTAAAGATAAGCCTTGGCTTAATCTATATACTTGATTGTGTCATTTTATTTATCTCTTCTTTTCTTTTGTTACGGTATCAACGTTGCCACCAGCATACTGACCTTGGACTTAGGAGATCCGTATTCTACATAAGGGATCTTTTCAAAAGATGGTGTCAGAGCAAGTAGTATCATGATAATTGCTATTAGAGCAGCTCTGAGCATAACATAGAGATGATCCAGAACACCGCAAAGAAGAGATTGAGGTCCTCTCGAGGAGATTCTTATTGGGAGACCTTAAGTTCAAAAAAGTAGAGAAGTGAGGCCAACAGTCCTCTAGTGTGGGGGGTAGCCCCTACATTGATCGAAGTCGCCTCGCCTCTGCCGATGTCGAGGTCTCGGGCCTCGAGTTGGGCATTGAAGATGACCTCATCATTGTTGTAGCTTTTCTAGCAGACGTAGCCCCGTCGGTGTTTGTCTTGCTAGCATCCTCAGAGATAGGCCCAATTCAAGCTCTAGCTTCACCAGTTCAACGTTCATCTATGTCGAAATCCTGCATCACTCTTGTTGGTTAGTTGTCGAGCATAATCTAAGGGAAGGTGCCTTGGAGCTTGCCGACTAACCTCCTCTAGACTTATCCGAGAGCTTCATTGCCCTGGGGATGAGGGTGTGGGTGAGCGATTCTACCCTTCTCAACCCTCAGCTTGCACAAGACCTAATGAAAATGACTTTACTACTAGCAGACTAGGAGGAGAGGAAGGCTCATCCTGTGGATAAGATTGTGCCTTCTTTTTGTACATTGCTCCTTGAGGTAAGCTTGCTTCACCTCCCTTCTCTTCTTTTTTGTCAACATTCTAACTTTTTGACTTAGCTGATTTTTTCTGCTCTTTTTGCAACTAATGCATGATATTACTATCATGCATGAACTTAGCCATTCTTTGAAGGAAAGGGCCTAGACTATTGAGGCTCAAGCTGAAGTTACCGAGGAGCTCCTCAAGGCCACCGAGGAGCGGGAAGCAAAAAGGATTAAGGGGAGGGCTCAGATTGATGCTGAGCTCACCGCTATAAAGGAGAAGGTGCTTGAGCTCGAGGCTCATCTGGGTAAGGAGAAGAAAACCATCATGGAGCTCGAGAAGGAGCTTGACCTTTGTGAGCCAACCCTCGCAGTCTTGGAAGGGAAGAAGACAGCCATCGAGGAGGCCACCAAGGTCACCGAGGAGAAGGCTACAGTTGCCAAGGAGGCCACCAGGATCATCGAGGAGAAGGATGTAGCTATTGAGGCCACTGCTCGGACAATCTTTGATTTCAAAGATTCTTAGGAATTTATTGAAGAGGTCACTGAAGGGTTAGTGGAAGCTTGCCAACTTGGCTTTGATGATTGTAAAGCTCAAGTTGCTTTGCTGTTCCTTGATCTCGACTTGAGCAAGCTCGATGCTACTGATAAAGTCTAGAAAGGTCCTGGAGCCTCTTTGGAGAAGTCGATGATAGAGCCCGAGCCCAAGCCAGCCATAGGGACTGAGCTTGTTGCAGAAATCAAGCCTCCATCCACTCCTTTTTATACTTTGTTTTTTCTTTAAACTTTTGTAACAAAACTGACTTGTAATGATGGATTTTCCTAAATGAAAGTCTACCTTCTAGTCGAGCTATCTTTTTCCCTTCATTTTCTCCATCACTTCTTACTTTATGCAATCAACCTTTTGTCCCTTCTGTGGGCACCCAATAAACTTTGATCAGTTCAAAACTTCTTTGGAAGAAAAGGTTTGGGAGGCTAATGCTCAGGCGAGGATTGCTGAAGAGGAGACAGCTGAAGAGATAAAGAAAGCTTCTAAAGAAGTGAAGGAGGCTACCGAGAAGGTAGCTCAGCTCGAGTTCGAGATCTTAGCCATCATCGAAAGTCAGATCTCCTTTAGATACCCGATCCAGATGGAAAAATTAGTAGCAAGGGAGCTCCATGGGACCTTTGAAGATATGGCTAAGGTAGAGAGGTCGGTGGCATAGGAGCTTCAAAATAAGGTTAGACTAGTCAAGAAACATGCGGCTATAGAAAGGATTAGGACTTTGGTTGAGGCCATAGAAGCACCTTTGTGGGCCCATGACCTTAGCTTCTATAAATCCAAATCCATGGTCCAAGAGCTTTACCCTACGGCCAGCACCAACCTCCTAATCCCTTGGTGGGTAGCTAATACTTGTCCATAAGTTTAAGATGTCACAACCATTAAGGTCTAGGCTTGTAGTTATTTTTGCTTTTTGTGTTCTCAAAATTCACCCGAGCTTGTAAAAATAATTTTCATTTAGTGATGGAAGCCTTGTTTTTATTGCCACTTTTAGTCTGTTCAAAAATTTTTGATCGAGTCAAATTATTTCTAAGTCGTGCAGCCAACTCTTCTCCGAGTGGCCTTCATAGTTACAAAAACTTACAATCAAGCAAATGTCAAAGTAGATTCATAAAGAATTCAAGTGTTGGGGTTGGAGTCGCTGATTTTAACAGATTCTTTTGGTTGGGCATCAACCACCTATTATTTCTGATATTGTGGCCATTATCCATAATGTTTAGGTCGGGTGTCAGCCAACCTCTATTTCAATGTTGAGGTTGGATATTGGCCAACCATTATTCATCATATTGTGGTCGAGTGTCTGTTGATCGCTATGTCATATATTTGGGTCAGGTGTTAGCCGACCAATATATTCAATGCTGTGGTCAGGTATCAACCAACCAATCTTATCGATTCCCTACCGAATGCCTTGTTATGGCTTATCGGCCAATCTATTATTGTTCAAAGAGGCAATCCTTCCCATAATTGATTTTCATAGAACAAAAACTATATGTAAATAAAATATTTCATTAGATAATCATTACAAGTGAAACTTACTGGTAATAAATCCAAATATTTTTGGCATTCCAAGTGTGGGAGATTTAGGAGCCATCAAGATTTTCAAGCTTGTACACTCCTATTCTGAGTACATCCCTAACTCTATAAGAGCATTAGCAATTTGGGGACAACTTTCCTTGTTCAGTCATTTTAGAGACTTCAGCTCGCCTTAGGATGATATCACTTTGGCAAAAAGTCTTAGGTTTAACTGGAGTGTTATAATAACGAGCCAGCCATTGCTAATATGCTACCATTTTTAGTCAAACTTGTTCCCAGGTTTCTTCAATTAGGTCGAGGTCGATGCATCACTGATTTGAGTTACTCAGTTCATCATAGTACTCCACTTTTGTAGTCAAAAGACCGATCTCTACAAGAATGACTGCTTCAGTTCTAAATGCTAGGTTGAATGGGGTCACTCTAGTTGGGATCCAAGGTGTAGTCCAGTAGGCCCATAAGATGCCGCACAATTCCACCCAAAATCCTTTGGCCTAATTCAACCTTGCCTTTAAACCTTGCAAAATAGTCCTATTTGATATCTTGACTTCTCCATTCAACTATGGATGCCCCACCGAGGTAACCTTGTGAGTAATGTGGAGTTCTTCACAAAATTCCTTGAACTTTCAATTATCGAATTGTTGTTTGTTGTTCGTGATAATAACCTATGGCAATCCAAATTGGCACATGATTGATTTCTAAAGAAAATCTTTAACCTTCTTCTCGGTGATCTAAGCTAGTGACTCCATCTTTATTCATTTGGTAAAGTAGTCAATTGCCATGATAAGAAACTTTCATTGCCTGGTCGCCTATGGGAACAGACCAAAGATATCCACTCTCCATTGGGTGAAAGGCCATGGTGTGGTGATCGGAGTTAACAGGCTCGTAGGTTGGTTGCCTTTGAATATTGGTATGCTTTTGACATTGGTTACACTTCCGAACTAAGTCCATTGCATCATAGTGCATCTTAAGCTAATAGAATTTTTGTTGTAGCACTTTATAGGCCAACGATCTTTCCCCTAGATGGTTCTAGCAGTTGCCCTCATGCACTCTTGGAGGGCATAGTCGGCTTTGGAGAGCCGAAGGCATTTGAGCAGAGGTAGAAAGAATGATCTTTTGTATAATTTTCCCTCCATGAGCACATATGAAGATGCTATTCATCTCAACTTCCATGCTTCCATAGGATTGCTGGGAAGAAGTCCATCTGCTAAGTAGCTGATGATGGGTTCTATCCAGCTTAGCTCCTGCTCTATCAGTAGAATTTCCTCCACATTGTCAATACTCAGTTTCTTGAGGTACTCTATGTACACCTTCTTGAGCCCATCATATCCCGAGGAGGCAAGATGGGATAGGTGTTGCCCAAAAGATAGCAACCTAAGAGGGAAGGTGAATTGAATGTTTTAAAATTTTAACCAAATTAAACTCTAAACAAGTATATGCTTCTAATTAAACCAATTTAAGTAATTATGAAGTGAAAATAATTAGCAGCAGCAAAATTAAGATATGTAAGATGCTAAGCAAGAATTAAAACAAAACTAAGCAAGAATTAAAAGTATACAAGATAAGAGAGCATAGGCACAACACAAACACAAAAAAATTTATAATAGTTCAGTGAACTCCACACCTACATCCACTCCTCAAGCTTTTCTTCAAAATTTTACTATAATTTCCCTAATTGTAGTGCATTTATTTTATCTAGGCTCAAAAATAAATCCAGTTGATTTTTCAGGATCACCAACCAAAATCTTGCATAATTATTTTCTAGGATCATAATTAAATCCAATTGGTTTTACGGGCTCACTAGCCACAACCTACAACATCTAATTCTAGGCTTAGATAGGCCTAATTCCCAAGTTTCCTTCCTTCAAAGAAACTTATAAAAAAATTAAAATACAAGATATAAATTTAATTTACAATAAAATAAAAAAATAAAACTCTTTTGAGTACGAAGAAGAGGTTAAAAGATTGCTCTTTTTGAAGCTTGAACACTCTTTTGGAAGCTTGAGAGGATCCTAGAGATGATGGTGAAGATTGCTCTTGAAAATCCTTTGAGATCAATGCTTGGTTCCTCTCTTTTCTCTTTTCTTTTGATGTGCAATGAAGCTCACTCAAATCTAAAAGATTTTTTCTTTAAACTCCATTAATCTTGCTTTTCAAATGTTTCTCTAGCCTTTATATTATGACATCACCATAGCATCACCAAGCTCTAATACCAAGTGTTGTTCTATGGTACCACTGACGCCATGTTGCAGAAAACCCAGGATCTTTAGCATGGACTATAGGAGATCTTTGACATTCTCTAAGGTAGCATACCATAAATCCACCACCTAGATCTATGCTGGGGCGGCTCCCTCCTTGGGCTTGAGAGAGGCACCCTCTCTCTCTAGGACTTCTTTAAGAACCTAGGACAACAACACTAGAGAGAAGAGAGATTAAGAAAGAAAAGATCTGTATTGATTGCTTCAATCTGAAAATCCTAATATAACCTATATATTTATACATAGCCATTAGGCCTGACCAAAAACTCCCATGGCTAATCCAATACATGAAAGCACTCATCGAGTCCATATACACCCATATCTCCCATGCTCACATCTCCTGAATCTAAACCCAATCCATACATGAGTTAATCCCCTTAAGACCTCTCAAATCAGACCTTAAGACCCCTAGGATAAGTCCCTATCCTAGTCTCAAACAGATCCTCCACGTAGCTCTGCCCGTGCACTGAGTCGGCTCAGTCTCAGCACTGAGCCGGCTAACCTGAGACTGGGTCGGCTCAGTTTCAGATGGAACCAACCCAGTTGCTTACCATGCCTATAGTTCCGAATGCGCACTTCTTTGTTTGGCCTATCCACGGAGACTTAGCGGACTCAGTTTCAAACTGAGCCAGCTAACTTATAGAAAATGCCCTTCACTGAGTCTTCATGCCTTGGCTTTGGTTTCCTACTCCACTTTATATTTCAGATTTTTGAAGTACCAACCAAGCCCCTCAAGATCCTCAATACCTAAACCTCAAACTCGTAGAGGACTACACATTACCTCCACCCTAGGACAACTCCTATCCTAGCCCTAGGAACATACCTATCCTAGAATCTCTGGAGTCAATATCCTGACTTCTCTAATGGCATCCCAAGGCTTGGGAACACTACCAATCCTCATAATCTCCACCTTAGTGCTCCAAGCCTTGGCAAACCCCATGGCAATGCCCTCCTGCACGATCCCACTATCACTATGCATCCTGACAGCCCATTGTGCAAACATCGCCTCTACCAATTTTCTTCAACTGCTGTGCACTCTTGAGGCCTTTAGGATGACTACCTCCACCGCTGAAAACATTGGCTTGCTTCTTTGCACCGTCATGAAATTATAGGATCCCTTCTACCTGATAGCTGCATCATTTTTTCTAAACTTTTCTGGAGAACCTACAACATTTCTGTGCTAGCATATGCTATACCACCTGACACAATCTCCTCAAAACTATGCCTGTCCACCTGCACATATCGCTCCATCTAAAACTATGCATCATTAGTACTGGTGCTAGGATATCGATCCTCCTACACCCCTCCGCTCTGAACTCATGCCAAATTTTTTTTCACTTGTAAAGCCACCACTCTGAAGCTCCATCTATACCCAAAGTCCATCTAATGCTGCAAAAGCTAACTCTATCACCAAGTCTCTCGAGGCCAACCACTCAACACTGCACTGCTGAGCCTATCATTGCACCTCGAACATCATCACTGCTTCTTCGAATCCTCTGCACTCTGTGGCCCTCTTCAAAGTCATCTCGGATACCTCTGTAACTCATGGGCACCTTTGAAACCCAAGAGCTCATCCAACTCTTCTGAATCCAGTGACTGAACCCTAGAAAATTCTACCTTAGCCTTCTCCTCTTCTGTCTCTACACCAGCTATTGCTTTAGTTTCACCCGAAGGAACTACAACTCAAATCCTGTCCTGGGCTCAGACCCACCTATCCCATCTCGAGGCTCCTGAGACCCCCTAGCTCTTTCTAAGACCTACTCTCGATCTTCCTGAGATGCCTCCTGACACTTTCTGCTGAGATATCTTCTTCAGCTATTGCACCACTAAGTCTCTCTCACCCCCGTGCCTCCAGGAAAGCATTACTGCAGCACTCTAGTGCTCCCTACCTCGTCTTAATGCTACCTCCTCATAGATATTCAGGTCTTCTCTTACTGCATATAAACTATCCTCCACCTAAATCATGACTCTCCCTGATGCTCCTGCAAAAGAAACCTAATCCACTGCCCAATCCTAACTTATTGGATCTCAATGGATCATCCATCTCCATCATCCTAAGGCTCCACAAATCCATGCTTTAGTCAAACCACTGAATTCATCTTGGACTACTTTCCTGCCTTCTTGTAACTGAAGGATGTATAATCACTTCTTCAACCTTTCTTTGACCATTATCCCTTGGAAAACTTCTCTTCATCCATCAACTGCCCCACACTGCCCATCTATCTAGAAAATCTTGATGCTCTCTACTGAGATACCTTCATTGGTTACTATACCATTGAGCCTCTCTCAGCCCTGTATCTCCAGGAAAGTGCTACTGCAGCACTTCAGCGCTCCCTGCCTTGTCTATCGTCGTACATCTTGATCTTTCCATCAAGACCGACCAGCAAATCATGCACCCAGACCTTCCACCCTAGGAAAAATCCTTTCTATTAATCCTCTAAACCTCCACCTTCAACCTATTGCTCCCAGTTGACCAAACCACATCAATAATAAAGATAAATCTGAGACATACCATGGAATACTTGTATAAATTCCTAATTTCATCTTGTATGACTTCTCCTTCTCTTCCATGCACCATCAAGCTCTAATACCAAATGTGGTGACATCACCACGGCATCACCTAGCTTTGATATCAATTATTGTTCTATGGTACCACTCTGACGCCATATTGCAAAAAACCTAAGATCTTTAGCATGGATCATAGGAGACCTTTGACATTCTCTAAGGTAGCATACCATAGATCCACCATCTAGATCTATGCTGGAGCTCCTTCCTCCTTAGACTTGAGGAAGGCGCCCCCTCTCTCTAGGGCTTCTTCAAGAACCTAAGACAACAACACTAGAGAAAAGAGAGAAGAGAGATTAAGGGAGAAAAGATCTGATTGATTGCTTCAATCTAAAAATCCTAATACAATCTATGTATTTATACATAGCCATTAGACCTGACCAAAAATTTTTTGGCTAAACCAATACATGAAAGTACTCATAGAGCCCATGTACACCTATGTCTCCCATGCTCTCATCCCTTAGATCTAAACCTGATCCATACATGAGTTAGCCTTCTTAAGACCTCTCAAACCAGGCCTTAAGATTCCTAGGATAATTTTCTATCCTAACCTCAAATAAACCCTCCATATAGCTCTGCCCATACACTGAGCCGACTCAGTCTCAGTACTGAGCCAGCTAACCTAAAACTGGATTGGCTCAATTTCAGACTGAGCCTGACTAAGCTGACCCAATTGCATGTCATGCCTGTAGTTTCGAATGCACACCTCTCTGTTTGGCCTATCCATTGAGACTTAGCTGACCCAGTTTTAGATTGAGCCAGCTAACCTACAAAAAATGCCCTTCTTTGCAATCTTCATGCCTTGGCTTTGGTTCCTTGCTCCATCTTATGTCCCAGGTTTTTGAAGCACCAATCAAGCCCCTCAAGATCCTCAACATCTGGACCTCAAGCTCGTGAAGGACTATACATTACCTCCACCCTAGGATAACTCCTATCCTAGTCCTAGGACCACACCTATCCTAGAATATCTAGAGTCAACATCCTGACTCCTCTAGTGGCGTTTCAATGCATGGAACACCATCAATCCTCACACTTTAATACTCTTGGAGATGGCTGAAGAATAAGTTTTGACTGTTGGAAGCCTTGGATTAGCTGTTGAAGTGGACAAATGATTATTAGAGATGTTGTAAACAACTGGCTATTATGCTTATCCCGAGCTTGGGGGTCAACTCCAATTGCCTTTGAGTTGACTCGTCTATCCTAGGAGTCTACTCGGTCTTAGCATCTGAAAAACATGCTCTCTATATTTTCCTGAGAGAGTAGGCTCACCATGTGCTTGAGTCAATTCAACTATTAAGGTTGACTCTAATTTTGCTGGGATATATTGACTAGAATCAGGCATCCTAAAAAGTTGAGTGCTCTATCTTCCACTAAGAGAATCGACTCGTACTGAGCATGAGTTAACTCAAGACCATACCAGTCTCCTCTAGCTATCATGGTCAGCTCCAATCCTTTTGGAGTCGACTCCTATCCTTCCTAAAACTTGAAATTCTTCATTTTTAAGCTTATTTCAGTATGGGATTGGGCTCCTATGCCTCTGGGATCGACTCTACTAAGCTTAAAATTTGAATTTTCTATTTTAAAGTTCTTGACTTAGTGTATTTTAAGGAGATCTTTTTATAAATTATTTTTTAATTTGAGCACTTAAAAAGATCTATATTCATCCTTGAAATATATGATTAGTATCATCTATACTCAACATTTTAAAATCATCAAAATCAATCATAGAATCAACAATCCTTTTTTTTATGATAATAAAACTTTGAGTATATGTGCAATAAAAATAAATAATATATTTCTACCAAATTACTAATTTGAATCATAAAGTGATAAAAAATATATATATGAATGTATACTTTGATAATTATCATAAATTCAATAATAAAAGTATTAATTTATCAATTAATTTATATTTATTTTTAAAAATTAATAATCAATTTATATATTTTTAAGAAATTAATATTTTATTAATTAAAAAAATTAATTAAAAATAATAGAAATAAAAAAATAAAATAAAATATTATTATCAATAAAAATAGCTTTTTTTATTGTAGTAAAATAAGTTTGGAGTAAAACGAAGCTAAAATGAACCAGATATAAATTTAAAAAAAATAAAATAAAATAAAAAAAGAAAATGGCTCAACCAACTTATCAAGCCAAGCTGTGTGCCAGCAAGCCACCCAAGCCAGTCGATCCGATGAGCCGCTGACGTCGGTGTGACGTCAGTTTTATCATGGCTCACCATGAACCCTTAAGGAAGGGCATTTTGGTCATTTCATGCCTATGTCATGTGATGATTGGTTGCAACTCATAGAAACCCGGTCCACTACGGTCTATATGAATAGTAAAGCATGATCTGACAGCTATGGTCACTGCCACTTTTGATCCGATGGCTAGGAAATTTTCTACTCCAATTTGGTTTCAGACTTCACTAGATGACGATCTGATGGCCGTGCGTGATCCTAAAGCTGATTCGATGGTGGAGAAAGCTCCTGACGGTAATTAAATATCCCATGCATGATTTGACAACCGAAAATGCTCCATCAAGCTCCTTCCAATGGCCAAAACTTAATCCGACCTGATCTGGACTATTATACATCCATTTTTGGTGATTTTGGGATCGTTTGATTCAGATTTAAGGGCCAGATTTCACCAAAGGAATAGAATTCAATCCAGGAGTTATTTTAATCTAATTTTTTATCAAAATTTCTTCATATTTTATCGATCAAACTCCTCTATAGTCCCCTATTGCCTACAAAGAAGATATCCAGCCCTTCTAATTCTATTTAAAGGATCCCAGGCCATCAAATCAATCTATCTTCAATCATGAGAAAGCTACAATCCAAGAAGGAAGCTATGCTTGGATTAGAGGCTGCTTCAAGGCAACGGATACTGCAAAGAAAAGCTATCTTCTACGCCATCTTCATGCTAACACCGATCTAAGATCGAGATCAACTTTTCTAGTTTTTATTTCTTTTTCCTATCTTTTTAAATTTATGTATTTAAATTTTAAATTTTAATTTTAATTAATGTAATATTTATTTTTATGCACTTTAAATTTTTGTTCTTTATTTTCAATTGCTCTTTATTTTTTATTGCTACTTTAATTATTGTTCTTTATTTTAGTACAAGTAGATGCTAAGATCTAAATAGTAGATCTTAGTACCAAATTTATTTTTCTACAGTATTTATTTTTTATTTTTTATTTTTTATTTTTTAACTTTAAATTAATTTTTAAAATTTTTTTTATAAAATCAAAAATTTTAAAATTAAAATACTATCTTTTCTATGGATTTAACCTGACTCACTACTTACTACCTATTTTTAAATTACTTTAAGAAGTCAAAATTAAACTGATAAATATGGTGTCTTAATAACAACATCATGCTCTTATCAAATTTTTGACACCATTTTCAGGAAAGGTAAGAGCATTAAATTCTTTTTTTTAATTTTTTGTAAAATAATTATAAATAAATTTTTATTTTTTTTATTTTTTTTATAAATATTGCTTACTAACTTTTCTTCTTTATTTTATAGATTAAAAAAAAAGAGAGCAAAAAGATTAGGACAAGGAGGAAGTTTCCAATCCTACTTTATGATCCTAACCCTAGATTTTTTTTAATTCTTATTTATTTTATTTTTAAATTAATTTTAAAAATATTCATTTAAATCTAATTAAAAGCTTCATGATAAGATTAGAAATCTTAACTGTTTAGAGCATGCATCATATTAGCTTTATTTTTTTATTATTTTTTTTGGTGATCGCTGGAGATAAGGTAAGCTTCTAAAGTTTAATTAGTTTCATGCATTTAATTTAGTTGTATAGAATGTCTTGTTAAAAGTGATTGTGTATATTCATATTAAATCAAATTAAGGGCACAATTTAATTAAACAAGATAAGATGGGGATTTGATCATCCTTTCTTGGCCCATAAACAATCAACCAATATCCTATATTGATCTAAGCCTTTAATTTTAAAATCAATTAGACATCAATCCTAGGAACTCGAAATCATTAGAACAAGAAATCCTAAAAGTTGAATCGGATTAGGATAAGTCAATTTGACTGGTGTCTAAAGTAAGTGGTTCAGGAATGATTGGGTCTGAAGGAAGGTGGTTTATAATTGATTCTATTAGCTTACCTGGCCAAGCACAATTGATATCTAAGGCAAGTAAAGGAGGAACTTCCATCAACCTTATACTTACCTGACCAATTGATTGATTGATCTTACACTTGGAGAGCTTAAAGATGATCTTGGTAGTTAGGTACTATTTAGATCTAGGACAGTCCTTAGTTAGGATTATTTACCTAATTTGATTGCTAATCAATATTAAACCTAATTAAAACTAATCTTCTCTCTCTTCTTAGCTCTAGGACTTCTTAAGACCTCTTCTTTAGAACTCTTCTTTTTTTCTTCTCTTTTTCTCCTCATATCTTTTAAAAAATAAAATAAATTAAATTAAAATAAATAAATTAAAATAAATAAATTAAAAATAATAAAAATAATTAAATGATTAAAATAAATAAAAATTATAAAAAAATAAATAAAATTATAATAAAATAATAAAATTATTAAAAAAATTATTAAAATTTTTAAAAAATAAAAAAAATAATATAATAATGATAAAATAAAAAATCTAAAAAATCTAAAAATATAATATAAAAATTTAAAAAAATTATAAAAAAATTTATAAAAATAATAAAATAATAAAATAATTTTAAAAAATATAAAAAAATTTGAACCACACGTTAGGATTGCACTAGAACATACACGGTAGGAGATCACTTTTTTCGATCTAGTTGAATCTAACCAAAAAATGGTTGAACCATATTAAATTCAATAATCAAATGGCTGAAAATTTTAGAGAACCACCTAAGTAGATGAAGAAATATTTTATTTCTTCTACCTATAAACTATCAACTTGTATTCAATTATCTGATTTTCATGCTATCCACTATGAGATCAAGCTGACCACAATCCAGATGCTTCCATCCTTCTATGGAAACATCAATGAAGATCTTTATAAGCATCTGAATAAATTTTTAGAAATCTGCTCTATGGTGAGGATCCAAAATTTGATTAAGGATGTCCTTAGACTAATTTTAATCTCTTTTTCATTGAAAAACAAAGCCAAGTACTGGCTTGGCACAATCGAGAGACCAATTAAAACTTGGGCTGAATTGTAAAATAAATTTCTTAAGAAATTTTATCCCATAGGCCAAACCAACACCATGAGGCGAGCTATCACTGGATTTGCTCAGCTTCTAGGAGAACAAATTCATGCGTCATGGGAGAGACTTAAGGAACTTATTAAAAAATGCCCACACCATGGTCTATCTAAGTGGAAAATAGTTCAAGGTTTTTATGAGGGTTTAAGAGACCAATATAAATAAATGTTAGATACATCTTGTGGAGGTGCATTCATGAATAAAAGTGAGGATGAAGCCTATGCCTTATTTGAAATTCTGAGTGAAAACTCAATTAACCATGTTTCATTATCTTTCTATCAAACTTGGGTAGAGATCCATGAATTTAAAAATCTAAAATCTAGTTCTAAGGCTGATTCGAATTTGATAAATAAAGTAGATTTTCTTACCCAAAAATTAGATCAACTTCTAATCCTAAGTCAACAATCTCCTACATAATTCACATCATCCTCTAATTATCATGAGACTGGTTCAATCTATGCTAACCCAATCCATCATGTGAGTGAATGTCTCATGGCTGTACAGTTTTTACCTTTTATCCAAGAATAAGTTCAAGCTGTATAAGGTTACTCCAAGCTAGTTAATAACCCTTTTCAAATTCATATAACCCAGATTGGAGAAACCACTTTAATTTTTCTTGGATACCCCAACAGACTCAGGCTCGGACCCAATATCAAAATTATTTCTATAATAAGGATCAGCCTAGTCAGTTTATCCAGCCATCATATTATAATCAACCATCATACCTACCTCCTCAACAAATCAATCTAGCTGACGATAGATTTAATCAACTTCAATAACTGATTCTGACTCAACAGCATTATATCGCGAGGCTAGAAGCTCAAATAAGATAATTAGCTGAGTCTAACATGAGGAGAGAACTAGGTCAATTGTCAAGCCAACCAAATCTTATAAATAACCCACATGATGTCTATCAACCATCTGAACTAAGTCATCAATCTAATGTTCCACTTAGGAATCCTCAATTAAAGAATGTCAAAGTAATTTCTAAACTTAAAAGTTATAGGATTCTTATGGACCTATACCAAGATCAGGTGAGAGAGGCTAGTACTAATGCTAGCCAAAATAAAAATTCAGAGAAACAAGTTAATACTGAAGCTAACCACACAGAAGAATTTAAGCCCGAAACTAGTACCGATGTTGGTTCCAGTTCCAATAAATCGGACAAAGAAGAAAAGAGAAAAGATGATTTATTCAAGACCTATAAACCTAAAGTCCTGATCCCTTCAGCCCTAGAAGTCGATTCTTCAAACAAAAATCAAGAGGCATATAATGAACTATCAATGGAGTTATTTAATCAAGATCATATTAACTTACCTCCATAATTAAAGCCACCTTTAGTCATCCTTCTAGTATCCATTGTATTAAACTTAACTCCTAATACAAAAACTCAATTCATGAGTATTTTAGAGGAACAAATAGAAAAAATTCTTGACAAACATGGGATTGAGAATGGGGTCGCATCCTATCTTTCCATAATAAAAAATGAATATATTAATAAAGGGATAACAAACTCTCTTCCCATGATTAGCAATCCAAAATCATTAAAATTTATCAATCCAATATTTGATACGAGATAGGTAAGCTACCTTGTGTCTGACTGAAGACGGTAAATTTAGCACTTGTTGGAAGGTAACCCAATATTTAGTTCTTTCATCTAATTTATCTTTTTAATTTTTTTTTTAGAACATGTTGAATAAAGTTGGAGGGAGAGTCAAATTTCAAAAGCACATGCTGAACCATGAGAACATACTGAGTCGGGTGTATTCTTTCCTATTTTTTATTACACCCTTTATTTTCTTTCTCCATTAAGGATAATGTTGATTAAGTTGGGGAGAGAATAATAAAAATTTTAAAATTTTTTCAAAGTCCTCAAAGAAGTTAGTATTTAGTATTTAGACACCCGATTATACTTAAGAATCGAGTTGAACTAAGTACTTTTAAAAAAAATGATGCACTGATTAGAGAATTTATGAGATATTGAGAGATAAAGTATTAAAAAAATTTAATAAAGAGTTAAGTCTAGAACATAAATAATTTTTTTTTGAGTATTTTTGATTTTTTTCTACCAACATCAAAGAAAAGTCTACTTTTTATGGGCTTGTGTAGGATAACTATACGTTTCTTCATAATAATAATAAAAAAAATTACTCTTAAAATAAAATAGTTTTTAGGTACTTCTCATTGAGTAATCGAGCCTCTTTGCCTAAGCAAGCATTGAATTTTACATCAAAAGATGGGAAGGATAAAGAAGCTTATTGTAAAGCTAATCTTAATTCGTAGCCTATTTGATTTGAGCTAGTAAGCTCAAAAAATATTTTATACCTAGTGCTCTAAAGCCAACTAGTTTGGGAGTCATTGGCCAAAGACTCGCTACATAGATCAAATAGAAAGCTTAAAAAATTAAGGCACTCAATAGTGATATAATGTTAAAAAATAAAATTAATATGTATATATATATTAATTTTTATCGAGTAACCAGATCCCATTGCCTAAGTAAGTAATGATATTTGCATCAAAAAATAGGCAATGTGAATAAAAAAATTAATAAATTAAGGATGGAAGTAACAATACACTTATCCATATGAAAGTTTAGACAATTTAAAGATAAAAATAAGGATAATTTATAAAAAATTTAAAAAAATTTAATATTTTTTACTTAATTTTTTTATTGATAAGTACTAATATCCAAATGATATGCCTCACTTATGCTCTACTGAATATCAATGATCATTTTAAAAACTGCTTAGATAAAATTCAAAACTCTAAAGTTAAAAGGTATCTAAAACTAAATTCTTTCTTTACTCGAAAACGAGCAAAACTTAAGTTGAAAAATGTGATAATTATCATAAATTTATCAATAAAAATATTAATTTATTAATTAATTTATATTTATTTTAAAAATTAATAATAAATTTATATATTTTTAAGAAATTAATATTTTTATTAATTAAAAAATTAATAAAAAATAAAAAAAATAAAAAAATAAAATATTATTATCAAAAAAAAGAGCTCATTTTTTTATCACAAAAAAATAAGCTTGGAGTAAAATAGAGCTAAAATAAATGAGATATAAATTTTTAAAGAAAAAAATAAAATAAAATAAAATGGCTTAGCTGGCTTATCAAGCCAAGTCGGTGAGCCAAGCCAAGCCATGCACCAGCAAGCCGCCCAAGCCAGCCAATCTGGTGAACCACTGATATCATCGTAACATCAGTTTTATCGTGGCTCACCGTGAACCCTTAAGAAAGGGCATTTTGGTCATTTCACGCCCATGTTGTGTACTGATTAGTTGCAGCTCACAGAAAGCCCGATCCACTACGATCTATATGAACAGTAAAGCACGATCTGATGGCTATGGTTGCTATCAATTTTGATCCGACAGCCAGGAAATTTTCTACTCTAATTTGGTTTCAAACTTCACCAGATGATGATCTGACGGCCGCGCACGATCCTGAAGCTGATCCAATGGTGCAGAAAGCTCTCAATGGTAATTAAATATCCCACACATGATCTGATGATCGAAAATGCTCCATCAAGCTCCATCCAATGGCCAGAACTTAATCCGACCTGATCTGGGCTATTACACATCCATTTTTGGTGATTTTGGGATCGTTTGATTCAAATTTGATGGCCAGATTTCACTAAAAGTATAGAATTCAATTCAGAAGCTATTTTAATTCAATTTTTATTAGGATTTCTTCATATTTTATCAATCAAACTCCTCTATAGTCCCATATTGTCTATAAAGAAGATCTCTAGTCCTCCTAACTCTATTTAAAGGATCTCAGGCCATCAAATCAATCTATCTTCAGTCATGAAAATCTACGATCCAGGATGGAAGCCACGCTTGGGTTAGAGGCTACTTCATGGCAATGGGTACTACGAAGAAGAGCTATCTCCTATGCCATCTTCATGCCAATGCCAATCCAAGATCGAGATCAATTTTTCTAGTTTTTATTTTTTTTCCTATCTTTTTAAATTTATGTATTTAAACTTTGAATTTAAATTTTAATTAATGCAATATTTATTTTTATGCACTTTAAATTCTTGTTCTTTATTTTTAATTGCTCTTTATTTTTATTACAACTTTAATTATTGCTCTTTATTTTATAGCAAGTAAATGCTAAAATCTAAATAGTAGGTCTTAGTACCAAATTTATTTTTTTACATTATTTAATTTTTGCTTTTTATTTTCTATTTTCTAACTTCAAATTAATTTTTAAAAATATTTTTTTATAAAATCAAAAATTTTAAAATTAAAATACTATCTTTTCTGTGGATTCGATCCGACTCACTACTTACTACTTATTTTTAAATTATTTTAAGTAAAATTAAATTGATAAACATAGTATCTTAATGACAACATCGTGCTCTTATCATACTTTATGAATGTTCTTAATTTTCTTTAATTTATTACACATTTTACACATACTCATTTCAAAAGAGGGTTTTAATTCAAATCGATGAGCATTATTGTTTCAAGCATCAAATTTTGAGTATTTTAAGTATCAATTCATTAAGCATACACTCAACATCACTCTTCCTCTTTTTAACAGCATCAAAAAGCTCAAGAAAAAAGTTCAAAAATTATCATCCAAATCAATTCAATTTCAAGAGTGTATCAAATTTAGAAAATTAATTCAAATGAATCATCTCCCCTTGTAAAAGAAATTATCTTTTTGTTCAAATATGCTTAAAATATTTTTTTCTTTTCAAAAATTAATCTTGAATTCAAATACCAATAGCTCCCCCCCCCCTTTTTGAATCAATTTGATTCTTTAATTAGATTTTTAATTTCAAGTATGTAATTACCTTGAGCTTCTAAAAGGAATAGAGCTTTCTAAAAGATTTGAGCATTAAATCAAGCATAATATTTTTTTTATAAATATCAGTCAATCAAATCTAGAAAAGATATGTATCGAGAATATATCGAGCAAATCAATGGTCCTATCATGTAGTATCACAGCACTTGAGAGTCAATTTTTCTAATTCATTTCTTAAATAACAAATAATTATGCCAAAATATTTTTCAAACATCACCTTGATACTAATAATTTTATGGACATTTCCCAAGGCACATTAAAAATTTGTATCATATTCATATTTACAAATATATTTCAAAATTAGATTTAGAAGTATATTTCAAAATCATTCCTTAGAGAAAAATATGAAATATGTTTCAAATTCAATTTGACTCTAATTAATTATCAAAAATAATTAGACAATCAAGTCATGTAAATCAAATTGAATGATCAAAAGCACATGAAAGCTCAAATTAAGAAAAGTATAATACAATTATTTGAAGATTTAAGATCAAATTTTATTTTTTTAATATAAATTAACCAAAATTTTTAATTAAATCAAATTAGATAATAAACATCTCTTCCCTTGTTTTTAAGAGTAAATATCAGAAGATTGATTTTTCTTACTTCTTCCCCTATTATCTAGAGGTAGCAACCCAAGAGGGAAGTATGAATTGGGTTCTTTTAAAAATTTTAACCAAATTATAATTTAAACAAGTGTGTGCCTTAACTTAATTCAACTTAGTATGATTGTATAGTATATGCAACCGAATCAAATATGTATGAAGCTAAGCAAGAGTTAAACAATTTCAACGAGCAATGCAATTATTAAAAGCATACAAGATATGTAAAACAATAGAGGAAGAGCCACAACATAAACATACAAAGGTTTTGTAGTAGTTCGGTGCAACCTAACACTTATGTTTACTCCTCAAGCTTCTCTTAAAAATTTTACTATAATTAGCTCGATTATAGTGCGTTTATTTTTTTGAACTCACAAACAAATCCAGTTGGTTTTCTAGAATTACCAACCAAAATTTTATATCGATTATTTTTTGGGCTTGCAATCAATCCAATTGATTTTACAGGCTCACCAACCAAAACTACAATATCTAATTCTAGGCTTGGATGAGCCTAATCCTCAAGTTTCTTTTCTCTAAAGAAACTTGTAAAGAAAAAAAATGCAGTAGAAGATTTTTAGCATAGAAAATAAAAAGAGAATTTTAAACTCTTTGAATGTGAAGAAAAGGCTAAAAGATTGACTCTTTGAAGCTTTGCTTTTTCTTTTTTGAAGCTTGAGAGGATGTGCTAGATGTTGTGAAAGATAGCTCTTGAATGCCCTCTAAAATCAATACTTGAATCCTCTTTTTTCTCTCTTCTTTTGATGTGAAATGAAGCTCACTCTAATCTTAAATGATTTCTCTTTAATCTTTCTTAATATTACTTTTAAAATATTTTTCTAACCTTAAATACTCTTGGAGATGGTTGGAGAAGGTGCTCTAGCCGTTGGAAGCCTTGAACTAGCTGTTGGAGTGGAAAAATAGCCATTTGAAGGGTTGTAGAAAACTAGCCGTTATGTCTTTCTCGATATTGGGGTTGACTCTAATTTGCCTCGAGTTGACTCAGATGACTAAGGAGTCGACTCGACCATAGGTTCGCAAAAATGTTGCGCTTTGTATTTTCCTAAGAGAGTCGGCTTGTTTGCGATAGAGTCGGTTGACTATTGGGGTCGACTCCAATTGAACAAATTCTGAAATTGCAGTGGTCAATTTTCTCTGAGAGAATTGGCTCCTACTGGGCTTGAGTCAACTCGAGATCATGCCAAATTTCTCCAACATGCTGGAGTCAACTCCAATCTTTATAGGATCGACCTCACTAAGTCTAAATTTAATTTTTTTCTTTTTAAAAACCTTGACTTAGTGAATCTTGAGAAGATCTTTTCATAGATTATTTCTTTAATTTGAATACCTGAAAAGATCTATATTCAATCTTGAAATACATATTTAGTATCATCTATATTCAATATTTTGAAATCATCAAAATCAATCATAGAGTTAATAATCTCCTCTTTTTTGATGATGACAAAATTTTGAGTATATGTGCAATAAAAAATAAATAATATATTTCAATGCATTTTGTTAATATGTATCATGAAGTAATTAATTAAAAACATAAATATATATTTTATGAATGTTCTTAATTTATTTTTAGTTCATTACACAAATTAAACATACTCATTTCAAAATAATGTCCCAATTCAAATCAATAAGTATGAAGGTTTTAAGCATCAAATTAATATCAAATTCGTGAGCATCTTAAGCAGTAATTAATTAAGCATATGCTTAACATTCCTCTTTCTCTTTTTGATAATATCACAAAGCTTAAGAGAAAGATCAAAAAATATCATCAAAATCAATAAGATGTAAGAATGTATTAAATGAGAGATGTATCAAATACAGAGAATTAAGGCAAATGAATCATCTCCTCTTTGAAAACTTTTTTTTTGATTTAAAATATGCTTAAAATATTTTTTTTAATTTTAAAAATTAGCTTGGATTTAAATATCAAAAGCTCTTTCCTTTTTTGAATGAATATGAGTTTTTAATTATATTTTTAAATATGTACTTTTAAGTTTTAAGAGAAATAGAGCTTTTCAAAGATTTGAGTAAAGAAATCAAGCATAACATTTAATTTAATATTTTTAAGTTCAAAAAAGGTATGATCGAAAATGTATCAAACAAATAAATGATAGTATCAAAGCAAATGAGAATTATTTTTTCAAATTTATTTCTCAAGTAAAACTTACTTTGATACGAATGATTTATAAAGTATTCTCAATGCACATCTAAAATTCTGTGTTATATTCAGATTTTCAAATGAGTTTCAAAATTGGATTTGAAAATTTATTTCTTGGAGTAAGAATGTATTTTTAATTTAATTTAACTCCAACTAATTATCCAAAAATAAGATAGAGGAATCAAATCATGTAAATCAAATTGGATGATCACATAAAAGCTCAAATTAAAAATATTATAAAGTAATTGATTATGAATTTAAGATCAAAATTTAATTTTCTCAATACAAATTAATTAGAATTTTCAATCAAAGCTGATAACAACTCTCCTCTTTTTTTAAGAGTAAATATCAAAAAAAATATTTTTTCTTTCAATATTTTAATAATATTTTCTCCTCCTATTTTTTATAATTATTACTGGATAATTTTACTTTTCAACTTTTTCTTTCCTTTTTCTTTCAAATTAAGCACATTCAACATGAATTTAATGTTTAAATTTAGATTCTCTAAATTTCAAAAATATTTTTAATTAAATGATCATTTCTTTAATATTTTTCTCCTCCTAACTTTTGCAAAAAACATAATTCAAAAATGTAATTATCAATTGAGTAAATTGTGTATCAAACTAAGCAATCAATTAATTCAAATACACATTTAAATATAGAATTCACTCAAATAGACACCAAATTTTTCAAAAAAAATATTTTTTATTAATTTCAAAGGATGTTTACAAAAAGTGTTTATAATAATAACAAAACATCAAAACAATCAAAAGATGTGACATGTACATTTATCAAAAATAGATTGCTTAGGAGAATTAAAGCTCTATAAAATATATCCTAGCATCCTAAAGGATAAGATTGGAGGCTCTATGATGATGGTCCGAAATAAGAAGGGGATGGTAATCTGGTAGCTAGCTCCAAATGGATGGCCCCTGCCATTAGTCCTCACCACCACAGAGATGGCCTAGATGATCCGAGCTGCCTCCTCTCTCTTATGTGCGATAGTCTCTATCAGCTCTCGTCTCACATGTTGTGCCTCTAAATGTATACCTCTAAAGCTCTATACTGACAATACTGACAATCCTCGAAGATATCCTCTTGACCAAAGCATCCTCATCTAGTCTGAATGAAGGTCTATTTGATGCCTCTGGATGATCTATCTCTGCCACTATCTCCGATGTCTGATTTGCTGGCTCTTAGTCTGAGTATCTAATAATGGAACTGCTGGTGGAGCCTCATCTAAATCAGAACCATCTGCCTGAGGCCCTCGTCGTATCCAACAAGCACTGTGTCTCTCGAATCCCATATGATGAAATGAATGCTCATTGTTGGTGTCTATATGCATCAGGGCTCGGATGATCTCCCCCTCAAGATTTATCTTATACTCTCGAAAGATCAAAGTAAGAACCATGCTGTAAGGTAGTGAAACCTTCGACTGGCTCACTGCATCTTGCATCTATTCAGTGATAAAGGGAGGTAGGCTGAGTGGTATCTCTCGGATAATGTGATACATAAGAATGATATCCCTCTCCGAGACAAAGTCAAGTCTTTCCATCTTTGGGAAGAAGATCTTGCTGATGATGTAGTAAAGTAGCCTCATCTCGACACTTAACAGGCTGGTCCTCACCTCCCTGATCTCTCTGATATCATCTTGCTCAAGAATAGCTCTCAATCCAACCTTGCAAACCTTGATGCCTTCAAAACTAGTCCCAATAGTAGGCATTCGAAGGGTGCATCAACCAAGACTCTCAAAATCTAGCTCAATCCGCACACCCTTCACCTCTGATAGAACACTACCTACATCCACTTTTACATTAGAATAAAACTCTCTAACTACATAGGGGTAGGTCAAAACATCCAATGAATAGACGTACTCCCATCCTAGACTTTGAATTTTCTATTCATTTGTAAATCCTTCATGTTCTAAGAACTCAAAATTAACCTTCCTACTTATGCACACCTCCCTAGAACCAATGGGCATCCATAAGGAGGTTACTTGAGTAGGTGGAGGAGGAGAAGGGACCTAAGAAGGTGGAGAAAGCACTCTAGAAGTTCTTTCTTGCTTTGCTTTGAACTTAGAGCACCTTTCCTGGACTGGAGAAGATGTGGAAAAGGAGCTAGTGCTTTGGATTCACATGCGGGGTTGCCTCTCTCGTTGGGCTTGCCACTTGGTGGGTACCATGGAGGATCGAATCATCGAAAAACCAAGGGAAATAGGGAGTCGATGGTTTGGTTTGGGCAGAGCAGTGTTTGGGAGCAATCTCGATTTGAAAGAAATAATGTGGAAAGAATAGGGCAAAGGGATGGCTCTGAATAAAAGGTCCTATCTCGACATAGGGGTCAACTCGTCTCAGACATGAGTTGACTCCTGAAGAGAGGTCAACTCTAGTTCTTCAGAAGTCAACTTCAGTAAAACTAGGGTTGACTCCTTGCAAAACTATTTATAAAATTCTGTACAACACTCGAGTCAACACCTCTATTTCAAGAGTCGACTTCTTGATACAGAAACAGTTCAAAGAAGTTTCAAATGAGAGAAATTTAATCAAATTGAATGGAAATTTATTTGCAATCAAATTGAGAATTAAGAGTGATATTCAAATCAAATTTGGCGGATCAAAAATTGGTCAATTGGGGATTTGATTAAACAATCAAATTAAGGGTATCAAATAAGAGAGAATCTAGATATTAGACTTTATAAATTTGGTTCAACTAAAAAATTTCAAATCCTTACTAGTAAACCTAAGATGCAATGCATATCAATCAAGGACTTAAATTTTATGATTGAATGTCTTATCTCCAAGTACTTAGATCATGTAATTTTTAAAAAAAAATTATAAATTAAGTATCTTATAGAAAAAATGTCAAAACTTAGTTTATTTGTCATTTTTACAATCAAATAGATTCATAGACATTTAAGTTCACTTCAATTTAACTTTTTTTAAGTATATAACAAGATATGAAGAGTTAAAAGAGCATGCTGAATTTTGAAGAGAGCATATACTTATATCAACTACATAATCTATTGAAGAAGGCATGCTGATTTTGAATTTAATGTAAAATCAATATGTTCAAACATTCAAATCATGAAACATATTCATTGCAAGCACTAATAAATCACTATAATTAATTAATTAATTAGAATATATTCAACAAATAATGATTGCATGATGTAAAAAAAGTTTTGATTTTATCAAACATCATTACATATCTATCCAATTTCATTTCCAAGGCATTCATTCATAAAAGTTTTTCCCTTTTTATTCAATTAGATCCTTGGTGTACTTGTAAAAATCATTTATTAATTTTTAGTACTCAAGTCACCTTAGGTCCATGGAAGTTAGAGCACATGGTTTCTTTTAGAATCCAAATTTATTTGATTAAAGTTTGGCCAATTCTTTTGGCATTGCATTCTAAAATTTTGGGGCCAACTTTATTACATTTGAAACTTATAATTGAATGATTTTCAAATGAAGCTTTAGTGAATATGTTTTTCATAAATTTCTATTTTCTTAAAAGATTATACCTAATTTCAGCTTTATTAAAAATAGTTTTTTGATTGATTAATATTAATTGAAGTCTTTGAGATCTAATTATAAACTTGTTGAGTATAGGCTTCAATATTTCAATCTCTTTTCTTAATTTCTTATTTTCTTCCAAAAATTTTTTTTTTCTTTCAATAGTTTTTCTTTTTCTTCAATAGAAATTTGGATTTTTCAAATTCTTCCCTTAACCTATTATTTTCTTCAACTAAACATTTTTTAGGTTTGAGAAATATTTCCTTATCTTTAGCCAAAGTATTCTTTTTTCTTAAAAGATCTTCTTTTTCAATAATTTACTCTTTTTGTTAACCAAAAAAAGATTTGCTTTCTTCAATTCTTTATTTTTTAACCTCAATCTTTTAAATTCATCCATTAAATCATTAAAAGCTTCAAATAATTCATTAAATATAAATCAAAAAGAATTTTTAGAATTTATCTTATCCTCAATGGCCATAAGGCAAAGATTTGCAACTTTTTCTTCCTCATCTAAGCTTGACGTGTTACTATCTTTCCAAATTTTTAGCATTGCACTTTTCTTGATCCTTTTGGGATATTTTTGAGTAAGAGGTAATTCAGCTTGTAGTATCTCCTCTTGTTGTAATTGTAGCATGTGACACTATTTCTTCCTTTTTCTTCTTCATTTTCTTTCTTGTTGCCCAAATATAGCAACCCAAGAGGAGGATGAATTAGATTGATTAAAAAATTTAATTAAATCAAATTTTAAGCAAATATGTGCTCCAAATTAAACTAACTTGGGTGTTTGTGGTGAATATGCAATGTGTAGTAGTGGAATTAAAAGCAATAAGATAATGCAAGTACGTAAAGCAAATAAGTAAGCAAGAAAGTAAACCAAATAATCATACTATAAAGATAAAAAATTATAGTGGTTTGGAGCAATCCGCTCTTACATTCACTCTCTAAGCTTTTCTTAGGATTTTCACTATAACCCTTTCTTAATTAAAGTATATTTATTTTTCTAGACTCATAAACAAACTTAGTTGAATTTCATAGGAGCACCAACCAAAATCTTATACCATTAGTTTTTTGGGTTCACTAACAATCTAATTAGTTTTTCAGGCCAACCAACCAAAATCAATACAACATCCAATTATGGGCTTGGACCAGCCTAAATCCCAAGTTTCTTTGAAACTTATAAAGAAACAAAATACAAGGATAAAGATTTTAGTTCAAATAAAAGAACAGAAAATGTAAACTCTTTAAAACTTGGAGAAGATGCTAAAGGATTGCTCTTTTGATACTTCATTTTTCTTCAATTTGTACTTGAGAGGATGCAGAAGATATTAGAGAAGATCATACTTGAAAGTCCTCTAAAAAATGTGCACTAATTTCTCTCTTTTCTTTCCTCTCAAGGATATTCAATAAGCTCACTCAAATCTAAATATTTTTCACTTCTTTCCTCTTTTTCTTTTCATCTCTTGTGCCTCCCATTTATTTTTCATAAGTTTTATGGCCTTTGAACTTATTTCTAGCCATTTATAATCATTGGATACAAAAAATAGTCATTGAAAAAAATTCTGGGCAAAATAGAACAAGTTTGAGAACTAGCCGTTATGCCTATCAAATAGCATCGAGCTGACTCGGATCTAGTTTTGAGCTAGCTTGAACTACAAAACTCAAAAACTAATTTTTTGTTATCCTAATAGAGTTGGCTCGAATTTGATTTCATGCTAGCTCGAACTGTATAACTCAAAAATTAATTTTCTATCATTCTGATAGAGCTGGCTCGGATCCATTTCAAGCTAGCTTGGCTACATGCCAAGCCAATGTATCAATCCCATTTCATACCAGAGTCAGCTGGATTCCTTTAGAGTCAGTTCTAAACTTTCTAACTTTATTTTTCTTCATTGTTTGACCTTCCAAACTTAAATTTCTTAACATCAATCTCTTCTAAATATAATTGATTCCTTCAATTTCATTTTCTCTTCTTCTAATCTTACTTTTTTCATACCAAGCCATCCAAACTTGTATAAATTTATTTTTTTAAGTATTTTGGCATAGTATCTTGAGAAAATTTATCCTTAAACAAAAATTTTATTTTAGATACTTAAAAAATTTAATATATATTCTTAAAATACATGATTAGATATATAATGTACTCAAAGTTTGGCAATCATCAAAATCAATCATAGGATCAATAATCTCTCTCTTTTTTATGATGGCAAAACTTTGAGTATATGCTAAAAAGACTAATATGAATCAAGAAATTATAAATAATAAATAAAATTCTTAATGAGTCTTTGATTTATTGTATATCATTAGTACATACATATTTTATAAACTCATATCAAAATGATGTTTTAATTAAAATCAATGATTTATCAAGGATTCAGGCATAAAATTCATTGAGTTTCTTAAATATTAATCCTTGAAGCATATACTCAACGTTCCTCTCTCCTTTTTTGACAACATCAAAAAGCCCATGAAAAAAGTTCAAAAATTAATCATCAAAATCAATTCAAGTCCAAGAATATAATAAAATTCAGAATGTATCAAATTCAGAAAATCAAATCAACTCTTCTTTAAAACATTGTCTTTTGATTCAGAATAGGTTTAAAACATTTGATCTTTCTTAAAATTAGCTTGAACTCAAATGCCAAAAAGTTCTCCCCATTTTTTCGAATGAGTTTGATTCATTAATCGAATTTTAAACAATTCATTTATTTAGATTTTTAGATTCAAATACTTTATGCTTTAAGGTTTTAAGAAGAATAGAGCTTTTCAAATGTTTGAGTAGTGAAATTAAGCACTATATATAATTCAACATTCATCTTACTTTTTCTTAATAAATTTTTGTCATTTAAATCTGAAAAAGGTATGTATCGAAAATGTATCGAGCAAGTCAGTGATTTTAACACAGTATCAAGATAAATGAGAATTATATTTTCAGGTTCATTTCTTGAGTAAAAGTTGCTCTGATAGAAATAATTCAAAAAAATTTTATAATACATATCAAAAATTTAGTATCATATTTAAATTTATATATATATTTCAAAATTAGATTTAAAATTTTATTTTTAAAGTAGGACTATGCTTCAAATTTTTTTTAACTTTAATTAATTATCAAGAATGATTGTGCAATCACGTCATGCAAATCAGATTGAATGAACAAAAACATATGAAAGCTCAAAAATATAATGCAATCAATGTTTATTTTTCTTAATACAAGTTAATTAGAATTTTTAATCAAATCAAGCTAGATAATATTTAGCAAATATTTATCCCCCTATTTTTAAGATTAAATATTTTCTCCCCCTTTTGTACCAAATTGTATCAGGTTCAGATTTTATTGCATATTTTCCTTTTCAAAGATAACTTGAATTCAGATTTTTTTTAATTTTTAATCAAAATAGATATCTTCCTTTTTTTTAATCAAAATAAATGATGTAAGTAGCTTCTCAAACTTAGTTGGAGAAATCATTTTAGCTTTAAGAATTTTAAAAAAAAAAAACTTTTCAAAACTGAAGATAGATCATTCAAAGCAAACCACATGATGTATTTAGTTGTTCAAGAGATTATTTCTTCTTTTAAGAGACATCAATCATTGTGAACCATAAAGGCATTAATCTCATAATTTGTCTCAAAATATAATGATAAGATATATTCATGCAAAACTAGATTTGAGACAAAGTAGTCATTTTTCTTTTGCCAAATAATGAATTAATAGGGTGCAAGACAAAATTAATGCCATTAATATTAAGTATGAAAAATATCTCAAAAACTATCTTCTTGATATCAAACATGAAAAATAATTCAATTTTGGATACCCAATATTTTGAAAAGAAAATGGTAACATCTTTGAAAGATCTTCTTTATGCCAATTGAACAGAAGTAAATCAAGATTTTCATAGGAGATTTGATTCCATTTTAAGATTGAAGAAAAATCAATTTTCAAATTCATTGCTTGAAAATGATGTGAATAAAAAGTGAAAACATAGTTCAAATTCAGCTTGATACCAGTATGAAAAGCATTTTTCAAGTTTGTTTATACAAAGTATTTTTCAAATTGGGCTTGATACCAATTAATTGTCAAAAGATCAATCTAGGCAAAGTATCAAGAATACAAATGTTCATCAATAAATTTTCTTTTAGAGTAAATAGTGATTTTCAAAAATAAGTCAATAAAGCAAATAGATAAGGACAAGCAAAGTATAAATGATTTTTATTGAGTTTCCAAAATAATTTTTCTTTTAATATTTCAATGATATTTTCTTCTCCTATTTTTCTTGATACTTATAGCTAGATTATTTTACTTTTCAATTTTTTTTCTCTCTCTATTTTAAAATAAGTATATTTAAATTTAGATTATCAAATTATATAGAGAGAGAGGTAGACTAGGCTTCGATCAATCAAAGCCCAGCCTACATTTGGTCGGATCTCCGACCATTCGATCAGCATGCATCTTCGAATGTGCATTTGAAAAGACGTGCCGACTGAAAAAAGGCGCATACCTGCATCTAAAAAAAATCAAAAAAATTAGGCCTGCTGCCTGAAAAAAATCAAAAAGAAAGCCTAAAAAAAGTAAAAAAAATTCAAAAAAATACCTTTTTTTAGCTTTTTCCATTTTTTATTTTTTTCAAATTTTTTAGTTTTTTTAGGTACTTTTTTTAAAAAAAAGAAGTTGGCTAAAGATGCCTTCAAGCCCAAAAAAATAAAAAAACCTAAAAAAATTGAAAAAGAATAGGCGAGGTGCCTTGAAAAAAAAAGATGTGTAGAAAAAACAGACCAGCCTAAAAAAAATTTTAGAAAAAAAATTAAACTTGAAAAAAAATTTAAAAAAAAAGCTGAACCTAAAAAAAATTTAGAAAGAAAAAAAGCTAAACCTAAAAAAAGTCTAAAAAAAATTCAAAAAATAAAAAAAAGCCTTAAAAGAAAAGCTAAAATAAGAAAAAGGCACTGAAGGTGCCTACATTTCCTTCAAGTGCCTAAAAAAAAAAAAAAGCCCTTAAAAAAACTACAAGAAAAGAAAAGAAAAAAAAGAAAAAAGGCACCCCTGGGAAGAAGGCGCCTTCTTCCATTTTTTTTAGGTTTAGATTTATTTTCTAAAAAATTTTTTAGTTTTTTTTGTAAATTTTTTTAGTTTTTTTTCAAGTTTAGATTTTTTTCTAAATTTTTTTCAGGTTCAAACATTTTTCTGAATTTTTTTTAGGCACTTTTTTTTAAGCGCCAGCATCTGCTTCTTTTTCAGTCTGAAGGCATGCCTTTTCAGGCATCTATTTTTTTTGGCATGGAGATGCACGCTGATCCAATGGTCGGAGATCCGACGGGATAAGAACTGGGCTTTGATCGATCAGAGCCCAGTCTATTTATCTATATGTATATATATATATATATATATATATATATATATATATATATATATATATATATATATATATATATATATATATATATATATATATATTCATTCTTTAGCATTATCTCCTCCTTTTTATACAAAAAATTGCATACTTAAGCTTTATAATTTTTATTACTCTCCCTTTTTCTTTCAAGTTAAGCACATTTAATTTAATACCACATTAAATTTTAATTAATGCTAATTTAGTAACCAATTTTCTTGAATGAATTCTCCTCTTTATGTTAAGACATTTTTAATCAAATAGCTTTAAGAGTAAAAATTTTACTTTTTTCCCCTATCTTTTAAATTGAGCACATTTGAATCAATTAAATAAGCATATAAATTAAACAAATAACATCATCAAATATACTCAATTTTCAAAAAAGATCAGATTTTCATAGATTTGTCAAGATGTGATTTCAAGAATTGATCGATACATTAGTACATTCAAAATGTATGCAATCTACATGTATCAAAAAGAGGATTGCTAGGATCACTAAGGATCTAACAAATGAATGCTAGCATTCTAAGATGTGGGTCCAAGGATAATCAGATGATAGATCAAGAATGATATTCAGATCAATTAGAATTAATCAATTGGTGTATAATGATCAATCAAATTAAATCAAGATTAGGTTAAGAGAAAACTAGATATAGGCTCTATGAGTTTTAGTTTAACTAAGAAATTTTAAATCCTTAGGGTAAGCCTAACATGCAATGCAATTCAATATATCAAGCACTTAAATTTTATGATTGAATGACTTATCTTTGAGTGCTTATTTCATACACTTTTAGGAGAATTTTAATAATCCAGCATCTTATGGGAGAATGTCAAAATTTAATTTTACTGGCAAATTTTTGCCAATCAAAAATATTTATAGCAAATTAAGATTCTTTCAATTTAAGTTTATCAATTGCAAATTTTAATATGGAAAATTTAAGACATCATGTAAAATTTTAAGATAACTTCATTTCAAATTGATTCAAAACAAGATACATAGAAGAGAGCATATTGGTCTTTAAAATCAAAACATTCAAATCATGGTATAAATTCATTGCAAGCATCAAAATCAATTAATTATATGTAAGAAATATTTCAAGCAAGGAATTATCATATGCATGCATATTAATCTATGGATTTAATTAATCAAAATAACTTTAACAATCATTGATGATATGATGTAGAGAAAAATTTAACATTTACCATTCATCCAATTTCATTTCCAAGGCATCCATCTAAAAAAAATTTTCTTCTTTCATTTCATTGGATTCTTGGTATATCTACAAAATTATTTTCTAAGCTTTGGTATTTAAGCCATTTTGTATTCAATGAGGTTAAGTGGTTTTTTTTGGAACCTAAATTTATTTTATTAAAGTTTGACCAGTTCTTTTAATATTACATTCAAAAATTTTATGGCCAACTCTATTATATTTAAAATAATTGATTGAAGAATTTTCAAATAAAGCTTTTGTGGACAAGTTTCTGATAAATTTTTGTTTTCTCAATGAGTTATGGTTAATTTTAGATTTATCAAAAATGGCCCTATGATTGTTTAATATAGCTTAAATCTTTTGAGATCCAACTGTAATCTTTTCAATCATTGACTTCAAGCTTTCAATCTTTTTCTTTAGTTTGATAATTTCTTCTAGAAAAAAAAATAGATTTACTCTTTTTTTTAGCAAAAATCTTAGTTTATTAAGTTCTTCTTTCAACATAAGATTTTTTTCAATCATAATTTTTTTAGATTTTCAAAATTGATCTTTTTCTTTAACTATAGATTTTTTAGATTCAACTATTTTCTTCTTTTTCTTAGTTAGAGTTTTAATTTATTTCAAGAAATCTTCCTTTTCTCTGATCATATTTTTCATACTTTTCAATAGATCTTCTTTTTCACTTAAAATTATATTTTTCTCTTTAGCTAAAGATAAGTTACATTTTCTAAGCTCTTTATTTTGTAGCCTTATCTTTTAATGTTCATCCATTAGATTATTGAAGGCTTTATATAATTCTTTAAAAGTAAAATCGAAAGAGTTATTAATGTTTATGTCATCATCATTGGCCATGAGGCAAGAATTTATAGCACTTTCTTTCACTTTCTCATTTAGCTTTTCTTTGATGTGTCCCCTTAATTATTGCTTTCTTTCTTCTTTATTTCTTCTTCTTTTTCTTCTTTTCATCCTCATGAGCCATGAAGCATTGATTAAAGTGAGCTTTCTTTTCTTTTTGGGAGCTTGATTCTTCTATTTAATTTACTCCCTCATAAGTTTTTTTCAATTTCTTCCATACATATTTAGCTGAAATACATGTAGAAATTGCATTAAATACATTTAAGTCCAAGGAGCAATAAAAAATGTTCATAGCCTTAGCATTTAGGTGCATTATTTCTTTATCAATAAATGATGCATTGTGTGTGTGAGGGCTATTGACAATAATCTTCGATAAATTATAGTCATGTGCTTGTATAAATATTTTCATTCTAGCTTCCTAAAAAGTATGATTAAATCCATTAATTATTAAGGGTCTAATTATGGAATGACATTCATTAAAAGTGGATTCCATTTGGATTGCGAAAATCTTTAGTTCTAGACAGTTAGATCAATAATTAATAATAGAGTACTTACTCTGATACTGGTTGTTGCCCAGAGGTAGCAACCCAAGAGCGGAGGTGAATGGGTTGATTAAAAAATTTAACCAAATCAAACTTTAACCAAACATGTACTCCAAACTAAAGTAACTTGATGTTTGTGGTAAATATATAATGTGTAGCAGCAGAATTAAAATCAATGAGATAATGCAAGTATGTATAGCAAATAAGTAAAGCAAGAAAGTAAATCAAGTAATCACACCATGAAGATAAAAAAATTTATAGTGGTTCGGAGTAACCCGCTCCTATGTCCATTTTTCAAATTTTTCTTAAGATTTCTACTATAATTCTTTCTTAATTATAGCATCTTTATTTTTTCAATCTCACAAACAAATCTAGTTGATTTTTACAGGAGCACCAACCAAAATTTTAAACTATTAGTTTTTTGGGTTTACTAATAATCCAGTTAGTTTTTCAAGCCAACTAACCAAAATCAACATAATGTCCAATTATGGGCTTGGACCGGCCTAAAATCGAAGTTTTTTCTCCAAAGAAACTTGTAAAAAAATAAAATATAAGGATGAAGATTTTAGTTCAATAAAAGAACAAAAAATATAAACTCTTTAAAGCTTGGAGAAGATGCTAAAGGATTGCTCTTTTAATACTTCACTTCTCTTCAATTTGTACTTGAGAGGATGTGAAAGATGTTGGAAATGATCACACTTAAAAGTTCTTTGAAAACTATGTACTAATTCCTCTTTTTTCTTTCTTCTTAAGGATATTCAATAAGCTCACTCAAATTTGAATATTTTTTACTTCTTTCCTCTTTTTTTTTTCTTGTGTCTCTCTTTTATTTTCCACAAGTTCTGTGGCCTTTGAACTCATTTCTAGTCATTTATAGCCATTGAAGATAAAAAAAATAGCTATTGAAAAAAATTCTAGGCAAAACAGAATAAGCTTCAGAACTAGCCATTATGCCTATCAAACGGTGTTGAGCTAGCTCAGATCTGGTTTCGAGCTGGCTCAAATTGCAAAACTCAAAAACCAGTTTTCTATCATCCTGATAGAGTTAGCTTGAATCTAGTTTCAAGCTGGTTCGAACTACAGAACTCAAAAACTAATTTTTTATCACCCTAATAGAGCTGGCTCAGATCAATTTCGAGTTGGCTTAGCTACGTGCCAAGCCCACGTATCAATCATGTTTCATGCCAGAGTCAGCTCGGTTCCCTCCAGAGTTGGTTTTAAACTTTTCGACTTCATTTTTTTTATTATTTCACCTTCCAAACTTGAATTTTTTGGCTCCGATCTCTTCTAAATATAATTTCTTCTTTTAATTTTATTTTCTATTTTTCTAATCTTATTTTTTTCATACCAAGCCATCCAAATTTATGTGAATTTATTTTTTTAAGTATTTTAGTATGGCATCTTGAAAGGATTTATCCTTTAAAAAAAAATTTATTTTGGATACTTAAAAAATTCTACATACATTCTTAAAACACATGATTAGATAAATAATCTACTCAAAGTTTGGTAATCATCAAAATCAATCACGGCGTCAACATTTCTTCTTCAAGTTTTTCTTTATGAGAAACTTCTTGAATTTTCTTATAAGTAGTGCCATGTTCTTATCATCTTCACTCTGTTCTTCATCTTCTTCTTCCTCTAACTTATTGCTTTCCTCAAATTATGCAGTGGATTTGAAGGTGATTTACTTTTTCTTCTTTAGCTCTTCTTCTTCCTTCTTTTGAGCCATGTTCAACTTATAAGTTATGAGTGAACCTATCAACTCTTCTAAGAACAGCTTGGTAAGATCTTACGCTTTTTGTATGGCTATCACTTTTGCTTCCCATTCCTTTGGCAAAGATCTCAAAATCTTGCAAACAAGTTTATAGTTAGTGTAGGTTTTGCCAAAGCCATTTAAAGCATTGATAATATCAGTAAATTTAGAAAATATATCAAAAATAGACTCATATTTATCCATTTTAAACATTACATATTTGTGAACAAATAAATTAATTTTAGATTCTTTAACTTGGCTTGTTCTCTCATGAGTTATTTCTAATTTTTTCTAAATTTCTTTAGCTATGATGTACAAGTGGATATTCTATTAAATTTACATATATCAAGAGAGCAATAAAATACAGTAATAGCTTTAGCATTTAATTGAGCCATCTTCTTATTATATTCATCCCAATCCTTTTCCGATTTGGGAATAGACATACCATTAACTATAATTATGAATGTATGTGATCCTCTAGTTATGACTTTTCACATATCATAATCTAAAGCTTGTATAAAAATCCTCATTCTAGCTTTTCAAAAAATATAATTTAACCTATTAAATAATGATGGCCTCGAAGTTGATTGTCCTTCGGCAAATGAGGAACCAACCAGGGTTGCCATGATCTTTTACTCTTTAACTGCTAGGTCAATAATCAAATATTAGAGTACCAGCTCTGATACTAATTATTGCCCAGAGGTAGTAACCCAAGATGGAGGGTGAATTAGGTTCTTTTAAAAATTTTAACCAAATTATAATCTAAATAAGTATGTACTTAACTTACTTCAACTTAGTATGATTGTGTAGTGTATGCAATGGAATCAAATATATATGAAGCTAAGCAAGAGTTAAATAATTTTAGCAAGCAATGCAATAATTAAAAATATGCAAGATATGTAAAATAATAGAAAAAGAGCCACAACACAAATACAAAGGTTTTATAGTGATTCTGTGCAATCTAGCACCTATATCCACTTTCTAAGCTCTTGAAAATTCTACTATAATCAATCTAATTATGGTGCATTTATTTTTCTAGACTCATAAATAAATTCAGTTAATTTTTTGGGATCACCAACCAAAATCTTACACTGATTATTTTTTGGGCTCATAATCAATCCAATTGATTTTACGGGCTCACCAACCAAAATCTATAATTTTTAATTTCAGACTTGGATGAGCCTAATCCTTAAGTTTCTTTGTTCCAAAGAAACTTATAAAGAAGCAAAAATACAAAAAAAGATTTTCAGCATAGAAATAAAATAAAATTTTAAACTCTTTTAGTGCGAAGAAGAGGCTGAATGATTAGCTCTTTGAAGCTTTGCTTTCTCTTCTTTGAAGTTTGAGAGGATGTGCTAAATGTTGTGGAAGATAGTTCTTCAATGTCCTCTGAAATCAGTACTTGAATTCTCTCTTTTCTCTCTTCTTTTGATGTGCAATAAAGCTCACTCTAATCTTAGGTGATATCTCTTTAATCTTACTTTCAAATTATTTCTCTAGCCTTAAATATCCTTGGAGATGGCTGGAGAAGAAGTTTTAGTCATTGGAAGCTTTAAACTAGCTATTGGAGTGAAGAATAGCCATTTGAAGAGTTGCAAAAAACTAGCCATTATACCTATCCTGACATTGGGGTCGACTTTAATTTACCTTGACTCAACTTGGATGATCAAGTAGTCGACTCAGCCTCAAGTTTTCAAAAATGTTGTGCTCTATTTTTTCTGAGAGATTTGGCTTACCTGTGTGGAGTTGGCTAGACTATTGGGGTCAACTCCAATTCTGATGGGGTCGACTCCAATCGGACAAATCCTAAAATTATAGTTCTCAATTTTCTCTCAGAGAGTCAACTCTTGCTAGGCTTGAGTCGACTCAAGACTATGTCAAACTTTTTCAACATACCGAGGTCGACTCTAATCTTCTTGGGGTCGACTTTACTAAGTCTGAGCTTGAATTTTTTTCTTTTTAAGAACCTTGATTTAGTGAATCTTAAGAAGATATTTTCTATGAAATATTTCTTCAGTTTGAATACCTAAAAAGATCTACATTCAATCTTGAAATACATGATTAATATCATCTAAATTCAATATTTTAAAATCATAAAAATCAATCATAAGGTCAACACCCCCTTTCTCTTTCAAATTATGCATATATGACAATTATAATTAATTAATCATTCCTCCCTCTTTCTTGTGCAAACAAAACCATTTTCGATCAAACATATTTTTAAGAGTATATTTTTTTAAAATATTTTCAATATTTTCTCCCACTATTTTTAATAGTAAATGTCAAAAATTTTATTTTTCTAGATTTTTCTTTTGTGTTATCAACAAGATAGCTTTCAATTAAGTAAAATATACAAATGTGAGCATCAATCAATCTAAATCAATCAAAGCATTCATCCAATTAGATACTAAATTTTCTAAAAAAGTTTACTTTTCATTGATTTCAAAAGATGTTTATAAAAAAGTATTTACAATGATAACAAATATCAAAAGGGCCAAAATATCTGACATATATAACTATCAAAATTATGGATTGCTAGGGAGAACTAAGGCTCTACAAGATATGTCCTAGCATCCTGAAAGATAAGGTTGTGAGGCTCTAAAAAGATGGTCCGAGCTAATATAAGGAAGGTGATCTAGTGACTGTTGTTGGCTAGCCTCGACTATCAGTCCTTGCCATGAAGATCATCTGGACAATCCGAACTCCCTCCTCTCTCAAATGTGCAATCAGTCGCTCAACTTCTACATTGACCACACTGATGATCCTCAAGGCTATCCTCTCGATCAAGGTGTCCTTGCCAAGTTTGGAAGCCGGTCTATCTGATGCTTCTGGATGATCAGCCTCTACCTCTATTTGTGCTGTCTGATCTGCTGGCTCCTCAATCTGACCATCTGGCAATGGAACTACTGGTGGAACCTCATTTGAATCTGAGTCATCTCTCTGAGCCCCTCTACAAATCCAACGAGCATTATGTCTCTCATATCCCATGTGATGTAGCGAGCGCTCGTTGTAGGTGTATGTATGTATCAGGGCCCTCATGGTCTTCCCCTCAAGATATATCTCATGCTCCTAAAAGACCAATGTCAGAACCATACTATAAGGTAGTGAAATCTTTGACCAGTTCACTGCATTCTACATCTGCCCGATGATGAATAGAGGAAGGCTCAGTGGGATCTCTTGGATGATGTGATACATAAGAGTAATGTCCCTTTTTGATATGAAGTCAAATCTTTTTTAGAAGAAGATCCTGCTAATGATGTGGTGGAGCAGTCTCATCTCGATACTCAACTAGCTGGTCCTCACATCCCTGATCCCTCTGACATCATCTTGCTCAAGTATAGCTCTCAATCCAACCTCACAATCTTTGATGTCATAAAAAATAGTTCCAACTATTGGCATCCAAAGTGTGCATTCAAGACTCTCACTATCAAGCTCAATGTGCACACCCTTTATTGCCCAAGGATAGCTATCCAAGAGGGGGGTGAATTGGATATTTTAAATTTGAAGCTTATGATGTAAGTAGATTGATCTAATTAAATGCCAACAAATAAGCTATGTAATGTGCAGTGAATAAAAGTAATAGAGCAAAAGCATACAATTACAAACACATAAATTTTATAGTGATTCGGTGCCAAACTTAGCACCTATGTCCACTCTCCAAGTATATCCCTTGGAAATTCAACTATAATCCTCAACAAGAATTATAGTCCGATTATTTTCTGGACTCACAATCAAATCCAATTGATTTTTTCTAGCTCAAAAATCAAAATCATGCACGATTATTTTTCAGGCTTACAATCAATCTAGTTGATTTTTTTTGGATCACCAACCAAAACCTCATAAGTGATTATTTTTCTCCGGACTAACAATTAACTCCGATTGATTTTACCCTTGGCTCACCAATCAAATCGATACAATGTCCAACTCGAGGCTTGGACCAACCCAAGTTTCTCACCTTAAGAAACTTGAAATAAAATATAAAAAATATAATTTAAAATAAACTCTATAAAATTTAAGAGAAGAAAATTTGGATTGCTTTGTTTATAGGGTTGATTTCTTTTCTTTGAATGCTTGAGGAAGTAGGAGATGATCTTAAATAATGATGGCTTAACTTCTTTCAGATTTGAGGATGTTGGAAGGACAAAGAATGTTTTAAAATCACTTCTTTCTTACTCTTTTCAGTTCACTCTTCTTGCTTTCTTAATGGATACTCAATAAACTCTCCAAAAGCTTATTTTTAATGCTCTAAGTATTTTCTTATATATTTAGAGGTTTTTCACTATTACAAGTCACCAACATGGGCTTCTGAAAGTAATCTAGCTATTAGAGAAGGAAAAATAGCCGTTGGAAAGCTCTTGGGATGAAAAAGCTACAGTTCTGAAAACTAGCCATTATAGGCTCTGGACTGGCTCAGTTTTAGACTGGGTTGGCTCAGTCCCACTAAGTCGACTCAGTTTATAGCTGGATCGGTAGTCCCCTGCATTATGAAATTTATACTTTCTATGCTTTCTATCTTCTATTTTCACCAAGACTAGACCAGCTCAGTTTTGGACTAGGTCAGCTCAATATACGTGCCAAGCGTGCCAAAAGTTATTTATCAGCTTTTTTACTTCAATTTGATTTGTAGGCTAGGCTTGCCTTCTTAACTTGATTTAATCTTCATTAAAATATTAAAAAAAACTTGAAAAATGATGAGCACTTGAAATTTTGGAGCTACTCATTCTCATAAACATAGTTAAACTTTATACCTTATACTCAAAACTCTATCATCATCAAAATCAATCTTTAGATCAATAATCTTTTTCTATTTTATGATGACAAAACTTTTAAGTATATATTTATAAAGCATGAAACCACTAAACAATAAGAATATACTTCATTCTAGTTAAGTTAAGCATATACTCAATAATAACTCTCCTCCTTTTTGATAATATCAAAAAGAACAACTCAAAAGGAGGTAATCAATAAAATCAACAGAGTAAATTTTTCTTTAACAATTCAAAATCAGTAAGCTCCCCCTTTATATTATAATCAATTAAGTTCAAATTTTATTCAAAATTTGCTCTCCCTTACTGTATGCCAAATTTCTTAATTTCATTTCTTGCCCTTAATGAATTTTGTTTCTCGTAACCAAATTTATATCACATTATAAAAAATATCACAAAATTTTGAATAATTTAATATGTTAAATTCACTTTCTCTATTTACTAATTTTTTTTCTTTTTTTATCATTATAAGTATTTGCTATAATTCAAGGTACCAATTAAGTTTGAAAGTATTTCTTTAAGAAGTTCGGGTTATCAAACAAATATGTTAATATTTCAAATTATTCTTAAACTCTAATCATGAAAGTTCATAAATTTTATTTAATATATCTTCAATCATACTCAATTATAATATCATCATCAAAATCAACAAGATAAAACATTGAGTCATTTGATATCCAATTGGTGGTATGATAATCAATCAAAGTGTAAGATTATTGCAAGCATTGAGATCATCAAAATTTATCAATTTATAAATTTTATACTTTAATGGTTTTATATACAATCAAGCTCAATAAATAATCAATATGATATACGATCAATACATCAAACTTTTAATTCATGGAGTGTGATCATTTAGGCAATAATAAATCATCAAAATCAATCAAACATGCTCAATAGCTTTGCTAATTAATAATCAAAATATATTTAGCAAATAATGATGGCATGATGTGAGAAAAATTTAGATTTTACCAAACATCATCATCCATCTAATTTAATTTTCAAGGCATCCATCTATAATATTTTTTTCTTTTCATTTTATTGGATCCTTGGTATACCTGCAAAATCAATTCATAATTTTTGGTACCCAAGCTTTCTTGGGTCTATTGGAGTTTGTGTTCAAGGTTTCCTTTGGAATTCAAATTTATTTGATTAATGTTTAGCCAATTCTTTTAAAATTACATTCCAAAATTTTGTGGCCAATTTGATTATATTTAAAGCATTTGATAGAATGATTTCTAGTTGTGACCCTTATGAAAATATTTTTAGTATTTTGCTATTTTCTTGAAATATTAAAATTAATTTCTATTTTATTAAGAACAATCCCATTGATTTTTACCAAAGATTGAAGATTTTGAAAGCTAATTATAAACTTTTTAGCTATAGGTTTCAAAACCTCAACTTCTCTTCTTAATTTCTTATTTTCTTCCAAGAGCTCTTTCTTTTCAATTAAAAGATTTTCATTTTCTTTTAGGCAAGATTTCAAAATATCATTTTTCTTTTTAAGCTCATTATTTTTTTTAACTAAAAAATTTTTAGATTTAACTAAATATTCTTTTTCTTTAGCTAAAGTTTTTATTTCTTTCAAAATATCTTCTTTTTCAGTTAATAGTTTATTCTTTTCATTAGCTCAAAGAAGATTAGACTATTTGAGTTCTTTATTTTTGAGCCTTAATTTTTTAAATTCATCCATTAAATCATTGAAGGCTTCAAACAACTCATTAAAAGTAAAATTAGAATAATTATCAAGATTTACCTCATCGTCATTGGTCATGAAGCAAAGATTTATAGCACTTTCTTCCTCCTTTTCATTTCTTATTTCTTTGCTTTGCTCCCCCTTAATTAACACTTTCTTTTTTTTTTGTTTCCTCTTTCTCTTTTTCTTCTCATCCTCATAAGCCATGAGGCATAGGTTGTTATGAGCTTCCTTTTTTTCTTGGAAGCTTAAATCCTCTTTTTGATTTGCTCTTCCAAAAGATATTTCCAATTTCTTCCATATTTGATTTGCTGAAATACATGAAGAAATAATATTAAACTCATCAATATCTAAAGAGTAATAAAGCATGTTCATGATCTTGGCATTTAGTTTGGCCATCTCTTTATCATGCTTGATCAATGCATTATGGATGTGTGAGCCATCAACAATAATTTTTCATAAATTATAGTTATATACTTATATGAATATTTTCATTCTAGCTTTTCAATGTATATAATTTGATTCATTTAATAGTGGTGGTCTATTTATGGAATAACCTTCATTAAACAAAGACTCCATTTGGGTTGCCATTGATCTTTTGCCTTTTGACTACTAGATCAACAAATAAATATTAGAGTACCTGCTCTGATACTACTTGTTGCCCAAGGATAGCTATCCAAGAGGAAGGTGAATTGGATATTTTAAATTTTAAGCTTATGATGTAACTAGATTGATCTAATTAAATACCAACAAATAAGCTATATAATGTACAGTGAATAAAAATAATAGAGCAAAAGCATACAATCACGAACACATAAATTTTATAGTAGTTCGGTGCCAAACTCAGCACCTATGTCCACTCTCCAAGTATACCCCTTGAGAATTCAACTATAATTCTTAACAAGAATTACAGTCCGATTGTTTTTCAGACTCACAATCTAATTTAGTTGATTTTTTCTAGCTCACCAACCAAAATTATACACGATTAGTTTTCGGGCTCACAATCAACCCAGTTGATTTTTTCCAGATCACCAACCAAAATCTCATAAGTGATTATTTTTCTCCAAGCTAATAATCAACCCCGATTGATTTTGTCCTTAGCTCACCAATCAAACTGATAGAACATCCAACTCGAGGCTTAGGCCAACCCAAGTTTCTCACCCCAAAAAATTTGAAATAAAATATAAAAAATATAATTTAAAACAAACTCTATAAAATCCAAGAGAAGAAAATCTGAATTACTTTGCTTGTATGATTGATTTCTTCTCTTTGAATACTTGAGGAAGTAGAAGATGATCTTCAATAATGATGGCCTAACTTTTTTTAGATTTGAGGATGTTGGAAGGACAAAGAATGTCTGAAAATCACTCCTTCCTTATTCTTTTCAGATCACTCTTTTTGCTTTCTTAATGGATACTCAATAAACTCTCCAAAAGCTTATTTTTAATGCTCCAAATATTTTTTATATATTTCAGAGATTTTTTACTATTACAAGTCATCAACATGGGCTTCTAGAAGTAATCTAGCTATTAAAGAAGAAAAAATAGCCATTAGAAAGCTCTTGAAATGAAAAAGCTATAGTTCTGAAAACTAGCCATTACAGGTACTAGGCCAGCTCAGTTTCAGACTAGGTCGGCTCAGTTTATAGCTAGTTCGGCTCAGTCCCCTACATTCTAAAATTTATACTTTCTATGTTTTCTACTTCTATTTTCACTAAGACTAGGTCGGCTCAGTATGTATGCTAAGCATGCCAAAAGTTATTTATCAGTTTTTCTTCTTCAATTTGATTTGTAGACTAGGCTTGCCTTCTTAACTTGATTTAATCTTCATTAAGATATTGAAAAAGACTTGAAAAATGATGAGCACTTGAAATTTCGGAACTACACATTCTCATAAACATGATTAGACGTTATAACTTATACTCAAAACTCTTTGTCATCATCAAAATCAATCTTTAGGTCAACATCCTTTACTTATGACACTATACTTCCTATTCTCACCTTTATAGTTGCATAAAATTCTCTAACCTAGTTGGGGTAGGTTAAAACATCCAAGGAACAAAGGTAATCCCAACCTAATCTCTGAATTGTTTGTCCAATGATAAAGCCTTCACACTCTAAAAATACAAAATCAACCTTTCTACCCATGCAAACCACTTTAAAAGAGATGGGCGTGTGAGAAGGGGTTACTCGAGAAGAAGGAGGCATGGCTGGAGGCAGAGAAGGCTCTGTAATAGGATGAGAGGAAGTTTCTTGCTCTGATTGGTGCTTTAACCAAGATTCATGGATCGAGGAGGCATGGAAGAGGAGCTAGGGCTCGGTGGTTCCATGTGGCTTCTCTTTCTCCTTTGGACAAACCACTTCATGGCACCATTGATCCAAATCACCAAAAAAATTAGGAAAAAATGATTGGAAAAGCTTCAGTTTGGATGGAGGAAGGCTTAGAGAATGTTTTGGCTCAAAAGAAATAGAATAGGATGAATAAAGCAATGGGATGGCTCCGATTAAGTATTCCCATCCCAACACAGGGGTTGACTTATCTCAAACTCAAGTTGACTGCTAGAGAGGAGTCGACTCTAGTAAAATTAAGGTCGAACCCTCACAAAATTATTTTAAATTTTTTATTGAGCCCATGAGTCAACTCCTCTATTTCAAGAGTTGACTCCTCGATATAGAAAATAGTTTAAGAAGTTTAAATCAAGAAAAATTTATCAAATTGAATGGACATTAATTTGCAATCGAATTTAGGGTCAAGATTGATATTTAAATCAAATTGGAGGATCAAAAATTAATCAATTCAGGGTTTGATAATCAATCAAATCAAGGGTATCAAAAAAATGGGAATCTAGATACTGGCTCTATGAGTCATGGTTCTATTGAGAAAAATGCCTCAAGATTCGATCTATAATAAGTCTAAAATGAGATTCAAGATGATGAACAGAATCTAATGAGTCCAAAAATAGTCCAAATGAAGTCTAAACAGAGGAGATACGCATGAGGAAGCTGGCCGAGAGTAATTAGTATAGTCCATGAGCCGCTGGAGGGACCCATGGTCGATGCAGGCTGGAGGTGGCATGGGCCATGCCCGGCAATGTGCTGGTGTAGGGCTAGCAGTGCACTGGGCCAGCTCAGGCACATGCACGGGCCATAAAAGTAGGTGCCCAAGCCCGCTTGGGTATTACGGTCCATGGTGGACCGGGTTCGTAGGTGATGGCATGGATCGGAGTGTGATCCGATGGCTTTGAAGTGAGCCGATCATGATCAAACAATTGAGGGGCTTTCCAAGTTTGATCAAGAGCCTGGGGATGCCTGATTGCATGATCAGATGGCTAGAATTAGTGCCAGTCAAGATCAAACGGTTGTGGTGGGTTCTCGAGTTTGATTAGGAGTTGGTTCCCTATTCTAACATGGTTTTAGGATTTTTAGATGTTATAAAACTCTGATTGACAAGCCATTTATTGCATCAGATAATTGGTGGCATTCTAATCATGTAAAGAGACTTTTTAAGAGGTTTTAGATAGCTTTTATGAGGATTTTGGGGCTTCTTATTGAGAGACTCTTGTATAAAGGTTCAGTGGTAAGTTTCTCTTATATTTGTTTGGTTTTATTTCTCTCATAATAAAGTTTGCACACCACATGAATGTAGGCTTGAGGCCAATCCATGTATTTTTATTATATTTATTTATTATTCTTTTTTCTTCTTCTTTTTCTCCTATGTTGTTGTGATATTAGGCGGGTGACCTATGTTTCATAATTAAGGGATTTATCCCAACAAGTGATATCAGAGTCTGGTTACCATGGACAAGTGGTATTAAGTGGTCCAGATAGAGATGATGTTGATCGAGATTAAAAGATGGAGAAGATAAGCACAATCAAAGTGGAGATCAACCAGTTCGATGGAAAGAATAATTTCTTCTTGTAGCAAGTTAGGATGAAGGACACGCTCATCCAACGTGGATTGATCGATGCTCTCTTGAATGAGAAGAAGCTGACCACCTAGAGGAGAGAACCTGAGAGTGGCTATAAATACAGACGGTGAGTACCATCTACATGTACCTGATAGATGAGGTGGTGATTCATGTACTTGGCACCAAGACTTTTTTGATGGAGCTGTAGTCAAAGCTCGAGAAGTTATATATAGTGAAGTCCCTCACTAATGCTCTTTTCTTATGAAGGTAGTTTTACCAACTACGGATGGACAAAGGATAGAGCCTACAGAAGCATCTCAACCACTTTCAAAAGATTTTTACCGATCTTCTTAGTGTAGATAAGAAGGTTGAGAAGAAAACTAGGATATTTTTTCTTGCTAGCTTTGCTTTTTTCTTTGTATGAGTTCTTGGTGACTGCTCTTCTAGTAGAAAAGAGTACCATCAAGATGGACGAGGTCACTACGGCAATTCTTCAGAATGAGGTTCTCAGGAGGGATAACCTAGCTTTAAGCTCAGATGGTGGCATATCAGCTTTGATAGTTTCTAGAGGAGTAATTGGCAATAGATAGAGTGGCTGAGAATTATAAGAAGGATGATCCAGTCCAAGATAAAGGACCCCAGCAAGATCAGGTACTATCGGTGTGATAAGTTAGGGCATCGTGATAGAGATTACCCTCAACCCAAAGAATGGAGAGGGCTACTATAGTGATGGCTGGTAGTGGATTAGAGGATGATGTCATGTTGATATCTTATGAGCTATCTACTTTTTTTCAGCAATGGATTTTAGATTCTGCATGCACCCATCATGTTTGTTATAGAAAAAAGCTATTTAACTCCTCAAAGAGCAATAAGGGCATAATTCATTTGTCAGATGGATCGAGCTATGCAATCAAAGGCAGCAAAATGGTCAGCTGGAGGACACATGATGGTGCAATGAGGAGATTAGGGAAGGTCCGATACATATCCAATTTCAGATGGAATCTTATCTTACTTAGCAGATTGGATTCAAACAGCTATAGGAGGGTAGCTGGTGATGGAATTCTGAAGATCATACATGGTAATAGGATTATTCTAGAGGAAAAGAAGAAGATGAGAGGACATTATTTTTTGGACTTCGGAGGATGAGAGGCAACATCATAGAGTAAAATTTCTATTATAGCAGAAGACTTTTTCGAGCAGGTCTTTGGTCAGAGTGGGTACAATCCATGATGGAGATGGGATCGAGCAGTCTGGCTTGCTTCCATGTTTGCCCATCTATAAGATAGCAAGTATGCCCCAGGGCATGGAGACGAGATGGATCATAAGCTCTCAGAGACAGGTGGAGGCCGAACATCGAGTTAAGATGGAGATTATTGAAAAAAAAAATATTTTAAGATTCGATCCATAATAAGCCTAAAATAAGATCTAGGATGACGAACAAAATCAAATATCCAAGAACAGCCCAAATAGAGTCCAGATGAAGGAGATATGCATGAGCGAGCAGGTTGAGAGTAGTTGGTATAGCCCATAGGATGTCGAAGGGATCCATGTACAGGCCTGCATAGATCGGAGGCGGCATGGATCAGGCCTGGCAGCACACTGGCACTGGCCAATAGTGCACTGGGCTAGCTCAAGCATGCGCGCGGCCCACAAGCATAGGCACCCAGGCCTGCTTGGGTATCACGGTCCATGGTGGACTAGGTTCATGGGCGATGACATGGATCGGAGCATGATCCGATGGCTTTGGAGCGAGCCGATCATGATTAGATGGTTAAGGGGCTTTTCGAGTTTGATCAAGAGCCTGAGGATGTCTAACTGCATGATCGAATGGCCAAAATCATTATCGATCAAGATCAGATGGCTGTGGTAGGTTCTCGAGTTTGATTAGGAGTTGGTCCCTTACTCTAACATGGTTTTATGATTTTTGGAGGTTATAAAACTCCTGTTGATGAGCTATTTATTGCATTAGATAGCTGGTAACATTCTGATGATGTAGAGAGGCTTTTTGAGAGATTTTAGAGAGCTTTTATGAGAATTTTGGAGCTTCTTATTAAGAAACTCTTGTACAATATTGCATGGTAAATTTTTCTTGTATTTATTTGATTTTATTTCTCTTATAGTGAAGTTTGTATGCCTCATGGTGATAGGCTTAAGGTCTATCCACATATTTTTATTATGTTTGTTTATTGTTCTTTCTTCTTCTTCCTTTTCTCGTATAATATCAACATCCGCTTTTGGTCATTATTGTAATCTTAGTTGGATGATTCATGTTCTACAATTAAGAGATCTACCCTAATAGGTTCAACTATAAAAATTTTAAATTCTTAGAGGTAAACTTAAGATGCAATGTAGATTAACACATCATGCACGTTTTTTTGGATCCTACAATTTTTTGGAGAATTTCAATAATTAAGTATTTTATTAGGATGTTAAAAATTAGTTTAATTTATAAGTTTTGCAATCAAATAGGTCCTTATACAGTCATGCTTATTTCAATTTAAGTTTCTTAAATAATGATGTGATATGAAGAGCATGCTGAATTTGAGAACTTAAGCTCATATCAACTAAACATAATGCATTGAAGAGAGTATGTTGATTTTAAATTCAATGTAAGATCAATATGTTCAAATATTCAAATCATAGAGTATGAACATTATAAATAGTGATAAGTGATCAAAATCAATCAAACATACTCAATAATTATAATAATTAATAATGGTATGATGAGAGAAATGCTTTTCTATTACTAAATATCATTTCTATTTTCTAAAGTCCAAAACATCCATCTATAAGAATTTGCATCTTTTGCTCCATTGGATGCTTGGTGTACCTATAAAATCATTTGCTAATTTTTGATACCAAAGTCATATTGGGTCCATTGAGGTTAGAGCACATGGTTTTTTTTGAAATCTAAATTTGTTTCATCAAAGTATGGTTAATTCTTTTACTATTATAATATAAAATTTTGTGCCCTACTTTGTTATATTTGAAACATGTAGTAGAATGATTTTCAAGTGAGGCTTTGTTAAATATATTCTTGATAAATTTTTATTTTCTTAGTGAATTATAACTAATTCAAGCTCTATTAAAAATAGTCTTTTGATTATGTACAATTGATTGAAGCTTGTGATTCAAGTGTAAACTTTTCAATCATAGGCTTCAATGTTTGAATTCTTTTCTTAATTTCATAAGTTCTTCCAAAAAATATTTTTTTTATTTCAGCAGTTTTGATTTTTTAGATTTTTCTTTTAACTTATTATTTTCTTCAACTAAAGAATTTTTAGATTTAAGAAGTATTTTTTTATCTTCAGTCAAAGAATTCTTTTCTTTTAAAAGATCCTCTTTTTTAAAAGTTTACTCTTTTCATCAGCTAAAAGAAGATTTAATTTCTTTAATTCTTTATTTTTCATCACTATTTTTTTATTTATTTATAAGATTATTGAAGGCTTCAAATAATTCATTAAAAATGAACTCAAAAAAGTTTTTAGAATATACCTCATCCTCCTTGACCATGAGGCAAAGATTTACAACATCCACTTCCTCATCCAAACTTGAAATGTCACTATCTCCTCAATTACCTAACATTGTACTCTTCTTGATCCTTTTAGGGTGCTTTTTGAGTAGGAGGCATTTTAGCTTGTAATGTTCCCTCTTGTTGTATTTATAGCAAGTGATATTTTTCTTTTCTTTTTCTTCATTATCTTTCTTCTTCTTCAAGCTTTTCTTCATAAGAAACTTTTTGAATTTTCTTATGAGTAGAGCCATATCCTCATCTTCATCTTCACTCTTTTTTTCATCTTCTTCTTCCTCTAACTCGTCGCTTTGCTCAAAATATGTAGCTGATTTGAAGACGATGGTCTTTTTCTTTTTTTGGCTCTTCTTTTTTTTCTTCTAAGCCATGTTCAACTCATGAGTCATGAGTGAACCTATCAACTCTTCCATTGATAGTTTGGTAAGATCTTTTACTTCTTATATGACTGTCACTTTTGCTTTCCATTTCTTTAGTAAATACTTTAAAATCTTGCAAACAAGTTCATAGTTAGTATAGATTTTGCCATGACTATTCAAAGCATTATAATGTTAGTAAATTTAGAAAATATATCAAAAATTGACTCATATTTTTTTATTTTAAATATTTTATATTTGTGAATAAGTAAATTAATTTTGGACTTCTTAACTTGGCTTGTTCCCTCATGAGAAATTTCTATTCTTTCTTAAATTACTTTGGCTAATGAATAAGTTAATATTCTATTAAATTCATGTACATCAAGAGAGCAATAGAGTACATGGATGGCTTTAGCATTTAATCGAGCCATCTTTTTATCATATTCATCCCAATCATTTTTTAGTTTGGAAAGAGACACTCCATTAATTTCAGTTGTGGGTATGTGTAGTCCTCTAATTATGACTCTCCACATGTTATAATTTAAAACTTTTATAAAGATTCTCATTCTAACTTTCTAAAAAGTATAATTTGAGCTATTAAATATTGGTGGCCTCAAGGTTGATTGTCCTTCGATAAACGAGAAACCAACCATGGTTGCCATAATCTTTCGTTCTTTGATCGCTAAGTCAACAATCAAATATTAGAGCATTCACTCTAATACCAATTATTATCCAGAAGATAGCAACCTAAGAGGAGAAGTGAATAAGACTCTTAAAATTTTAATAAAATTAAACTCTAAACAAGTATGTACTTCTAGTTAAACCAATTTAAGTGATTGTGAAGTAAAAACAATTAGCAACAGTGGAATTAAGATATATAAGATGCTAAGCAAGAACTAAAATAAAGTTAAGCAAGAATTAAAAGCATGCAAGATAAGAGAGCAAAGGCATAACATAAATATAAATAGATTTATAGTGGTTCAGTGCAATCCTATACCTACGTCCACTCCTCAAGCTCTCCTTAAAAATTTTACTATAATCTTCATGATTATAGTGCGTTTGTTTTATCCGAACTCATAAATAAATCTATTTAATTTTTTAGGATCACCAACCAAAATCTTATATAATTATTTTTTAGGATCATAATTAATTCCAATTAGTTTTATGGGCTCACCAACTATAACCTACAACGTCTAATTCTGGGCTTGGATGGATCTAATCCCCAAATTTCTTTTCCCCAAAGAAATTGGTAAAGAAATTAAAATATAAGATATGAAATTTAGTTTAAAATAAAATAGAACTCTTTTGAGCATGAAGAAGAGGTTGAAAGATTGCTATTTTTGAAGCTTAAACACGCTTTTTTGAATCTTAAGAAGATGATGGTGAAGATTGCCCTTAAAATTTATTTAAGATCTATGCTTACTTCCTCTCTTTCCTCTCTTCTTTTGATGTGCAATGAAGCTCATTCAAATCCGATAGATTTATTGGGGATCTAGTACTACTTGTTGTAGTAGAAAGAAGAAGAAATAAAAATAAGCTACAATTAAATACGTAGATTAAGCCAAGACTTACCTTCATGGGGCATGCAAGCTTTACTATGAGAAAAGAGAATTTACAAGAGGAGATACACTCTCAACCCTCGTATACCAATCTTTCTCTCAACAAAAAGCACTCCCTCACAAAGCTCTCTCTCTAGGAGATCTTCTGAAATGACCGCTATCTACTACCTGATAGTCTGTATGAAGCCTCTTACTTTTACTCTCTATCAGCACCTTTTAAGGTTTGCTGCTTATCTCTGCCTCTATCGTCTACTGTTATCTGCCACCAAAGAGCTTTTTAAAGGCCTCAAATCGAGTCACACTCGAAAATAGAACTTTAATAGGACTCAAATCAGTCACTGACCATCCGATCAAGCCAACATGCTCCCGCAGCCATTAGATCATGCTTCTACATGAAGTTTAGAGCAATCAAGCCCTATGAACTGCATAAAAAGTCTCTAAGCCATTAAGCAGTCCACACACGAGTGTGGGTCAAATTTGTCATACACAGCATTATCGAGTCTGTAGATCGCATCACTAGCGCATGGATCATGCCTCTACCCTCGGTGGACTGCTACTCCATGATGGACCATGCTGGTCCAAGCCACGCCTAGTGATTGGGCCTCCCGCATGCATGCTGGGCTCCCCTATGCAGGCTGCACGCCTGCTGAGCCATGCACCCTCCTGGGTCGTAGGCTTGTTGAGCCATGCCCAATCTACAGGCCAACCCCTCCTATGGACTATTCTTCACATGGGTTGTAGAAGTTAGTGTGGTGTGTCCAAGCCTTGGGAGGCTACGAATTGAGCCATGGAGTTGGCTTAATGTGTTTAGGACCGGTTTGGATCATAGGGCTAGGACTAGTTTGGTTCTAGGGTCTTGGGGTCCAAGGATTTAGGGCTTCAAGGGGCTAATTCATATATGGACCAGATTTGGATCCATGGGGGTAAGATTAAGTCAAGTTATGGGTATACATAAGCTTGGGATGAGCGCAATCTCATTAGGTTAGCCATGGAAGTTTTTGGGTAAAGGATCAAATCATATTGGCCATGTATAAAAGCACTCTATGTATTAGGATTTGATTATTATGGAATGAAATGATTCTTTTCTCTCGCATAAATCCTAGCTACCTCTCTCTCCTCTTTCTATCTATCTTCTCCATGCCACCAACAAGAAACCATAGGGTTTCTTGGCCGCCAGACCTAAAAAGCAAAGTAAGGAGGCGCTAGAAATCCCAGTGCCCCCTAGTGTTGCCGCCCCCTCTTTGCTCCCCTCTTGTTGTCGTCCAAGAGAGGTTCTAGGCCTCTTTTCTCTAGTGATTAGAGAGCTTAAGAAGAGTGTTTCTAGATCTAAATAAGGGAGATTAAAATTTGGAAGACAAAGGATTTAGAAGGGAGAAGAAATCCTATCAAGAAGGTGTTGCCCAAAAATCTACTGCAGAGGATCCTGAATGCCTCGTATTCATGGAGCTATTTCCTAATGCCTAAGCTCAAGATATTTTAGGCACTAAAATAGTAAGTTCATGGGTTAACCACGTATCTACTATTTTAATTGTGGACTGATCTAATCTTGAGAGGATTAAGAGAATGCGACATTAACAAGAGGCTATCACATAGAAATTTATACGCCTGCAGATTTTTAGTACTTTATCTCTTCTTTAGTTTATTGGATTAACACCTAGGTTCCACACAAGAGATCAATCCACGGTGGTATCGAAGTGATACCAAGTTTCAACAATTGGTATTAGAGCTGGTTGAGCATGGAGGAGGAAAAAGAGGAGTTTTCAACAATTGGTATTAAAGCTGGTTGAGCATGGAGGAGGAAGAAGAGGAGTTTTCAATGGTAGATTTTTTTCAGATCTAATCAAAATTTTAGATCTGATTTTTCAGTGGCAAAGGACTATATTTTTTCAACAGAGGATTAGAGTTTCTAGTAGCTAGTTTTTAGATATAAGATTTCTCTAGATTTTGTGAGAAAAGAAGAGATCTTGGGGCTGCTATCCACCCTCCATAGTCAAGTATTTTTTTTTAGATCTTCATCTTGTACTATTTGTGATTTCATTTTAATCATGAAAAGCAATGGGGTGAAGGTTGGATTTGAAAAAATCTGATGGAAAGAAAAATTTTACTATATGGAAGGTTAGGATGGAGAATCTACTAGTTCAGATGGGATTGGATTCAACATTGGAGATAGGATGGAGGAGATGATCAAGCAGTGGGTATCCTTAGAAAAAAGGGCAAGTGCCATGATTAGGACATGTCTGAATAATGAGGTATTGTATGGCATATTGGAGGAGAGATTGCTTAGAGATTTATGGTCAAGGTTGCACATGTTGTATATGGAAAGAAATATGTGCAAGAAGTTGATGCTGAAGAAACAACAATACAGCCTTTGGATGCACAAGGATGAGGATGTTGTGGGGCACATTTAGCGGTTCAATCGGATGAGTATGGATTTGCTCAATATTGGGATGAAGCTTAAAGAGGAGGATAAGAGTCTATTGCTAATGTTCGCTATTCGGAAGCTTTGATCCATTGGTTATGATGCTACTGTATGGTAAGGAGATACTGGTGTACGAGGAGATCATGTTAGTGCTTAGATCCAATAAGAAGTAAAAATGGATGAAGAAGAGGGAAGCTTTCTAAGAGGATCTTACTGTCTTAGAGAAGCCCTAGAAATGAAAGAAAAAAAGCGAGCAAGTGGGATACAGATAGTTCAGAAAAGACAGCAAGGAGGTTGGGTGCTTCAAGTATGGTGAAGTCGGGCATTTTATGCGGGAGTGTCCGCTTTGGAAGAAGAGCAAGGGAGGAGAAAGGAAAGAATCAGATTTTCTAGGTTTAATCACTTAGTTAGAAGAGTTGGATTAACTCTTAATGGTTTTAGAGGAGCCTATAGGGTGCGGAGGGTCTAAAATGGTTTCGAAGGGACCCATGGAGTGCGGAGGGTTCGAAGGGATACTGATAATGATTGAGGTGTGGTGACAAGCCCAACAGGTAGCATTGGATGGCTTGCCTCAGGTATTGGATTAACTTCTGCAGCATCATCAGGTTGACTTCAGAGTTAGGTGGAGCACCTAGCAGAGGTGGCTTCATAGATAGAGGAAGTTTTGGCACAAGTTCAGAGTGAAGGGGTGTAGGAGGTGGAGCGATATCCCAGCACCAGTTCCAGAGTTGCATAAAGCAAGGTAGAGCAAAGTGTGTAGATGAAGAGGTATAGCTTTGAGAAGACCATGTCAGATGGAGCATCAATTGTAGCAAGCACCAACATAAGAATGCTATGATGATCTCCAAAAAAGTCTAAGGCAACAAGTTGTGTAACTGCCAAGCAGAAGGGAGCCTACAACAAATTTCAAGGTAGTGCCAAGGATTAAGCAAAGGTCTTCAGCTATGAAGACAATATTCCAAAGGTCTCCAAGGAAGCTCAAAAGCAAAAGAAGATTGGCGGTAGCAAGGATGTTTGTACAAGAGGTTATCAAGGTATGCAGCGATAGCGGAATCATGCAGATAATAGAATGCGATATTATCATTAGGACATTATATTTATTGGTTTAATTTTGACTTCTTAAATAATTAAAAAATATATAAAAATTAGCAAGTTAGATCGAATCCATAGAGAAGGCAGTATTTTAGATTTGAATTCATTAGTTTTATAAAAAAAGAAAAAAATTAAAGTCTAAAAATAAAAATTAAAAGTGCATAAAAATAAATTTTGGTACTAAGATCTACTATTTAGATCTTAGCATCTACATGCAATAAAAATAAAGAATAGAAATTTAAAGAGCATAAAAATAAATTTTATATTAATTAAATTTAAAATTTAAATATAAAAAATTAAAAAAATAGATAAATAAAAAAAAATTAAAATAAATGATCTTGATCTTAGATTGGTATTGGCGTGAAGATGGTATAGGAAGCAACTCTTCTTCTCAACTTCTTTTGTCTTGAAGTAGCCCTCAACCCAAGCATTGTCTTCTACCCTATACCAAACCCTCTATCAGATGAAAGACACCTCTCTCGATTGGCCTGGGTCCTTATTCATAGAGTGATTGGGCATACATGAGAGTTTGAGTGAAAGAAGGATTGAAACTATGAAGAAGAGGGTTGTTTGCTGTTAATACAAAGCTTTGGATACTGCTGGCCATCGAATGGAGATCAAATGGCTCAAAAATCATCTAAAAACCATAGTTAATAGCTTAAATCAAATTAGATGAGAATCTGGCTATTGGATCATACAATCGGATGCTTTTGGGCCATCGGATCATGCACAGGAAGGCCTAAATCAAGTTGGAAGCCTTCTTAGCCATTGGATCATGATCGGGAGCTGCCTCAACCATCCGATAGTGTAGCACTATGCTTGTGGACCATCATGGACTGGGTACAATGTAGTCCCCGCTGAATTAGCATGCAACATGTCACATAAAATGACATTTTTACCTCTATGAGATGCATGGAATTTTCTATAGACCCTTTAAGGGTCCATGCCTACCGCGATAGTTTTCGGTCCACGGTGGACTGCATGATGCTATTAGGCTTTGGTCCTTCTGCATGCACATGGGCTATGCACGATGGGTTGCGTCGGGCCGGGTGGACTAGGTTGTCTTAGCGGGCAGGGCTGGGCTAGTTTTCTATATATATTTTTTTTTCTTTTTTTTCTTTTAAGTCTTCATTATGGATCCAATTTATGTTCGATTTGCTCCCCATTTTCTTCCTTTTAGCTAGCAAATCGAGCTCTTTTTATTGATGATTATTTTTTTTACAAAACACAAGAAAAAGCATTAATTTTTAAAAATAAAAATAAATTATTTTATGAATTAATGTTTTTATTAGTATATTTATGGTATTTATCAGTAGGAGAATATTACAAGGCTTATCAAAGCTCGGGGGCACCAAGGTAGAGATTGTAGGAGTTAATATGGTGCTGTCAAGCCTTAGGAGGCCACAAGTTGAGTCATGGAGTTGGCTCTATATGTCTAGGACTAGTTTGGATCCTAGAGCTAAGATCGGTTTGGTTCTAGGGTCTTAAGGTCCAGGAATTTGGGGCTTCAAGAGGCAAATTAATGTATGGATCTAGTTTAGGTCCATGGGGGTGAGATTAGGTTAAGTCAAGGGTATAAATAGACTTAGGATGAGTGCAATCTCACTAGGTTAGCCATGAAAGTTTTTGGGTCAAGGGTCAAGTCACATTGGCCATGTATATAAGCACTCTATATATTAGGATTTGATTATTGCAGAATAAATTGATTCTTTTCTCCCTAAAAAACCCAAGCTACCTCTCTCTTCTCTTTCTCTCTGTCTTCTCCACACCACCAGCATGAAACTATAGGATTTCTTGGTTGCTACATCTAAAAAGAAAAGTAAGGAGGCGATAGGAATCCCAGTGCCCCCTAGTGTTGCCACCCCCTCTTTGCTCCCTTCTTGTTGTCGTCCAAGAGAGGTTCCATGCCTCTTTTCTCTAGTGATTGGAGAGCTTAAGAAGAGTGTTTCTAGATCTAAACAAGGGAGATTCAAATTTGGAAGACAAAGAATTTAGAAGGGAGAAGAAATCCTATCAAGGTGTTGTCCAAAAATTTGCTACAGAGGATCCTGTACACCTCGTATTCATGGAACAGTTTCCTAATTCCTAAGCTCCATATATTTTAGGCATTAAAATAGTAAGTTCATGGGTTAACCACGTATCTACCATTTTAATTGCAGGCTGATCTAATTCTAGGAGGATTAGGAGAAGGTGGTGTTAACAAGAGGCTGTCGCATAGAAATCTGCATGCCTATAGATTTTCAGCACTTTGTCTCTTCTTCAATTTGCTGGATTAACATCCAGATTTCATGCAAGAGATCGATCCATGGCTAGTATCAGAGTGGTATTAGGTTTCAGCATGGGCTCCTTCTTGGGCTTTTTCTTACTGTGGACATCACTGTGGGCTCTTTGTAGGTCGAATTCGAGATATTTTTCTCAACAATCTCCATCTCAATTCAACATTCGACATCCACCTAATCTTGAGAGCTTTCTAGATGATCTCTCCCCCATGTCCTAAGGCATACACCTGCTGATCATGAATGGACAAACATAAAAGTCGAGCTAAGCTGCTCGATCCCATCTTTATCATATGCTATGCTCCACCTGATCTAAGACCTGCGCAGGGTAGCCTCCTGCAATAATAGAAATTTTATCTTGCAACATCGCATGTTGTCCTCTTAAATCTTGCATCTCATACCCAATCCACCTATATCTAGAGCTCCACCTCATACTGGGCTCCTACTGGCTTTTGAAGCTCCACCTCGTGCTGAGCTCCCTGGCAAGAGATAATATCCTCCATACTTTTTTTTCTTATGATAATCCTACTGCCATGCAAAATCTTTAGGATTCCTTCATCAACTCTCCACTTGGAGCTGATTGAATCTAGTTTGCTTAATGATGTTAGATTTCTTCTAAAACTAGGTATATATCAAACCTCATCCAATTTTCTAAGTATTCCATCATATATCTTCATGCTGACAGTCCTGGTACCTTTGATCGCACAACTTGATCTATCCTACAAGTGAATAGTGCCCTTACTGCTCTTCAAAAAGTCAAACAGCTCCTGTCTGCAATACATGATACAAATATGTAGAATCCATAATCCACTAGTGCAAAGAAGTAGACACCTCGTTAGTCACCAGAAGAATATCATTACTATCTTTTGTATCACTACTTATTATTACCATAGTAGCCTTCATTCGATCTTTAAGTTGCGGATAATCTTTGACACGATGCTCCAATTCATCATATCGATAGCACTTGATCTTGCTCAAGTTCATCATTTTGGACTTGGACCGTCCACCTTGCGATCCCTTATCCCTTCATCTTCTACCAATATTATCTTCAGTCACCATCAAGGCCAAATTGCCACTTGAACTCAAGACTCGATTCTCTTGCCTGAGAACCTCATTCTGAAGAATTATGGAAGTATCTCTTCCATCTTGATGGTGCTCTTTTTTATAAGAAGAGTATTCACCAAAGACTCATAAGAGGGAGGAAGCGATGAAAACAAGACCAACGCTTGAGTTTTCTCCTCAACTTTCTTGCTAACGTTAAGGTTGATGAGGATCTTCTAAAAGTTACTGAGATGCTCCTGCATGCTCTGTTCTTTGTCTATTCGTAGTTGGTAGAACTACTTTCAGAGAAAGAAAGTGTTAGTGAGTGACTTCGTCATGTATATTCTCTAGAGTTTTAATCACATCACCATCGAAAAAATCTTGCCAAGTACATAGATCACCACATCATTTACTAGATACAAGTGGATCGTACTCACTACCTATATCTGGAGCCGCCTTCAATCTTGAACCTTTATGGTAGCTAACATCTTCTCGTATAAGAAAGCATCGATTAGCTCTCGTTGGATGAGCACGTTCTTCACCCTCGCTTGCTACAAGAAGAAATTATTTTTTTCATCAAACCTGTTAATCTCTACCTTAATTGAGCTTAATTTCTCCATTTTCTTCAATTTTGATCACCACTATCATAATCTATGCTCTGGTATAATCTAGCTCTAATACTAATTATTAAAGATTAAATACCACTTATTACAATAGAAAGAAAAAAGAAATAAAAATAAGATATAATCAAATACATGGATTAAGCTAAAGCTTACCTCTATGGGCATGCAAGCTTTACTATAAGAAAAAGAAATTTATAAGAGGAGATACACCTTCAACCCTCATATACCAATCTCTCTCAACAAGAAGCACTTCCTCACAAAGCTCCCTTTAAGAGATCCCCTAAAATAATCCCTATCTACTGCCTGATAGTTTGTCTAAAGCCTCCTGCTTCTACTCTCTATCAGCATTCTTCAAGGTCTACTGTCTGTCTCTACCTCTACCATCTGCTATCTGCCACCATAGGGCCTTTTAAAGGCCTCCAACTAAGTCATACTCGGAAATAGAACTCTAACAGAACTTAAATCAATCACTAGACCATCCGATCAAGCTAGCACACTCCCGTAGCTATTAGATCACACTTCTGCATGAAGTTCGAAGCAAACAAGCCCTATGAACCATGTAAAAAGTCCCTAAGCTATTAAGCGATCCACGTGCAAGCGTGGATCACATGAAATCCACCATACACCATGTTATCAAGTCTGTAGACCATGTCTTGGTGCATGGACTGTGCCTCTCCCCCTGGTGGACCGTCGGTCTGTGGTGGATTGCACTAGTCTGAGCCATGCCTTGAACCTGGGCCTCCCACATGTGTGCTGGGCTTCCCTACGTAGGCCGTGCCAGCCTGGGTTATGCACATCTAGGCCGCATGCACCTGCTAGGCCGTGCACCCACCTGGGCCGCAAGCGTGCTGGGCCATGCCTAATCTGTAGGCCAGCCCCTCCTATGGGTTGTTCTTCACATGGGCTCTTTCATTAGGATTTTCTTACTATGGGCTCCTTATGGATCAAATTTGAGGTATTTCTCAATAATATTTTCTTTTTAAACTCCCTTAAACTTGCTTCTCAAATATTTTTCTATGCTTTAATACTCTTAGAGATGGCTGGAGAATAAGTTTTGACAGTTGGAAGCCTTGGACTAGCTGTTAGAGTGGAGAAATGATCATTGGAGATGTTGTAGAAAGCTAGCTATTATGCTTGTCCCGAGCTTGGGGTCGACTCCAATTCTGCAAGGGTCAACTCCAATTGCCTTCAAGTCGACTTGTCTATCCCAGAAGTCGACTCAATCTCAGGATCTGGAAAACATGCTCTCTATATTTTTCTAAGAGAGCTGGCTCGCCATGTTCTTGAGTTGGCTCAACTATTGGGGTTGACTCAAATCCGACATCCTAAAAAATTGAGTTCTCCATCTTTCTCTGAGAGAGTTGGCTCCTACTGGACATGAGTCAACTCGAGACCATGCCAGTTTTCTCCAGTATGCTAGGGTCGACTCTTGTCCTTCCTAAAACTTGGAATTCTCTATTTTTAAGCCTATTTCAGTATACGGGTTGGCTCCTATGCCTCTGGGGTCAACTCTACTAAGTCTGAAACTTGAATTTTCTCTTTTAAAATTCTTGACTTAGTTTATTTTAAGAAGATCTTTTTTATGGATTATTTCTTCAATTTGAGCATCTGAAAATATTGATATTCATCCTTGAAATACGTGATTAGTATCATCTATACTCAACATTTTGGAATCATTAAAATTAATTATAGGGTCAACAATAGAGTGTCTGCTTGAGCATTCTTCGACCTTGAAATGTAAGCAATTTCAAAGTAATCAAAGGCCAATTTCAAAACTTGCAACTTTTTGAGGTACCTTGAAATAGTAGTGTTTCGAATCACATGTACTTTCTTCGGACTTGCTCAGCCACCCATTGCAAATCGGTGAAGGCTTTTAATCTTTTTACCCTAAGCCCTTGGGCCATTCTCAAACTAGCTAGTTGGGCTTCGTACTCAACTTGATTATTAGAAGCATCGAAGGTGAAGCAGAAGGTGAACTTAGTCACTACCCCTTCCAAATTGGTCAAGACAACCCTAGCTTCACTCCCTTGGGAATTTAATGCATCATCGACATATAGAATTTGGACGAGCTCGGGGGTTGACTCGTTAGATTTGTCCATAGCCATTCCATCCTCGGGAATAGTTCATTCAATGATGAAGTCGGCTAAGATTTGAGCTTTCATTGATGGTAAGGAGCGATACAAAATGTCAAACTTGCTGAGTTTGATCACCCACTTCACCATCCTACCCAAGGTATCAAGTCACTGCAACAAGGCCTTTAGTGGCTGGTCGGTTAAGACTATAATTGAGTGCACTTGAAACAGGGCCTTAGTTGTTGTACTGAGATGACGAGTGCATAGACTATATTTTCCATCCAAGAGTATCTTATCTTGGCATCATGCAAAACTTGGCCCGTATAATAGATTGGCTTCTACATTGGCTTTTCATCTTCTCAGATCAAAACTGAGTTGACCGCCCCTGCTGAGGCAATGACATACATGTATAGAGTCTCTCCCTCGTAAGGCTTTGATAGTAGCGGAGGTGCACCTAGGTACCTCTTTAATTCTTCAAAGGCTTCTAGGCATTCATCTGACCAGACATAGTCCTTCACATGCCAAAGAATCTTGAAGAAAAGGGGCCATCTTTCTACCAATTTCAAAATGAATTAGCTAAGAGGCGCAATGCATCTGGTCAGATGCTGAACTTTTTTTTGTGAAGTCGGGTGCTTCATATCAAGAATCGCTTTTATCTTCTTTGGATTGATCTCGATTCCTCATCTCATAACCATAAAATCAAGAAAGTTTTTTGAAGTACCACCAAAGGCACACTTGCTAGGGTTCAGTTTTATCTAGTGTCGCCAAAGTGCATTGAGCACCTCCTTCAAATCATTTATGTGTTGATCGACCTTAATGCTATTCACCAGCATATCATTGATATAAACTTTCATATTTCAACCAATTTGGTCCTTAAAAACTTTGTTGACGAGTCACTGATAAGTGGCTCTAGTGTTCTTGAGCCCAAATAGCATGACCTTAAAGCAAAATAGATTCTTTTCGATCACAAAGGCTGTTTTCTTCTCATCCTCAAAAGTCATCCAGATCTGGTTGTATTTGAAAAAGGGGTCTATGAAGCTCAGCAATTTGTGTCCTAGCATCAAATCCACTAGTTGATTAATTTCGAGTAGAGGGAAGCTATTCTTGGGATAAGCTTTATTTAAGTCGGTGTAGTCGATATCGATTCTCCACTTTTTGTTAGCCTTTTTTATCATAATGGTGTTGGCCAACCACTTCAGATAGTGCACTTTTCAAATAGAATCTACAGCTAATAGCTTATTCACCTCTTCATCGATCACCTATTGTCTCCTTAGAGTAACTCCTTTTCTTTTGCCGAATAGGTTTGTGCAAAAGGTCGACATTTAGTTTATGGATGATTATCTAAAGGAGATTCTTAGCATGTCCAAAGCTAATCAGATGAAGATATCCACATTTCTGCATAAAAAACCTAAAAGTTGATCTTGGAATTTAGTGGCTAACAACAATCTAATCGGTACGGTCTTTGTAGGATCCTTATCTTTAAGAGGGATCAAGGTCAGTTGCTCAGTGGATTCGCCTTGGCTTTCCTCATCTCGTAGATCCAATCCTTCGATTGGCAAGGTCTCTCATGGCTTTCTTCCTTTAATAGTCATCATGAAACATTGTCGAGCAAGCTGTTAATCCTCTCGCATTTCGTCCACCTGATTCCTTGTTGGAAAATAGATGAGAAGGTGGTAAGTCAATATAACTGCCTAGAGCATGTTTAATCCAGGTCAGCCTAGTATTATATTGTAGGCCAAAGGTATGCGAATGACAAGGAAAGTCAATTGCATAGTGGCTTGTTGAGGTTCTCGATCTATAGTGATTGAGAGAATAATTTCTCCTTCCACTTATATTGAATCACTAGAAAATGTATTAATGGGGTGTTAATATTAGGATTTGATACCTCAAATTCGACCCATAGAAGAGGAGAACCCAGAAGAAGTATCAGTAGTTAGGTTGACTCAGATACGGATCGAGCCAGCTTGAGCTAAGATCGAGCCGACATGGACTGCAGTTGAGGCAGCCTTCTCGGGTAGATAGAAAGCAGGTGTTTAGGCAAGATGCAATTAAGCCAACTTAACCTCTGACAGAGCCAGCTCGAGGAAAGCGAACAGAACATGATGGAATTTTTTGTTTGAACTCGAATTATAATTAATCCAAGGGATCTATGGGAGTTGCGCATGGACCACAGGATCTAGTGGCCATGGAGGGCTGTGGTCACGATCTGAAGGCTAGAAGATACTCCAGACTTCATCAAGATCCTATTCAACTCATATTAGAAGATAGAGTCATATTAGGACTTCTGTAAACTATTGAGAAGAGGATTTTTAAACCTATTTAAAGACTGTGATGCTGTGGAGAGGTGTGTGGTAAGATGTGGCATGTAGAGAGGCTCTGGCAATGGCCAAAAGGAGCTTGGCAGAGCATCGAGTACATACAGCCCATAGAGCAAATGTAGGCAGAGCATCGAGACAAAGCAGAGTGTCAGGCAGAGCAAGATAACAATCGTGTGAGTGGCCGTAAGGCATCCTATAGCTGCTAAGGGCCTTTTTGGGGATTTTAAGAGAGCTTGTGAGGGTAGCTTCTAGTTGAGAGAGGATTGCGTACAGCGAGTCGAGAGTGAAAAATCTTCTTTTGTATCTATTTCTTTTTTATAGTGAAGCTTTGCATGTCCTATGGAGGCGAGCCTTTAGACTAATCCACGTACTTGATTATTCTCATTATTTTCTTCTTTTTTCTATTGCAATAATCTGGTACTAGATTCTCAACAAGTGATATTAGAGTGAGTTGATATCATAATAATTGGTATCAAAGCCAGGTGGTACTAGAGCGCAATTACAGCAGTAGTAATAAAGATTGAAAAATATGGAGAAGACAAACACAATCAAAATGAATATCAATATATTCGATGGAAAGGATAATTTTTTCTTTTGGCAAGCAAGGATAAAGGATGTCCTCATCTAACATAGGTTGATCGATACTCTCTTATACGAGAAGATGCTAGCCATAATAGAGATGAAGGATTAAAAGCAGATTTAGATGCAGACAGTGAGTATGATTTGCTTGTCCTAGCGGATGATGTCATGATCCATGTACTTGACGAGATTTTTTTGATAGTGTTGTAGTCGAAGTTCAAGAAGTTGTACATGGCAAAATTGCTCATCAATATACTATTTTTTTAGAGATAGTTCTACTGACTGTGGATGGATGAAGGTCAGAGCATGTAGGAGTATCTATCCATCTTTTAGAAGATCCTCATCGACCTTCTCAGCATTAGCAAAAAAGTTGAAGAGAAGATCAGGATGTTGGTCTTGCTAGTATTGCTTCTTCCTTCGTATGAGTCTTTGGTGACTGTTCTTATAGTAAAAAAGAGTACCATCAAGATGGACGAGGTCACTGAAATGATTCTCCAAAAGGAGGTTCTCTGGAGGAAGAATCCAATTTCAAGCTCAGAAGGTGGCAGCTCGATTTTTATGATTTCTAGAGGAGCAGATGGCAACAGATGGAGTGGCAGAGAATCATGAGAAGGATGATCCAGATCCAAGATGAGGGATTAGAGCAAGATCGGATACTACTGATGTGACGAGTTAAAGCATTGAGTCAAGGATTGCCCACAACTCAAGGATGGGATGAGAGCTATTATGATAATGGTCAATAGTGATACAGAAGGCAATGATGATGTCCTTCTAATTACTAATAAGGTATCTATTTTTTTTTCTATTGGATTATGGATTCTACTTATTTTCATCATGTATGTTATAGAGAAGAGATGTTTGACTCCCTAGAGATCAGTGAGGGCACTGTGTTCCTACCAGATGGATCAAGCTATAAGATAAGAGCAACAAGATGGTTAGTATGAAGCTCCATGATGGAATAGTGAAGAAGTTGGATGAGGTTTGATATATATTCAGCTTTAAGAAGAATCTAATCTCATTGAGAAAACTAGATTCGACCACCTTCAGATGAAAAATTGATGGAGGGATCCTGAAGGTCATGTGTGGTAGTAAGATGGTGATAAGAGGAAGAAAGTATGGAGAACACTACCTTATGGCAAGGAGTCCAATGTGAGATGGAGCTCTAGGTGGAGGTGGATCGGGTATGAGATGAGAGACTCGAAAAGACGACATGCGACATCGTAAGATGAAGTTCCTATTACTGTAGGAGGCTATCCTGAGTAGGTCTCAGGTCAGGAGGATCACAATCATTGATGAAGATACGATCGAGTAGCTTGACTCGACTTTCATGTTTGCCCATCCATGAGACAGTAGGCGATTGCCCCAAAGCATGGGGGCAAGAGGATCCAAAAGCTCTCAAAGTCAAGTGAAAGTCGAATATTGAGTCGAGATAGAGATTGTTAGAATTTGATATCTCAAATTCGACCCACAGTAAAGAAAAATGTAGAAAAAGTATCAACAGTTGGGTTGGCTCGGATGCGAGTTGAATCGGCTCAAGTTGAGATCAAGTTGGCTTGGACCGTAGCCGAGCCGACTCACTCAGGCAAATAAAAAGCAGATGTTCAGATGAGATGCAGTCGAGCCGGCTCAATCTCTGATAGAGCCAGCTTAATGAAAGCAAATAGAATAGGATGGGATTTTCTTTTTGGACTTGGATTGTGATTAATCCAAGGGGTCTACGGAAGTTGTGCGTGGACCATAGGATTCAGTGGCCATAAAGAGTTGCAGTCATGATCTAAAGGCTTGGAGATACTCCAGACTTTATCAAGATCCTATCCGACTCATATTAGATTGGAGATAAAGCTCTATTAGGACTCCGGTGAATTGCTAAGAAGAGAATTCTCAAGCCTATTTAAAGGCTATGATGCTGTGGAGAGGTGTGCGGTAAGGTGTGTCAAGCAATGGCATGTAAAGAGACTCTGACAGCCACCAAGAGGAGCTTAGTCGAGCATCGAGTATGTGCAGCACATAGAGCAGATGCAAGCAAAGTAGAGCATCACCATGTGAGTGGCTGTAAGGCATCCTGTAGCTGTTGAGGGTCTCCTTAGGGACTTTGAGAGAGCTTTTATGAGGATAGCTTATAGTTAAGAGAGGATTGTGTACAATGAGTTGAGAGTGAAAAATCTCCTCTTGTATCTATTCTTTTTTTATAGTGAAGCTTTGCATGCCCCATGGAGATGAGCCTTTAGGCTAATTCACATACTTGATTATTCTCGTTTATTTCTTTTTTCTTCCTGCCATCATAATTTGATACTAGATCCTCAACAAGTAATATCAGAGTGAGTTCATATCATAATAGTTAACCCTTTTTAGTTTATTCATGGATAGTTTTATTTGAAAGAATACATCATAAAACAATACATCAGTGAATTTTCTATTATCTATTAGAATTATTTTTACATCATAATTTGCTATGATCATAAAAAATAATAGCATCATCATAAAAAGTTTGGACTCCCCACGTATCATCATAAGAAAAAGCAATAACATTGTCAACCCGCTGCCTCTTCAAGGTATGCTCCAGGCTCTCTACCTCTCCAAGTCCGTGCCTCTAGAGATCATGCGAATCAGACTAGCCATCGGTTGATTGCTTGTTCCCTCATTGGCCTGTAGTCGAGCTGGTTGGTCGGTCGCTATCCGATCTTCATGGTCAGGAACAAATTTTTTGAGATAGCCATACCATACAGGGCCTCTATCTCATCTTTCAGTCGAATTCAATCTCTTCATGTTGTGTCTGTGATCATGGTAGAACTGATAATACTTCTTGTGATTGCGCACTATCAGTGGGGCCTTCATGGGCCAGAGCCTCTAGAGGTACTTCTGTCCCTTAATCTCCATGAGGATTTATGCATGGAGGGCCAAAGGATGAGTGTATTTGTCAAACTTATAGGCCGAACTTCTCGGCCTAGGGCTTGGTCATCATCAGGGGACTTTGATGCGGGACAAGATGTAGAACTCAAATGATATGGTTCTACATATGCAATATGCAATCTAAAATCATGAAAATTAAATTAATATTAGTAATCAATTATTATTTTAGTAGACAAACAGATCTATTTAAGTTTCTTTCGATGATTAAGATATAATCAAATTAAAAACTAAGAAGTTAAGTAGAGGACAGATGATGAATTTTAGATCTAAAGTTCTACATATCATAGGCGATTAAGAAATCACCTATGATTAGGATATTTCTCTAGATTTTTAACATGCAAATCTAACCAGGAATAGAAACTCGCAAAATAAATCAATAATAATTAAGAAAATATTGATTGAAAAGATCTCACAAGAGATATGTCAAATAAGCCCTGGAGGAATGAGTTCAATTTTCTGGGAGATCAATGATGCTCGGTCTCTAGATTGATCACAAGGTGGAGATGATGGATATTATTGCACAGGTTGAAACTTGAACAATGAAAAATCATTGGGTAGAATTTTTATTTGAGAGAGAAATAAAGTAGAGAAGAGATGAGAGATTAAATAGAGCATAAAGGAAGAAGAGAAGGTTGAAGAGAGGACATGAGAGGAGGAGGCATGCAATCTCTCTATTTTTTTTTTTTCAAAACCAATATATGTTCATCCCATGACTCTTTCAAGCCTTTTATAGGCCAAACCAAACCATGATCACTTAGAAATCCTAAATTAAATAGTCTTGACTTAACTTAAATAGACTAAATTCATCCAAAAATAAATTGGCTAACTAGATCCAACCCAATTGACTCAATTGGGCTGGATTTACAAGACCTCATAACCAAAACTCAAAATAAAAGAAATAAAAAACTAAATCAAGATCCAATTTAATTAATTAAGCTAAATAGATGTTAATTTGGTACTCTGGGATCGTCCATGAATTCAAGTTGGCTCCAATTGATCTCTAGCAGCAATGGTGTCTGCACCAATTCCCCCAGGAATGGAAGAACTCAGCTCCATTGAGGAAAAGCAAGCTCTACTCTGATAATGCTCCAGCAGATCTAGGTCAATCCTCTGTAGCTGCTCTTAGGTAATTCAGGTATCTTCAGACTCCAATCTCCCTTTCCACCAAGCCAGATAATGTTGATAGTCTTGATCCTAATGAAAATAACTTGCTCATCCATAATACTTTTGATTTGATCGTATCTTTTAGTTATTTTAGGTTGTAGGCACTTAGGTTAGGGTTCACTCTCAATAGAAGGATCAGGCTCAAATAGATATCACTGAGTATTATTATTGGCTCCTTATATCTTATTTGATCCACAATGTTAAAGATAGAGCTAATACTATAATCAGGTGGTAAATTAATAATACATGCATTCGATCCTAATTTCTTTAAGATCTTGAATGGACCTGCTTCTCATGCATGTAATTTCTTAACAGTTCCTAGAGAAAACTGTTTAGGCCTAATCCATTTCACAACATAATCATCCTCAGCAAAATTCTGAATTCATCTATGAGAATCTGCTAATTGTTTATATAGTTGATTGCTAATATTAATCTTTTCACAAATTTATTTAGGTAGATTCCTAACATGCTGTGTAAATGATTCTGACTTCAACACTCTAGCATGCAATAATAATGGGATAAGGTCAACTGACTTTCTAGGTTTATAACCATGTACTACCTCAAATGGACTCATGCCAATGGTCCTATTGATAGAACTGTTATATGCAAACTCAGCTCGAGGCAAAAAAAGATCCCAATTACTTACATGCTCATCTATCAAACATCGAAGTAAATTTTCTAAACTTCTATTTATGACTTTAGTTTGGCCATCAGTTTGTGGGTGATATGATGAAAAAAAATTTAATTTTGTCCCCATTAAATGCCATAAGATTTTTCAAAAATAGCTTATAAATCTAACGTTCCTATCAGATATGATTATCTTTGGCAATCCATGCAGCTTAATGATTTTATCAAAATATAACCAAGCTACTTTTGAAGCATCAAACGTTTTGGAACAAGGTAAAAAATGTTTGAAAATCTATCCACTATCATGCAAATTAAATCATTCTTCCTAGTCGTTCATGGCAATCCTAAAACAAAATCCATACTAACATCTTGCCAAAGGCTATTAGGTACAAGTAATGGGATATACAGTTTAGTATTTTGCTTGCATTATTTTGTTAAAGCACAAGTCCAACTATCTGGGCAATGTCATGCTTTAAACTAGGCTATCAGAATTGACTTTCTATAGCCTCAATGGTCTTATTTCTATCAAAATGTCTAGCTAGTCCGCCAGCATGCAATTCCGATACAAGAAATCTTAAACAGATGTTCGAGGGATACACAATTTATTATTTCTAAATAAATAGCCATCTTGCAAAATATAGTCACTATATTCTCTAGATGGGTCTTGTTGAAGTGAGGAATAAACATCCTTAAAGTCAAGGCACTTTTCATATTGTTCTTTAAGCCTTTCAAATCCTACAACTTCAATATTAATGGTGAAAAGTAGAGAAACTCTTTGATTGAGTACATCAGCAGCTTGATTTTCTACTCCCGCTCGATGCTTTAGAACAAAAGTAGAGACTTGAAGAACTTCGACCCATTAGCATGTCTGGGATTTAGTTTCTTCTGAGAGTTTAGAAACCTAAGGGCTTCATGGTCAGAATAAATGATAAATTCTTGTAGTAGTAAATAATGTCTCTAATATTTTAAAAAATTCTTTGTTATATATAGAATATTTAAGTTTTGCATCCTTTAATTTCTCACTAAAATACATCATAAGATGACCTTCTTGACTTAAAATTTCTCTTATACTGATAAGAGCACGATGTTGTCGTTAAGATACCATATTTATTAGTTTAATTCTAACTTCTTAAATTGATTAAAAATAGGTAGTAAGTAGTTAGTTGGGTCGAATTCATAGAGAAGGTAGTATTTTAGTTTTAAAATTTTTGATTTTTATAAAAAAAATATTAAAAAAATCAAAGTCAAAAAATAGAATTACAAACAAAAATTAAAAACTATAAAAATTTAAATTTGGTACTAAAATCTACTAATTAGATCTTAGCATCTACTTGTAATAAAATAAAGAGCAATAATTAAAGTATAGAAATTAAATTATAATTAAAAATAAAAAACTAAAATTTAAAATATATAAAAATATATATTAATTAAAATTTTAGAATTTAAATACATAAAATTTAAAAAAAAAATTAAAAGTAGCTGATCTTGGATCAGCATTGGCATTGAGATGGTGTAGAAGACAACTCTTTCTCTTGACACCATCTGCCTTGAAGCATTCTCTAATCTAAGCATGGTTCTAACCTATACCATCATCTTTCCATGATCGAAGATAACTTAATTTGATAGTCTGGGGTCTTACTTATAGGTGTTGGAGGGCTGGATCCTTTGTTTGTAGGCAATATGGGACTAAAGAGGAGTTTTGATCAAAAAATATGAAAGAAATCAAAGTGAAAATTGGATTAAAACAGCTCCTGGATCGAATTCTATGTAGTTCCATGAGTTTTGGCCGTCAGATCTGAATCAAACGATCCCAAAATTGCCAAAAATGGGTGTGTAATAGTCCGAATCAAGTTGGAATAGATTCTGGCCATCCGATTGCTTTGATCAGGAAGATCTGGGCCACTGGATCACTTTTTAGATAACCAAATCATCTTAAATTCTTCCGTCAGCCATTGGATCAAGTTTTAGGAAAGATCTGGCCATCAGATCTCAGGTGGGAGAGCTCAGGGCCGTTGGATCACTCTTTATGGAGCAGTAGTCTTAGAATCAAATTAGGATTAACTCTTTTCTATTGGATCTAAACCGCAAACCACCTAGATCATCTAATCATGCATCACTATGCAGGTGGACTATGATGGATCGAGTGTGTCACAGACGGCAACAAATCAGCATGCAGCTGGCCCATAAAATTACTAGAATGCCTTCACTTAAAGGTCTACCATGAGCCACGATGAAATTGACGTCAGTGGCTCTAGATTGGCTTTAGACATGCGAGTTGGCTTGCGGTGCGCTAGCTTGGATGGCTGGGTCGGCTTGGTTGAGCATATTTGGACACATCGGTTAGAGAATGTGCACCAACTGAGCTACGAAGCTGGCTAAGCTGTTTATTTTTTTTATTTTTTTATTTTTTTCTTTGAAAATTTGTATCGGATCCATTTTAGCTTCGATTTACTCTAAACTTATTTCATTACGATCAAAAAAATGAGCTTTTTTTATTAATAAATATATTTTTAAAAATAATAAATAAAATTTTAAAATTTTAAAAATAAAAATAAATTAATATTTTTATTGATGCATTTATAATAATTATCAAACCCTCCAATTTAAGCTTTGCTCATCCTTGAGTAAAGAAAGAATTCAATTTAAGATATATTTTTAACTTTAAAGTTTCGAATTTTACTTAAGTAATTTTTAAAATGGCCATTGATATTCAGTAGAGCTTAAGTGAGGTATGTCAGTGGGATATTAATACTTATCGCTGGAAAAATTAAGTGAAGAATATTTAACTTTTCTGAACTTTTTCTAAATTATCTTATCTTTATCTCTGAATTATTTAAACTTTCATATGGATAAATGTATTGCTACTTCTGTCCTTCATTTATTGATTTTTTATTCATATTGCCCATTTTTTGACGTAAATATCATTACTTACTTAGATAACAGAATCTGATTACTCGATGAAAAGTCAATATATTATTTTTTTTAATATTGTACCACTATTGAGTATCTTAATCCCTTAAGCTTTCTATTTGATCCATGTAGCGAGTCTTGGGCCAATAACTTCCAAATCAGTTGGCTTCAGGGCACTAGATATGAAATACCCCTCAAGTTTACTAGCTCGAATTAAATAGGCTACGAGTTAAGACTAACTTTATAATGAGCTTCTTCATTCTTTCCATCTTTTGATGCAAAACTCAATGCTTGCTTAGGCAAAGAGATTCGGTTACTCAGTGAAAAGTACTTGAAAACTATTTTATTTTATAATTTTTTATGAAGAAACGTATGGTTATCCTACCAAGCCCATAAAAAGTAGATTTTTCTTTGATGCTGGTAGGAAAAATCAGAATTATTCAAAAAAAATTATTTATATTCTAGATTTAACTCTTTATTAGATTTTCTTAATACTTGGTCCCTCAATATCTCACAAATTCTCTAATCTATGCATCATTTTTTTAAAAAAAAAATGCTTAGTTCAACTCAATTCTTAAGCATAATCGAGTGTCTAAATGCTAAATGCTAACTTCTTCGAGGATTTTAAAATTTTTTATATTATTCTTTTCCCAACTTAATCGATATTGTTCTCAATGGAGAAGAAAAAATAAAGGATGAAATAAAGAATAGGAAAGAATACACCTAACTCAATATATTTTTAGTCCAACATATGTCTTTAAAAATTTGGACTCTCTTTCCAACTTATTCAAAATAATCTAAAAAGAAAATCAACTAAAAGATAAATTAGATGAAAGAAAACTAAATATTTGGTTGCCTCCCAATAAGTCTTAAGTTTATTATCTTTGGCCAGACACAATATAGCTTACTTATCCCATGTCAAATATTGGATTGATAAATTTTAATGATTTTGGATTGCCAATCTTAGGAAGATGGTTTCTTATCCCATTATTGATGTATTTATTTTTAATTTTGAAAAGGTAGGATGCGGCCCTATTCTCAGACTCTTGTTTGTCAAGAATTTTTTTTATTCATTCTTCTAGAATGCTCATATATTGAGTTTTTGTATTAGGAGTTGAGTTTAATGCAATGAGCACTGGAAGGATATCTAAAGGCGAGTCTAGTTCTAGAGGTAAATTAATATGATCTTGTTTAACCAACTTAATTAACACTTCATTACATGCCTCTTGGTCTTTATAAGAAAAACTGGCTTCTAGGGCTAAAAGGAATAGGATTTTAGATTTATAGGTCTTGGGTAAATCATTTATTCTTTTTTTTTCTTTCTTAGTCTTATTTTAATTAAAACCAGAATCAGTACTAGTTCTAGGCTCAGATTTTTTTATATGGTTAGTCTCAATACTAACCACCTCTTCTATATTTTTATTTTGGCTAGCATCAGTACTAGCCTCTCTCATCTGATCTTGATATGGGTCCGTAAGAATTCTATAATGTGAGGATTTATGATGTTCCCAAGCCTTGGGAGGCCACAGAAGAAGTCACGGTGTTGGCTTCAGAGATTTTAGGGGTTTGGTTGGTGCTTCAAAAACCTAGGACACAAGATGAAGTAAGAAACTAAAGCTGAAAAATCAAGACTGTAGAAAGAAGATTTTCTGCAGGTTAGCTGGCTCAGTCCAAAACTAGATCGGTTAAATTTCAGAGCATGGGCAAAATAGAGAGCTGAGCGTTCGAAACTGTTAGCACGGCATAAGACTGGGCCGGCTCAATTTCAGACTGAGCCGACCCAATAAAATTTAGTCGGCTCAGTGCTGAGACTGAGCCAGCTCGGTGCATGGGTAGAGTTACGCGAGGGTTTGTTTTAGACTAGGGTTTGGACATTGAGCCGGCTCAGTGCGCGGGTAGAGTTATGCGAGTGTCTATTTTGGATTAGGGTCTGGGTTGATTCTAGGATTCTTAAGGTCTGATTTGAGAGGTCTTAAGGTAGCTAATTCATGTATGGATCGAATCTAGATCCAGAGGATGAGAGCATGGGAGACATGGGTGTACATGGGCTTGGTAAGTGCTTTCATGTATTGGATTAGTTGGAGAGTTTTTTTGGTCGGACCTAATGGCTATGTATAAATACATAGGTTGTATTAGGATTTCATAACGCTGTGGAATATAGGCCTTTTCTCTCTCAACTCTCTTCTTCTCTTCTCTCTAGAGTTGCCGCCCTAGGGTTCTTGAAGAAGTCCTAGAGAAAGGGGCATCTCCCTCAAGCCCAAGGAGGGAGGTGCCCCATCATAGATCTAGGTGGAGGATCGATGGTTTGCTGCTTATAGAGAATGTCACAGATTTCTTTAGATCTATGCTAAAGATCAGGAGCTTCTGTAATATGGTATCGGTGCTTGTGATGTCAAGGATGATTGGCGTTCGAGCGATATCATGGGTCTATAATTTGGTATCAGAGCTAGGTGATGCCTGAAATATTGTGGACGATAATATGGTATAAGAGCCAGATTTCAGAGCTGATGGTGCGTCGAAGGAGCCAGGTTTTAGAGCCTAATGGTGCATAGAAAGAGCTAGATTTTAGAGCCTGATGGTGTATGGAAGGAGCCAAATTTCAGAGCCTGATGGTGCTTGAAAGTGAAGGAGAAGTCGTACAAGGTGAAATCAAAAATCTATACAAAGATTCCATGGTATGTCTCAAATCTATCTTGTTGTTGCTATGGTTTGGCCAACCGAAAGCAGTGGATTGAAGGTAGAGATTGAGAGGATTAAAGAAAAAAAAATTTCTTAGGGTGGAAGGATTTGGTGTATGATTTGCTAATCAATCTTGGTGAAAAGATCAGGATGTATGATGGTTATGTGATAGATAGGGAGTGCTAGAGTGTTGCAGTAGTACTTTCCTGAAGATATAGGACAGAGAGAGGCTTGAGGATGTAGTAGTCGAGGAAGGTATCTCAGTAGAGAGCATTAAAGTTTTCTAGAAAGATGGGCATTGTAGGGCTATTGAAGAGAGGTTTTCCAAGGGATAATGATTGAAGGAAGGCTAAAGAAGTAACTATACGTCTTTCAGTGTTAGGAAGATGGAAAAGTAGTCAGAGATGTATTCAGTGGTTCGATCAGAGCATGGATTTGCAAAGTCTTAGGAGTGATGGAGATAGATGATCCATAGAGGTCCAGCAGGTTAGGACTGGGTGATTGTAGAGCAGCACAAAGATGAGTCAGGGAGCGTTGGAGTGCTGCAGAAGTGCTACCCTAGAGGCACAGGGGCTGAGAGAGGCTCGGTGGTGCAGCAGTCGAGGAGTGTATCTCAATAGAGAGTGTCAGTGGTATCTCAGAAAAGATCGGATGTAGGTCATAAGAAGAGCCAAGAGGTCTCAGGGAGCGCCAGAGGTCTCTAGTAGTCGAAAGTATCATGGATTAGATTTCTTCTATAGGAGCACCAAGGAGAGTCACGATTCAGGTAGAGGATGGTTCTCCAGGCGCAACTAAAGCGATGGCTGGTATAGAGGTAGAAAAGAAGGACTAGGATGAAATTATCTAGACTTCAGTCGCTAGTTTTAGAAGAGTTGGATGAGCTTTTGAGTTTCGGAGGTATCCGTAGATTGTGGAGGTATCTGAGATAGCTTCAAAGAGGGCCGCAGAGTGCGGAGGGTTCGAAGGGACAGCAATGGTGTTCGAGATGCAATGGCAGGCTCAGAAGTGCAGTATTGAGTGGTTATCCTCGAGGGACTCGGTGATAGAGTCGACTTCTACGGTATCAGGTGGACTTTGGATATAAGTGAAGCTTTAAAGAGGTGGCTTCACAAGTGGAGAAAAAATTTGGCATGAGTTCAGAGCGTCGATGATGCACAGTTCCAGATGGAGCGGTGCATGCAGGTGGACAGACGTGACTCTAAGAAGATCGTATCAGGTGGTATAGCATATGCTGGTGCAGAAATATTATAGGTTCTTTAGAAAAGTTCAGAAAAAATGATGCAGCTGCTAAGCAGAAAAGATCCTACAATTTTAGGATGGTGCCAAGAAGCAAGCACAGGTCTTCAGTAGTGGAGGCGATCATCCCAAAGGCCTCAAGGGTGCATAACAACTGAAGAGAATTGGTGGAGGTGATGTTTGCATGGTGCTGTTGAGTGCGCAGGGACAGTGGGAATGTACAGGAGGTCATTGTCGAGGAGTTTGCCAAGGCTTGGGGCACCAAAGTGGAGATTGTGAGGATTTGTGGTGCTCCCAAGCCTTGGAAGGCCATGGAAGGAGTCACGATGTTGGCTCTAAAGATTTCAGGAGCTTGGTTTGTGCTTCAAAAATCTGGGACACAAGGTGAAGCAAGAAACCAAAGCTGGAGAATCAAGACTGTAGAAAGAAGATTTTCTACAGATTAGCCGACTCAGTCCAAAGCTAGGTTAGCTATGTCTCAAAGCATAGGCAAAATAGAGAGTTGAGTATTCGGAACTACTGGCATGGCACAGGACTGGGCCAACTGAGTGCTTTCATGCATTGGATTAGTCAAAAAAAAATTTTGGTCGGGCTTAATGGCTATGTATAAATACATAGGTTGTATTAGAATTTCATAACACTATGGAATACAGGCCTTTTCTCCCTCAACTCTCTTCTTCTCTTCTCTCTAGAGTTGTCGCCCTAGGATTTTTAAAGAAGCCCTAGAGAAGGGGGCGTCTTTCTCAAGGCCAAGGAGGGAGGCGCCCATCATAGATCCAGATGGAGGATTAGTGGTTTGCTGCCCATAGAGAATATCACAGGTTTCTTCAGATCCATGCTAAAGATCAGGAGCTTCCATAATATGGTATCAGTGCTTGTGATGTCAAGGATGATTGGCATTCGAGCGATATCATGGGTCTACAATTTGGTATCAGAGCTAGGTGATGCCTGAAATGTTGTGGACGATAATATATAACTTTTAAGTTTAGAAATTACTTTGGCATTCTCTAATTGAAAATTCTTAAGTGGAACATTAGATTGATAATTAGGTCTAGGAAGTTGGTGGATATTAGGTGAGTTGTTTATAAAAATCAGTTGGCTCGGCAATTGATCTAGTTCTCTCCTCATATTAGACTTAGCTAATTATCCTATTTATGCTTCTAGTCTGATGATAGATTGCTATTGAGTTATAATTAATTATTACAATTGATTAAATCTATCGTCAGCTAGATTAGTCTTTTGAGGAGGTAGGTATGATGGTTGGTTATAATACAATGGCTTGATAGACTGACTAGGTTGACCATTATTATAGTCATAATTTTGGTATTGGATCTGAGCCGAGTCTATTGGGGTATCCAAGAAAAATTTGAGTGGTTCCTCCAATCTAGGTTATATGAGTTTGAAAAAAGATCATTAACCAGCTTGGAGTAGCTTTGAGCAGCTTGGACTTGTTCTTGGATAAAAGGTGAAAATGGTGCAACCATGGGATATTTACTCACATGATGGATTGGGCTAGCATAAATGGAATAAATCTTCTGATAATTAGAGGACAATGTGAATTGTGCAGGAGATTATTGACCTAGGGTTAGGAGTTGGTCTAATTTTTGGGCAAGAAGGTCCACTTTATCTATCAGATTCAAGTCAATCTTAGAACTAGATTCTGGATATTCATAGATTCTTGCCTACTTTTGGTAGAAGGATAACGAAGCATAGTTAATTGAGTTTTCACTTAAAATTTTAAATAAGGCATAGGCTTCATTCTCACTCTTATTTATGAATGCACCTCTACAAGATGCATCTACCATTTGTCTATACTGGTCTCCTAAACCCATATAGAAAGATTAAACTATTTGCCACTTAGACAGACCATGGTGTGGACATTTTCTAATAAATTTCTTAAGTCTCTCCCATGACTCATAAATTTATTTCCTTGAAAGCTAAGCAAATTCAATGATAGCTCACCTCATGGTGTTGGTTCGATCTATAGGATAAAATTTCTTAAGAAATTCACTTTGTAATTCAGCCTAGGTTTGGATTGGTCTTCCTATTATGCCAAACCAGTACTTGGCTTTGTCTTTTAAGAAAGAAAAGAATAAGATTAATCTAAGGGCATCATTGGTTAAATTTTGAATCCTCACCATATAGTAGATTTCTAGAAATTCATCCAGATGCTTCTAGGGGTCTTCATTGATGTTTCCATAGAAAGATGGAAGCATTTGGATTGTAGTCGGCTTGATCTCATAGTATGTAGCATGGATATTAGGTAATTGGATATAAGTCGATGGGTTATAAGTAAAAAAAATAAAATATTTTTTCATCTATCTAGATTATTCTCTAAGATTTTCAGCTATTTGGTTATTAGATTTAATATGGTTCAGCCATTCAATTTTATGATTGAGTTCTACTAGATCAAAAAAATGATTTTCTATCGTGTATGTATTAGTGCAACCTTATCATGTGGTCCAAAATTTTTTTAAAATTTTTTTATTATTTTTATTATTTTATTATTTTTTAAAAAAATAATTTTTTTAAAATTTATTATTATTATTTTTAATTTAATTTAATTTAGTTTAATTTAATTTAATTTATTTTTATTTTTATTTTATAGAAAAAAGAAGAAAAGAGAGAGAAGAGTTCTAAAGAAGAGAACCTAAGGAGTCCTAGAACTAAGAAGAGAGTGAGAAATTAGGATTTAATTAGGTTTGATGTTGATTAGCAATCAAATTAGGCAAACAATCCTAACTAAGGATTATCCTAGATCCAAATAGCTCCTAACTACAAAATCACCTTCAAGCCCTCCAAGTGTAAGATTAGCCAATCAACTAGCTAGATAAGTATAAGATTATTGGGAGTCCGCCCGTTGCTTGCCTTAAACACCAATTATGCTTGGCCAGATAAGCTAACGAAATCAATTATAAACCACCTTCCTTCGGACCCAGTCATCCGTGAACCACTTGCTTTAGATACTAGTTAAATTGACTAATCCTAATCCGGTCCAACTTTTAGGATTTTTTGTTCTAACGAGCTCGAGTTCCTAGGACTGATGTCTAATTGATTTTAAAATTAAAGGCTTAGGTCAATGCAGAATATTGGTTAATTATTTATGGATCGAGAAAGGATGATCAAATTTTTATCTTATCTTATTTAATTGGATTGTGCCTTTAATTTGATTTAATATAAGTATGCACAATTACTTTCAGACAAAGAGTTCTATGCAACTAAATTAGATATATGAAACCTAATTAAACTTGAGGAGCTTACCTTGACTCCAGCGATCATAAAAAAAAATAAAAAAATAAAACTAATATGATATATGTTCTAAGCAATTAGGATTTCTAATCTTATCATGAAGCTTTTAATTAGGTTTAAGTGGATAATTTTTAATTAATTTAAAAATAAAGTAAATAATTAAAAAAATTAGGATTTAGAATTGATCTCACCAAATAAGATTGGAAGCTTCCTCCTTGTCCTAATCTTTTTTATCTTTTTTTATCTACAAAATAAATAAGAAAAAGTTAGTAAAAAAAGAAATTAAAAATTTATTCATAATTTATTTTATAGAAAAATTAAAGAGATCAAAAGAAATTAGCATCTATGCCCTACCGACAACGGTGCCAAAAACTTTATGCATTTATCAAAATTATTTTTAATTTATCAAAAAAATCAAAAAAAATTAATACTCATGCAATCTTCGATAACGGTGCCAAAAATTTGATAAGAGCGTGATGTTGTCATTAAGACATCATATTTATCAATTTAATTTTGATTTTTTAAATTGATTAAGAATAGATAGTAAATAGTGAGTCGGATTGAATCCATAGAGAAGATAGTATTTTAGTTTTAAAATTTTTAATTTTTATAAAAAAAAGATAAAAAAAAATTTAAAAAAAATCAAAGTCAAAAAATAGAATTATAAATAAAAATTAAAAGATGCAAAAATTTAAACTTGGTACTAAGATCTACTAGTTAGATCTTAGTATCTACTTATAATAAAATAAAGAGTAATAATTAAAATATAAAAATTAAATTATAATTAAAAATAAAAAGCTGAAATTTAAAGTGCATAAAAGAAATTTTACATTAATTAAAATTCTAGAATTTAAATATATAAAAATTAAAAAAAAATAAAAGTAGCTGATCTTAATCTTGGATCGGTGTTGGTATTAAGATGGTGTAGAAGATAGCTCCTCCTCTCAGTATCATCTACCTCGAAGTATTCTCTAACTCAAGCACGGCTCTAACCTATACCATCATCTTTCCATGACTGAAGACAACTTAATTTGATGGCCTAAGGTCTTATTTATAGGTGCTGGAGGGCTGGATCGGCTTGGCTGAGCGCGTTTGGACGTGCCGGCTGGTGAATGCATGCCGACTGAGCTACGGAGCCGACTGAGCCATTTATTTATTTTTATTTTTTCTTTGAAAATTCGTATCGGATCCGTTTTAGCTATGATTCATTCCAAACTTATTTTATTGCGACCAAAAAAATGAGCTCTTTCTATTCATAAATATATTTTTTAAAAATAATAAATAAAAATATTTAATTTTTAAAAAATAAATTAATTAATAAATTAATATTTTTATTGATGAATTTATGGTAATTATCATATACCTACACCTGATGCATCACATGCAACTTCAAAAACCTTTAAAAAATCAGGAAGGTGCAAAATAAGTGTATTGGCCATCTTTTTTTTTTAATCTTTTGAAAAGCTTTATTAGTAGTTGTTGTCCACTCAAAAGTTTTCTTTTTAATGCAATTCACAATAGGAGCCATGACAGTACTAAAACCTAGGATAAACCGACAGTAGAAGGTCACTAGGCCATGAAAACTATGAACGTTGTGTACATTCTGGGGCACTAGCCACTCAAATATCACTTTAACTTTTTCAAGATCAATAGATACACTCTCAAAAGTCACTACAAAATCTATGAAAATTATTCAATCAGTCATAAAGTCATATTTCTTTAGGTTTGTATAAAGGCTCTCAACTCTAAGGGTTAAGCAAACCTGTCGAAGGTGGTCTAAGTGATCATTTCCAGATTGACTATAGATAAGGATATCATCAAAGTATACAACAATGAATACCTTTATTGGCTATAATACCTAAGTCATAATTCTTATAAAAGTGCTAGGTGCATTGGATAAGTCAAAAGGCATGACTAACCATTCATAAAGACCATCCTTCGTGTTGAAGGCGGTTTTTCATTCATCTTCTGACCTAATTCTCACTTGATGGTATCCACTTTTAAGATCTATTTTTGAAAAGATAATGGATCCTGCCATCATATCTGACATATCATCTAGCCAGAAATTAGAAAACGATACTTAACAGTAAATTTGTTAATAGCGTGGCTATCCACGTACATTCTTTAGGTACCATCTTTCTTCGGAATAAGAAGTGCAGGCACCACACATGGGCTCAAACTCTCTCTAATAAACCCTTGTTTAGAAGCTCTTCAACTTATCTTTTTAACTCAACATGTTCAGTAGGGTTTAATTGGTAATGTGACAAATGTGGTATAGTGGATCCCAGAACTATATCTATAGCACGCTAAATATGATGCATCGGTGGTAAGTGGTCCAGGAGATCTATGGTAAAAACATCTTTAAATTCATCAAGGAGGGAGACTATCTCCTAGGAATACTCAATCTATGGTTCTTTATGAACTTTCTTGATAGCTAAAATCCAAACCGATGATCCTTCAGTCATTTCCTTCTCAAATTCTTTGACACTGATTAAATGTAGATCCTTTTTCTTAGTACTAACTTTGGCTTCGACAATTCCTTTCTTAGAAATAGTCTTGGGTGGGGAGGATTTGATCATAATTTTTTTTTCTTTATCCCGACAATTACACAAATTTGATTGTCCAAAGAGTGTGACATCCTGATCGTATAATCATGGCATTTTTAAGATAATACTACCCACCTCCATCGATAGTACATCACACAAGACTTTATCTTAATAGGAATGGAATTGAATAGGAACTAGACACCTATGCTTGATTGAAATAGATAATGCATCTACCAATGATATTTTATAGAGAGTCGGATGATCTACAGGTGCTAAACCTAGACATGATACAACATCATTGGAGATCACATTTATACAACTTTCACTATTTATGATCACCTTACATGCTTTATTATCATGCTTAATATAGGTATTAAAAATAGCCATATGTCACCAATATATGCTCTCTTTAGGCTGAGCGATTATACATCTAACCACTCCCAATTCCTCTTTAGAATCTTGCTCTATTCGAACATAGCCTAGAACATCTTCATCTTCCTCAAATTCCTCAGCTAACATGGGATTAGCCTCATAAACTTCTTCTCCTTCTTCAGTCTTAGCACACTCAGGTTCTTCTTCTTCAGTTTCTCCTATGTGTGAGGCTCTAGAAGGGCATTATGCAGATAGATGTCCATAGCCTTGGCACTTAAAACATCTAGGTAGTGTGATAGATCCACTAGTTTTCACTATTTCTAATATTCCTTTCTCCTTATCTTTTCTTTTTACCAAAGAATCCACAATCAAAGATCGATGGATAGGGATTTGATTAGTGCTAGGTCTAGGGTCTGAAGGGGTAGGTCGGCTCAGGTCAGTTCAACGAGAAGTTGGATACCTTTGAAATCTTTCAACATCCCATGCTAGCTAGTAGGCATGCTCTAAGGAGGTCACCTTACATAAGAATAGCTCTCACTAGATGTCCTCTCAAAGACTAGCTCTGAATCTCAACAAGGCGATAGCTTGATCCTCGGTGACACTGCATCGCATAAGAAATTCATCAAATTTTGTGAGGCACTCTGAGATAGGTCAATTTTCTTGAGTCATCCTTTGCCATTGATCTAGGAGACATTATTTGTAGGATGTAGGAAGGTATTTCTCATGCAGCTTTTCTTTTATCTCCTCCCAAGTTCCTATAGGCTCTTATCTCCTATGCTCAACTAGATGCTCTAGATTATGCAACTACAACTTAGCTTGACTAATTAACTTCATTCTAACAAACCTAATTTTTCGGGCTTCAGATATATTATACCATTTGAAGAAGTGGTCCATATTTGCCTCCCCGTCTAAATACTTCTTAGCGTCAAGTGAACCATCGAAGCTAGGTGGTTCTACCTTAATGCTTCTTAGGACATGCTCATCTTGATCCATGGGCTCGTGATAGGGGCGCATATTTAATCTACAACCTATATCTGGACCTTGGGGAATATAAAGTCCTCCCTGAGCTAGGGGCATAGGTGGGGTATCAAGGTTAAGTGGTCGTCTGAGAGGGGGATGGTCTGGTCTAATTCTTTAGGTTGCATTTGGTAGCCAGCAATCTATCCAGATTGCTGGTAATTTAAAAGAGCCCCACCACATTATCATGTTTGGTATGCTTTTTAAGTTGGTAATCTAGATTGTCAGATAATCCAGATTGCTAGATAATCTAGATTACTTCATGAGAGGTAATCTAGATTTTCAATGAAAGAGATGGCTATCCAAATTATTAAATATTTGATAATTTGATAATGACATATTTGAACATAAATACCCTCATAAAAAATATAATATAATATAAGGTTATATTATAGTAATATTATAATATAATATTATATTATAAATATTATTATAATAATAATATCTTATAAAAATAATTTATTATAATAATATATTATAATAATATTATAATATAATAATATAATATAAAGATATATTTGAATATAATATATTATATATAATATATTATAATATATAATACATAATATATATTTATATTATAAATATAATATATAATATAATAATATTATAATATTATTATTATTATATTATATTATATTATGATATTATTATATTATAATATTATATTATATAATATTATCATAATAATATTATACTAATATAATATAATAATATAATATATATGATAATATATAAGAATATATTATAATAATACTATATTATATTATATTATATTTATATATTATAATATATAATATATATTTATATTAAAAATATAATATTATATAATATAATACTATATAATATAATATAATATTATAATATAAATATTATTATTATATATTATAATAATATGATAATATAATAATATAAAATAATATAATAAAAATATATTATAATATATATTATAAATATAAATATATATTAGAATATAATATATTATATATTATATATATATATATATTTTATACATGGGGTGTGATTTTTAATAAATTTGATTTGAGAGTATTTTGAAAAATTGATATTACATTATCAGTAATCTAATTGTTATACCAAACATGTCAATTTAGATTTTTAATAATTTTACTGCAATATTATCTATATGTACCAAATACAGTAATCAATATTACTGGCAATCTATCCAGATTGTAGGTAATCCAAATTATTAGATAATTCAGATTACTACTACTTGGTAACGTACCAAACACAATCTTAGAATTTCTATGTCTGGTCATCTCTTGAGGAGTCCCAAAATTAATGTGATTGGGTTGTTCCTCTTCTAAAACCACTACCCTAGTGATTAAATTTTGGACTGATGTATTTGTATTTCGCATGTCATCACTTAAATTCTTAAAGCCTATGTTTAAATTTATTAATTGCTCCATCATGCTTTCAAAAATAGCTGTTATATTGGGATCCATATTAGATGTAGATGGTGAATACTGTCATAAGTACTTAACCCTTGATCTAGTTGGCATACACTAGTCTCCAAATCTAAGGTTTCAAATTTTTTTTGTTTTAAAAATTCTTAATGATCAGCAAATTTCAGCACTAATCTTGATGACCTATGGATCCTTGACTACAACAAAATTTAAAACACCACTTTCTATATGAATCAAGACTTTTGTCACAAAATCTCATAATTTTAGGAGTTTTCTGAGGATAGGACTCTTAAAATCTTTCAAGGCTGCTCACTACAGAATTCCTAGGTATAGAACTTCCGCATATAGGTGTGTTACAGGAATAAATTAAGGATCCTAGAGATTTTAGAGTTTAGTAAAATTTTATCCCTAGACTCTGTAGTAAGTTATGTTTCTTCCCACCAAATTTTAGAATTTTTTGATGTCGTTCACCCTAAATTTTTATAAATTTTCTTCTACTGCTTGCATGGAATAGAGTCTAATATGCAAACAATAGGGTTACAGATAATTTTAGATGTCAAAATGATGGAGTTTCAAAGAGAAATTTTACAGGTGGACTCCTTATCAAATAAGATTTCCAAAATAATAAAAATTATTTTTTTTATTTTTGTGTAAATAGAAATGAATTTTGTAAAGATTATTGTGTGAAATAAAAATAGTGCAGAATGTAAAATCTTATGCAGATTCTAATTATTCAAATCAAACCTATATACTCTAATACCAAAAATTGATGCGAGACAAGATCTAGAACTCAGATGCTATAGTTCTATAGATGTAATATGCAATTTAAAACCATGCAAGATTAAATTAAGATCAGCAATCAATTATTATTTTAGCAAATAAATAGATCTATTCAAGTTTCTTTCAATAATTAAGATATAATATGATTAAAAACTAATTAAAAAGTTAAGTAGAGGGTAGATGAATTCTAGATCTAAAGTTTTGTGGATTGTAGGCGATTAAAAAACCACCTATGATTAGGATATTTTTCTAGATCTTTAACATGCAGATCAATAGTTGAGAAATAGGAACTCACAAAATAAACTAATAATAATTAAAAAAATACCAATTGAAGAGATCTCATAAGAGATATGTTAAATAAGCCATGGAGGAACGAGTTCAATTTTCTTAGAGATCAACAATGCTCATGCTCTAGATTGATCGTAAGGTGGAGATGATGGATTTGGTTACATAGGTTGAAACTTCAGCAATAAAAATTGTTATGTAGAATTTTTATTTGAAAGAGAAATAAAGTAGAGAAAAGATGAGAGATTAAAGAGAGAATAGAGAAAGAAGAGGAGGTAGGAGAGAGAACGTGAGATGAGGAAGAGGAGAAGGCATGTAATCTCTCTTTTTTCTTCAAAATCAATATATGTTTGTCCCATGACTCTTTCGAGCCCTTTATTGGTTAAACCAAACCATAATCACTTAGGACTCCTAAATCAAATAGTTCTAACTCAACTTAAATAGACTAGATTCATCCAAAAATAATTTCACTAACTAGATCCAATCCAATTGACTCAATTAGACTGGATTTACAAGATCTTATAAATAAAACTCAAAATAGAAGAAATATAAAACTAAATCAAGACCCAATTTAATTAATTGAGCTAAACAAATGTCAATCTGATACTTTGGGGTCGTCCACACATCCAAATTGGCTCCGATCGATCTCTAGCAGCAATGGTGTCTGCATTAGACTTTCTTCTCCATACAAGCTTTGCTTGGCTCTTCTCGATCTTGCTTCTTTTTAGGGAACCTTCTTCCTTCAACTTTTAATCGATTAGTTATGCCCTTCTTGGCTCGAGCATACTTAAGTGCTCAAGTGAGGAGCTCAGAGCAGGTCTTTGGAAACTTTTTATCTAGGGAGAAAGTGAGTTGGGACCTTCGTAGTCCTCACTTTATGGTTGACATGGCCATGGCTTCATTCATGTTGTGAACTCTAAAGTGGTGGCATTGAAGTCCATCATATAGTCCTTCAAGGACTCCCTTTCCAACTGCTGGATTGAGAAGAGGTTATCTAAATTCTATGGCTACCTTTTGTTATTATTGAAGTGCTTGATAAACTACTTCTCCAACTATTTGAGAGAGTGAATGGTATCTAATTAGAGATCAAAGTATCTGATCCAAGTGGACTTCTTGGGAGTCATCCAAAAAGTAAGATAGAAAATGATGTTAATTGCCCTTGAATCATCATGAGAGCTTTATAGCTTTTGAGGTGGTCTTGTGAATTTGAGGAGCCATTGTAGGGTTCCAACTACGGCATCATAAACCGAGGTGGGATTGGTTCTTCCATAATTTTTTTAGAGAATGCAGGATAGATGTTGAATCCAAGGCTATCTATCTGTCCTTTATTGTCCTCCTACAGCTCAGCAAGTTGTTGATTGAGCTCTTGGAGCTTTTAATCATAGTTATTTAGTCAATGAAAATTACTATGGGGCTAAGAATATCCTAGGGTTGAGTCTTCATCGGACAATCTAGATGAAGAACAATTTTGCTTCTCTGACCTCAAGCTCTGGTGGTGAGGGGGAGTTTGCTGGTCGAAAAATCCTGATGATGAGACTATTGGATAGGTTAGGATTATTAATTATATCGAAAAGGAGCAACACGTGGGCCTTGCTCCTCGGACTATTGTTGTTGTCTTATCACTGTCTACTGGAGACTCTGGATGATTGTCATAAGAGTTTGCACTTGTTGTAGCAAGATAGTAAACTGTTACTGGTCCGCCACTATGATAGGATGGAAAGAACCTAGCTCAACTTGTAGAGTTGGTTGTTCATCTCATCACGAGGAATGGTGACCGAAACTAGCCGAAGCATTCTACGCTCTTGTCCTTGCCATTCCTTCTTCAAGGTGATTCCACCATCCCCTATCTAGTGCGCTAATCTGTTGCCACTAAACCTCGGTGGTGCCACATCAAGAGATGGGTCAGGAGCTCCGATGAACACAAGCAGTTCCCCATGGTCGATGGACCTATAAAGAAAGCTCTCTCGCTAGATTGTGTCTAGTCAAGGACCTTTTAATGTTGAAGTCAGTCGGAGTTTAGGGAGCAGATGAAGGAGGAAAGAGTAGAATTAGAGCGATGTATTTGTTTCTTGGGTCCAGCCTTACCTCAATACCCCCTTATTATCTCTTTTATATAAAGATAGAGCCATAGGCTTTTATGTCGGAATCTCGTAGGCCATTAGTGCCTACGAAGCCATGATCCAACAAGCCGTTGGGATTCATCCACTAACTTGTAATTAAGGTTGTTACTGATAGATGCTGGTGGCTAGTCATGCTTACAAATCGGATTTATTAATCAAGGGTGTTAGTTATAGGTCATGCCCATGCTTTGAAGGTTATTGAGATTCTCAGAATCATCTGCGTGACCGAATAGGTCGATAACTTCAAGTCGGAGCAAAATCGAGATCCCACCCTGGGTGTACTGGTGCTTGCATGAGCTGTTGAATATCATCCCTTATTGTTGGTCGGGCCTTCAACCTTGGGGCCGGTAGCCGTCTGAGCTGAAGGTCGGGCGAAGGCTAATGTAGTGTCGCCTAGTTGATCCAAGAAAAAAAGGGTTGGATCCAATAGCAGGTGATCCCTATAATACCATATTTAGTTATAGTCGATATCTATTTCTTAGCAAATGGATGATAGGATATGCAAATCTTTCATCTATCTCTTTCTACAAAAAAATTATTGATTAGAATCCTTCTATCTTAGATATCTAAGATCATCTAAAATAAAACCATAACATCATCTATTATTGAAAAACATATACTATTATCTAAACTTGATTGATAGTTTTGAATGAAATAATTTTACTATTAATTATGATTGACTAGCTCATAATTTTTATTATTTTAAATTAAAAATATTTATTTTAAATGATATAATAGTTTCTTATTAGATGATCCAAAATATAAATGATAGAATGGTTCCAATAAATAATTTTTTCTCCCATCTATGTTATAATATAAAATAAAAAATATATGATATTAGATCTTCTCAATCATATCTAATAATTAAAATATTTATAATAATTATTGAGAAAAAAAATATTACTTGATTCGGTGGTAATTTTTTTTTGAATACAGCATACTGTTTGCACTACATGCATAGCCAAGAGATAAATGATGTATATAAATAATCAAACAAGGATCATTCTATTGTACGAAACAAATCGTATGCTGTACAGGTTTTATATTTATTTTTTTATAAAAATAAATTTTTATTTTAATATTTTTATAAAAATTTCTCAAGTTTCTTCACGGGACTGGATTTTTAATTCCAACCTTGTTTTGAGGGCAAATTATCCGCCTCCTGTACGTCGCCTCTACCCTCCCCTCTCTCTCCCCCCACCCCGCGCCCCCCCCCCCTCTTCTGGCCCTATCTCGAACTCTCTGAACCATCCGGCCCTAGCACGACAGGACACCTCCTGCAGCAGCCCCCCCCCCACCTCTCTGTCTCTCTCTAGCTCGTTCGCACGGCCACCCTCTCTCTCTCTCCAGCCTCCACCTTCGGCCCGGCTCTCTCTCGTCGTCTCTCTGTCTCTCATTCTGTCGTGAATGGGTACAAAAGAGGTCCTTTTCTTGGTGGGAGCAGGTGATTCACTTGCATCGATCTTTCTCCTTCTTCCCCAAATAATTTTGGGGTTAGTGCTCTTTTAATATTATTTTATAAAGGGCATTTAAGACATTGTGCTACCATCATTTTTTTTATATTTTATTATTTTTTTCTAAAAATACTATTTTATTATTTTTAATCCTCCTCCTCCTTCGTAGCTTCCCCTCGCCGCCGCCCGCCGCCCGCCTCCCCGCCGCCGCACGCGCCCCAAATCCTCCTCCTCCGCCACCTCTCCGCCGATCGAGCTCGCCGCCGCAGCCACCCCCTTTCGTCCGCCTCCTCCGTCCACCTCTCCGTCGCTCGGGCCCACCGCCACACGACGCCCCCTTCTTCCTCGTCCGCCCACCACTCCGCGGCCCCCATTCCTCCTCCTCCTCCGCCCACCTCTCCGCCGCTCGGGCCCGCCGCCGCACGCCGGGCCCCTTCCTCCTCCTCGGCCGACCATTGATGGCGAAGGGGTGGTGCTCTATCGGGAAGAAGCTGGGGGGGTGGGGGGAGGGGCGGGGCTGCCGTCCATCTTAAAACTGATCGATTAAAACTGATTGTTGGTAGGTAAAACAGTGCCATCCATCTTAAAACGGACGGCTGAAAAAAGATCAACACTAAAATGACTAAAAAGGGCTTTGAAGGACTGTAGAAAACCCTTTGTTGTTTCATTTACTTTGATGTCTTTAATGTAGAGATCTTTGCAGATCAAGAAAAAAGAAGTAGAGATCTTTATTGATTTTCTAAAATTTTACAGGTTCGATCATATTTCAAAATGGTTTCTTTCTAATATCATGGTGCAGCTTCAGGTTTGAATCAACCATCATAATCTATACTATCTTATGCGCATTGCTATTTTCCTTTTATTTTTCTGCCATCTATATATATACTTTTTTTCTGTGTTTGTTGGAGAAAATTGAAACACTGAAAGTTACATTGTTTGCAGTGGTTATTTCATAAGTGATGCCTGCTTTTGTTTTGCTAGATTTTTTTTCCCTTTTTGTTATAACTAATTGTATTGTTTGTTATGATAGGAGGAATAAGGTTACTTTTAAGTATAAACTGAATGAATGATATTTTATCCTTATCATCTATCACTCATCTATATATCTTTAGGTGTTTTGTTCAAATAAATTATCAGGCAACCATACTTATAATTCAACTAAAAATGATTTCTAAAAATGAAAATTACCATATATAATCCCAAATAAAACTACTTCGATGTTTCTCTAATAACATGGGTAAATGATATGCTCACTTTTATCCCTTTTCTTTTTTCAAATTTAAGATAAAACTGGGACGCGTTGGGTTTGGGAAGAAGAGACTACCAAATGTGGTTGTCTAATAAGCAAATGTACATTGTTCATATTTCGATTATTAATAGCAATTTTCTTCTACATTCCTAAATAACTAAAATAGTCCCATTAGAAGTGCAAGCATCCACGCTACAATGCAGAACAAAACAGGAAGATGACATCACAACTACAATAGCTACTTAGGGTAGTTTTATCCATTTGCAAAACAATAGGGCTGAAATAAATTGAAGGATATGTGACGGAAATAACATATGACATGGCTCTTTTAGAAAGGTAGTATCTGTCATAAGGAGCTTTGATTGGCATAACTTATGCTTGGGTTCTTAAGGTCATTTGGCAGGTGTAAGTCTTTTTCAAGCCTTATGTCCTAACCAAATGCAACATTTTTGTTCCACGGCCTTTGGTTTAATTGCTCAAGGGTTGGTCTCTCTCTCTCAAGTGCGCACAACTTTTTTAATAGAAATATATGGACTCTTGTCATCTAACCTCCTACTCAAATAATTCCAATCCTGCACAGCTCTACGCTGCTGAAATTTGCATCTAGTTGGATAAAAGAACATACTCAAAGGAAAGACTAAGGCAGTCTATACAATGAGCCCATAGATTGGATCCACATTTCATCATCATTGTAGGATTAAGGCCTTGGATTTAGGTCCCTTGGATAACCAAACATCTGGATGGTATAGATATTATTGGAAAATAATTCTTAGATATACATGATACTTTACAAAAAGTTCTTCAGAAAACTCTAATGATATACAAGAAACAGTAGAAGTACATTTTGAAAAATTCTAAAATCTTTACTTCTATGTAATGCAATAATGTCATAGTTAAATTTGTCAACTTTTTTAAAAATTATCCATTTGCATTTTCTGATTTGGAAGCTAACAACTTTTTAATTTAGGATGAACAGTATATGCATCGTATCATGTAATTAATTAAATCCACTTGATTTTTAAGCCATATGGTCCCAAAATTTATCTACCTATTATCTTGGGAGGATATTTGATGGTAGTGAGATCCTTGACATTTGGATTATCACAAACCAATAATTTGTGTTACAAAACTTGATATGAATGAGAAAGTTAACTATCTGCGATCAAATACATTATGTTCAAAATGAAGTATATACTTCTTTCGCAAAGAAAACATAAAAGATCAAATTAGTTGCTAAAGCCAAGGTTTGATAAATCTAATTGGAGCTTGCTTAAAAAAATTCCTTTAGCCCTCTCCAAAATATTTTGTTTCTATATCTTTAACATGAGTCCAATTTGCTGCACGTTTGCCTCCATCGGCATATGTGTGATAAAGAACAGTTAGCACTACTCAAAATGATTCAAATGGTCCTTTCATAGAAACATAGTATAGTTTGAATTAGTGAACTTGTCATGCATCTTAACCTTTGTATGTGCAAGAAAACACAAAAATGTGAAGCAAGAAAAGCAAAGCATTCAACTTAATTTTTGTTTTTATTAATTTAATTTTAAATTTAGTGCAGGTCAATGATATATATTCATATTTTGCTAATTCAATATAGATTGCACATGCCTAGTTGCTAGTATCAATTGATTTGTATAAGTATCATGCTTCCTTCGAGTTCTTCTAGATAATTTAATTATTATTGGTTCCAAAGAGTCCCATCATTAAACAATATATGATTTTAGAGATGTGGTAGCAGCTATAATCATTATCACTGAGTCTTTTCCCAAATATCTGGGGTCTGCTTAGTTATAAAGGAATAAGAAATGAAATAAGTAGATGGCATAATTTCTATAATCAAATAGTGGATGATTAAAAAATGGTATAATTGTTATGTTAAGGAGATTAGTCATGGCTATAATATTGGAATTGTGCACGTGCATAACATCTATAATATTAAAAAAATATTATTATACATATGTATGTGCATACATACATACATAAAATAGACTTCTTGAAAGGAGAGGGTATCTACTCTTCTCAGGCAGAAATTCAACAATATGGCATCCAAATCAAAGATTTACATTGTATAATCGTAACTTCTTATTTTTAAGGATTTTTATTTTTTTTTACTTTTCTCTCTCATCTATTTTCTTAAATATAAAAAGAAGGGATTTGCCAAACTAAATGGCCATTGGGGATAAAGGAACTTGAGGTTAGTTTGTTTAAGTAACATTTAACATGCGCAATAGAAGATCCAATCTCTACCCTATGCTTACCTAAGATGCCAAAGTGGGAAAGGTCAGTAGATCCAAACTTCACATGGGCATATTTGGGCTCCAACTAGATATATCATATTAATTAGAGTTGGACATGTGCATTCCATAAATAAGAAAGAAACATATAGAGACATTGTGGCTAGACAAGGTATGATATGTAGAAAGAATGGAAAACAATAGACATAGAGAAATGATTTTTTCCTTGGAGGTGCTAGGATTCTAAAAGTCCACTAATTGCAGAGCAACTAAGTTTTAAAAATTTAAAGATAAATTACAGCAACATCCCCTCAACTTTAGCTTAATTTCACTCATACTCCCTTGCCTTTAAAAAGTGTCAAATTAGTTCTTTAAATTTTTGAGATATTCCAAAGTGGTCCTACCATTTATCTTCATTAATGGAATGATGTCACGTAATCATTATATGATACTATCATTTTATAAAATTACCAAATTATTTTTTTCTTGTGTCCTCCCTCTGTCGTCATCTCTGATTGCTCTCCTCCTCTGCGATTGCTAGTATCCCTCTTCCTTCCCCCTCCTCCTTTCCTCATCCCCTTCTCCCCATCGTCGTCCTCCTCTAAGCCTGCTCATGAGCCCTCCTCTGTTTATTCTTTGTCGGCAATTTCTTTTGCCCTCTCTTCTCCTTCTCATCCACTTTCCCTCTCATCCTCCTCCAAGTCCATCCATGACCTTTCTCTCTCCACAACAGCTCCCTCTACCTCCATCCCTTCCTCACTAACGATCCCTCCTTCCCTTTCCTCCCATTCCTCCTCATCTTCTCCTCTTCCTCCTCCAATCCCGCTCATGGGCTCTCCTCCTTCACGGAGGCTTCCTCCATCTTTGCCTATTCCTCCCCTTCTTCACCCACTTCTCCTTGTTCTCCTCCAAACCCATTCATTAGCCCTCCCCCTCCATGGCTGCTCTCTCCACCTCTACCCCTTCTCACTGGCAATCCCTTCTTTCCCCTTCCCTTCCACCTAACCCCCTTCTCTTGCTTGTCATCCTCCTCCAAGCCCACATATGAACCTTCTCCCTCCATGATGGCTCTCTCCATCTCCATCCCTTTCTCGTCAGTAGCCCTTCCTCCACCTCCTCTCCTTCCTCCTCACCCCCTTCCCCTCCCTGTCTTTCTCCTCCAATCCCACCCATTAAGCCTTCAACGCCAGCCTTTCTCTCCATGTCGACCTTCATGATCCCGCCCTCCCCTCCACATGGCTCCCTCCACCTCCATCCCTTTCTCATCGGTGACCTCTCATATATGAGCAAAGAGTTTTTTTATTCATTAAAATAACAAGCTAATACCGTTTGTTGATAAGTGAACGGTAAGAACATTTTGAAATATATTAAAAATTTGAAAGACTAATTTGATACTTTTTAAAGTCAAGGGGGTTATAAGTGAAATCGGACTAAAGTTGAAGGGGAGTTCTTATAATTTATGCAAAACTTAACCATAAAAGGGTATTTAACCATGAGTAAAAAAGTATAGTCATATAGGCTTCTCTTTTTGAAGTATTGAATATATGAGGCATTTGAAATATATATGCGAGGAAAATTAAAAGCTTCGATTGCTATATGATCAAAGTAACTTTTTTACTCGACATGAAAAAAGTTATTTTTGTTTATTTTTGTAAAAGCATATTAAGACTTAAACTAACAAGATAGTACATTTATTATGTAGAAAGAACATCATATAAATGTGCTGAAAGTGTAAATTCAAACTCAACCCAAATAGTTTTACTTGTGGTAGAGCTAATATAATCATCATCTTTTTGATTAATCAGATGCCAATGGCACACCCAACCAGCCAAGTTTTCTTGGACCCAGAGTTTCCTGGTAACAGGATAGAAAAAACACCAGTATATCTTTTGTAGCATGCCTGATAGCAAGGATTTACGTCTCGATAGGATGGGAGGCATTCCAAGCAGCCCGTCCTATTCCTATGAGAAAACGGGATGGGGACAGGATCGGGGCTCCAAAATCTATCCATGCAAGGAAAGAAGAAGAAAGAGAAAAGAAAGGAAGATGGAAAAAGGAAAAAAGTGAAAGAAAAAAAAGAAGAAAAACAAAAGAAAGAAAGGGAGAAGAAAAAGAAAAGAAGGATAAAAAGGAAGAAAAGAGAGGCAAAAAAAGGAAAAAAAAGAAAGAAAGGAAGGGATAACAAAAAGAAAGAAAAAAGGAAAGAAAGGAAGGTAGAAGAAAAAGAAAGAAGGAAAAAAAAAGAAAAGAAAGAAAGGAAAGAAAGGAAGAGAGATGGAGGATATCTATTGAGATGTATAATCAGGACGACTATTAGGGCGGGATGGGATAGTGGGGCATCCTATTCCATGAAGATATTGAGACACCTCCATCCCACGAGATTTAAAACCTTGTCTGGTAGGACCTTATATAGCCATCATCTTAGTGCTTTCAACGAGACCCTGCATATATATCATTACATTCTTTCTAGTGAGACATTCTGCAGTATTATCATACTAGTTCTAATAGGATAACTACATAGCTACGATCAAATCATGCAAAAGAAGATTAGAGAAGACAATTGCAAAGAAAGTGGCCGCTATGCTGGTGCCACTATTGAAGTAATATGCAACGTCTTTGGCTATGATGCTAGAAGCAGTTATTAGAGTTTCTTCCACTATTGAAAGCTGATATTATGTGCCACAACATGTTCTTGGCAAAATTAATCGATTTTCCATCCTTTGTTGGGTGAATTTGCAAATCAAGTTTCACAATAAAAGGATGGTGAGATCCTCAAGAAGCTGGACTCTTATTTTTGGCCAACTCGAAGGACAAGGCCGAATGTTACTCCATGTCCTTGGAATCTACTGACCAAGGTATACTAGAAGTAATGCCAGTGAAGTTGCAGCAGACCAAACTATTAAGGAATGTTTCGGTCAATACTTAGTCGAAATTCGAGACCGTCGGTTAGGATGATTAATCAAAATTGCTATAGAAGTCGGTAAATTCATGTTGATATTAGTTTTTGGTCGTTTGTTCAAGAGTGAAGGACAAAATTTTAGTGGCCTTATAATACTGGCCGTAAGCATCACAAGGGCTGGAAGACAACGTTATCAAAGGGAGCTTTCGAAAGGTTTTTATATGATGCATATTCTATATGTCAGGGAGCAACATGACAATAAAAGAACTGATTCGGCCTAGTACTTAGTGTTATGAATGATCAAAGATATTCACAAAAAACCATTAGAAGATTGGAAAGTAATGAATTTGCTCTGAAAGTAGAAAAAGTAATAGTATTATTTTAGTTAGGAATTCCAAAAAAAGAAAAAGGCTAATAGGCTGATATAGATGGTAATGCTTCACCATGATGGATTTTGTTCTCCAGGTCTTTCATAACTTTTTAGTTTCTTCCACTCTACTTAGAAATCTTTAGACATTACTTCGCAGGTTTGTCCAAGAATCATACTTTTCAGCGGATGTTGGTCAGCTCTGCATGACCAGCGTTGCAGATCATCATCTTGGTTTGCCAAGGGTAGGCCAAATGATGCTCAATTTACTGATGGGAAGCTAACAATGAGAAAGGCATGCAAGAAAACACAGTTAAAAGGTTATGCTCCTTTTAATATCGGTTAATATAATTGCACAACCATGAATTCAATGTTGATTAGATTAATACTCTCTAAGTGGCCCTTTGGCTCTTGACTACAGCTAATAGCATTCACTGTCATTGGCTTGCTAAGGCTCTAAATTAATCTAATGTTCTAACTGTTATAATTCTTCATCGATGTAATGGAGGTAGAATGTGTACGTAGGCTTAAGCCTAAGGTTGCACACATGGTTGATAAAATGGAGATATGCAAGGGTCCCCTCCCACCAGCCCAAAATAGATGAGGGCTCAGGGAAAGCCAAACGTTGGTTGGAAAAATAATGACTTGCTGATTTGGAAGCTTTCAGCTGGACAATAATATGGTGGTGATGATATTCCAATCTGGTAGTGGATCCTGATTTGTAATGTTTGCTGATTTGGCAAATTAATCAGAAATCTGTCAATCAAAACAAATGGATTGCCCTGGTTAATACTTAGTCTCACCATAAAAAGATCAAGAGGCAGGAAGATATCCAGAGGAAGTGAGGGGTGAGAATTGAAGCAAAGAATGTAGGGCCTATTTATAGAGCAGAAGCTTGCTTTACCAGAAGATAAATCAAGATCTCATTAATGGAGGATCCTTCAAGCAACATGCGAGCCATTTCGACATATAGGAGTATTCAATGAAAGAAAACAAGCAGAAGCATTAGGCTTAAGGAAAATAGGAAAAAATATAAGCAAATCATTGAAGCGATGCTTTAGTGAAAAAAGAATAATAATCGATTACTAAATTAGGATTGCAACCCCATAGATATTGATGGAATGATGATCATCGAAGCCAAATATATGTGGGGGTCATTATTTACACCCCATCTCAACAATATAGCTGGCAACCGAAAGCAAGTGGCATGTGGATTAGGTATGATGAAACCAGGGTAGGTGAAACTTACATGATCCTTGCTGAACTGAAGAGATTTTGACCATGACAAATTTCACCAAGAGTGGAGATATATACCGAAGGAGGAGAGTTCGGTCCAGAGTAAGTTGAAAGCCTAGAACATAGCCGTGATCAATTGTAATAGGTGGAAATAGGCTGAGGTGACTAAAATGATCTCAATGAAATCTAGAAATAAATTGAGCATGAGTCTTTGATGACCCAAGAGAGATCCAAGAAAATGCCAAGGATGGCAGACAACTACAACTACGAAACCTTGAGGTCAACTTAGCTTTCTAATCTACCATGTCATATTTTATTCGATTGGTGTGCTCAGTTACAACGAAGCAAGTTGGATGAGCCTTCCTATACATAAAGATGTATAATGATGCTATTCCCTAATAGATAGAATGAAAAGAAAAAAATTTCCTTCATGCATATTCTTGTAGCTCAGTTTCCCACATCCCTTTGACCTCGATAGACCATTGGAAAAATATATACACCATCAAACTCATAGTCAATTGATTTTATGGGCTATCATAAGATTCAAAACTCTAGATCATTCTGAGCTTCCAAAGAGTGCCTATGGGTGGTGATGCATTTGCTTTTGATGGCTCAAGCTGGAAGACCTACAAGGAGCTCAGTTGTACCATAAGTAAAGAAGAATCAACTTGGGTCAACAGATTTGCAATTTTTTTCGGATGAGCTACATATCTGCTTATGATTGCCCAAGTTGGAAGATCTACAAGGAGCTCAGTTGTACCATAAACAAAGAAGAATCAACCTACATTAATGGATTCAAAATCTTTTGTTAGATGAGCATCTTATTTCATCTATAGAATGAGAGACATAATTGAAATGATGCACACACAAAAACATAGTAATTATACTATGAATCAATTCAATTAAAACATAGCCTTTTGTTTTGATATGGATAAAATATCTTAGGTGGATTTCTTATTGAAATAATCCTAACTGCCACTACCGACATGGCACAATAAACCCTTTTGCTCCCTCTTAAGGATAAAATCTAGATCTAGGGTATCCTTGTCGATTGACAAGCTTGGCCTCAAATTTGTTGAACCAAAATCATATTATGGGATCACGTACATGTTGTATATACATGATCGGTATCCCTAACTTAGATGGTGGTTTCTAAGAGATGGTTTCGTGTCATTGATCATTTAGTGTGAAGCATAGCTGGGCCAGTAGAAAGTCAACTACCTTGGTGATAACGAGAAATAATCATCCTAATCTTTTATTGCATATTTTACATAATAGGAACCATATGAGTACGATGCCCAATGTCATCCATAGCTGTGTGTAATTTCTAAGTATCCAGAACGATCCAATTCTCCCATAAATACGTAACCGCACACTTGGTTAATTTGTGCAACAATGATACTTGTAGACTCTTTTCTTGCTTGTAGGTCTATAGATGACATAATTCTTTAACTAGTTATGACCATTTTTGGAGAGATACGCATGAAATATATCAAAATAATATGGTCAATATGCCGAATGGCTTTAGAGCATACCTACATCCAATAGTGAGTGCTTATTGATTTCACTTAGAGGTAAGGCTAAGGTTAAGGCTTCTAATCATGAGTAAGAGAAAATGACATAAAGAATAGGATGTCTTGTGTTGGGTGGGGTGAACATAGATGGGTGTGGAAATGGGTGAAAAAATGTTCCTAGAATTAAAATGGAATAAAAGAGGTTAGGGTTGCGAGGCTAGCATATTGGACTTGATTATATAATTAGGCTTTACATGGGCTAGTTGGCTGGGTTGCTTATATGGATTGTACTTGAGTTGGTTATAGGTTGGGTTTAGGTTAATTACAAGTTGGGCTTTGGTTGGCCACAGGTTAACTTGGGTTGGCTATGAATTGCATTTAGGTAAGGATAATGCATTAGGTTTGGATGGAAATAATTGGTTAAGGGACTCTATAACCCTCATTAAGAACTTCTAGGTAGTCTTTTTGGATGAGATTCTAGCTCCTTATAAACTGTACGCACTGACCCGACTTATGACTTGTGTGGATAAATGACACCGTAGTATGTGCCTTATGATGTTGCCATGCATCATCATCTCTGTTAGGCTGATGTGTACATTAAGCATAATGCATCCTTCACTCTCTATCTTTCAATTCTAGTATAACTTCTATATTGGCTACATCCGATCATAGCCCAAAATGGCTACAAGCTGCCTTAACATGTGGCTATACTTAACCTATCAACAAGCTTAGAATCCAAATCTTTTATTTTTTTCTCTTATTTCATTGTTCCAGGATTTTGCTTCTACCAATTTTTCCTTCTACTTACTTTTTACTTCTGCTCCTCTAAAATTACACATTAGTAAAATGTGAAGCCCCACCCATACACACACACACACACACACACACACACACACACATACACGTACGTACACATACTTGTATACACTTTAAGATCATGCTTCTCGATTGGGTACTTTGACCATAGAGTTGGTTGAACGTGGTACGTCCAGAAGTCCTCATCCTCTCGATCATACCTACTCTCCAAGATTGCTTCAAACTGAATAACAAACTTGAAATTATTCATGTGATTATTCACATAATCCTTAAATAATGAGTGTATATTTTCACTGCGTTGTGTTGTAGACATAGAAGCAAAGAATATATGTTTGAAGTACGTAGGCACCCATTGGTCCACATATTGAACAGGTGATTAAGGTAGGCATTCGGCTCCAAGGAGTACTTTTTGATAAACACATCCCAACGATGCTCAAATTGCTCTGGAGAGATGGAAGCATTGATACAATACTAAATATCTTTCTTTAGTGCATCCTTTATATTAAAAAGAACATATAGACGTTCTCTAATGTTCTTAAGGACATGCCACTTACAATATTGATGGATAGTATGAAGAAAAACATTCTCAATTGCCTTTTCATTGTTGGATTTTGATTGGTTAATATACATTTCGGGTGCTTGCTATAAAGTGCCTCTTGAAAAGATTAGAAAATCCAAATAAATGATTCGGTACACTCATCTCGGACTAATGCACAACTGAATAAAATTGACTGCATGTGGTGGTTGACACCAACAAATGGTGTAGAAGATATGCTATATTTGTTTGTCATGCATGTAGTGTCAAATGTCTCCGCATCACCAAAGTATTGGTAAGACAATCTTGACCTTCCATCAATCCAAAAAATATTTTGGACACTATTGTTGGTATCTAATTACATGGTGTAAAAGAAAGTTGGATTCTTTGCTTGCTGAGTTTGGAAATGATTAACTATTGTTTGCAGGTCAATATTGAATAATTGTTTTTGGAGGTTGGTTCTAAGATTTCTCAAATCCTTTCTAGTGAAGCTTATATTTCGTATACCTCTATGCAGTTGTATAACACCTATGATTTGTTGAGTTGAAATATTTTACTCATGTAAAGTTCCTATAAACTCTTTGTCTTCTACAGTGATCTTTCTATGTGATTGGAGGAAGCGAGTTTTCGATGAGCTATGGATGAGCTCATGATTATGAACATCGTAAAGCATTGTGACCTCCCACTTGCCAACTCATTCTTTCTGATGCATATTTTTGCTTTACATCCAGCGTGAATGCTCTGTCTTTCCTTGCGTGGCATTATGGATGCTGCATGATCTTTTCCATCAACTGGCATGTTGATCTTTGGCTTATATACTCCTTTACAACATGTAAATTCTTGTCTGTTGATCTCCGTACTCTTGGAGGATTAATAAAATGATCCCTTTCAAATATCAAAACCTTTCTTATATGCATATTGGTTGAAGGCTTCCATTGCTTCTTCTTGAGTATCAAAGATCATGCCTTTATGCAATGCTAAACCTTTAGCATTCCCGAGTCTGGAGTCTGGTCAATATAATTTTCTCCCTTAGAAGCCCTCTCTATATGATCATTGTTAAATGAGTTGGAAGTGTCATTGAGTGAAATATAATCATGCACGTTGTTTCCTTCCCCTACAAAAGTAGTTGGTGTGCTGAAGACGGTTGTCATGTTGTCATCGTACATAGTTTCCACATCCATGATATGTGTAATTCAATTTAAATGCCGGTAATGAAATAGAGTTAATATAAGCAGCACTCAAATGCATAAATCAATTTTACTGATGCGTATCAAATTAAGACCGTATTAAATATCAAATTCAAATTGGTGCTATTCTATTAAAAGCAAGTGCTATAGTAAGTAAAATCAAAGATATAGCTAGGAATATCAAACTACAGCTCATGCTAAAAGTTAATCATTTATCATTCACATAAATATATGCGTAATCATTGAATGTTAAAAAATCTTTTAATTAGTAAGTTTTAAGTTCAAACTTTATTGATAACATTAAATGACTTTACCAAATGACAGTGATAAAAGAACTTATTTACTTTCTTCTCGAGAACAAAATTTTTCATTAAATACTCATTTTATCAAAACAATGCATTGATAAATGTATTAAATATGATTGTTTTTCATATCATAGTAATAATTCTTATCCAACGAATCAAAATTCCAAAGTCTAACCGTCTACTCGTTGATGAATTAAAACATTAGTGGGTTCTCATAATGGAAAGGTCTCTATGTAATGGATAAATAACAAAAATATTGAAACTACTTTACTAGGTTAAGATGACATAATGTTAGAAGGAAATTATAAGCTTTCTCAATGTACACTAGTAACTAAAATGTTGGATGATAATTTACAGGTAAAACAAACTATGTTGTCAAATTTTATTTATGCTTTCTCAATGAAATATTTAACCTATAATAAAGTAGCAATACTTAAAATATACCTTGCACTTAATTAGCAAAGAACAATTTGATTTTGTCAACTGCCGAGAATGAAGAGAGATGGAGGTTATCTCAGGTAGACTATTTCGGTAAGATAGAGAGAGAAGTAGGAGAGTGGGTGAGAGAGAATGAGAGGATGGGCCATGGTTTCAATTAGAGAGAGATGGAGAGAGTTTTAGAGGGATGGATAGAGAGTTTCAGCTGGACAAAGAAAGAATGAGAGGTGTTTCGGCCAGAGAGAGAGATGAGATGAGAGACATTTGCATCGGAGAGAGGGAATGAGGGGTGTTTGCGCCGAAGAGAGAGGTAATGAGAGATGCTTGCATCGAAGAGAGAGAGGGAAAGAGAGGTGTTCTACTGGCAAGAAATAGAGGAAGAGAGAGAATGAAATGTATTTTGCCAAAGAGGGAAGAGTAGGAATGAGAGGTGTTTATATCGGAGAGAGGAGAGAGGATATGAGAGATGTTTGCACCGAAGGGAGAGAGAGATAGGGTATGAGAAGTGTTCTATCGGTGAGAAACAGAGGAGAAAGAGAGAATGAAATGTATTTTGTTGGTGAAAGAAAAGAAAGAGTTCATTTTTATTATTTTCAAATACCATCTCACATTGGTTACAACCAAGGAGCTTCTCTTTCTTGTCCCATCTCCAATTAAGACACTATTTTGTTTTTTTTCCAAAAGCCACTTCATCCAAACAAAAGCCATGCAAGTCCCATCTCCCATTCAATGTGGAACATTTTTTTCTTTAAACAAAACCTCATCATCCTAACATCTCTCATTTCCGTTTGTTACTTTTTTTAGCATTGCATTGGGATCCGTGCCTATCCAACAGAGGGGCATGTGACCGGATTTGAACTGGGCTCTGGTCGATTGGAGCCCAGTACATACATACATACATACATACATACATACATATACATGTGTATGTATATACATGTATACATGTGTATAAACATGTATATATGTATGTATGTATGTATGTATATATATGCATGTATACATACATATATATGTATGTATGTATATATGTACATATATATGTATGTATATGTATATATGTATATATATATATATATATATATATATATATATATATATATATATATATATAGACACACACACACAGATATATGTGTGTGTGTGTATGCATATACACATCTACATATGTACATGCACATACACGTCATATACATATATGTATGTATATACATACATCCATATATATATTTATTTATTTGTTAAAATCAAACCCTTGAGATAGTCTCATATTAAAATCTTTTTATGTATTGGGTAATTGGCCTCTTTGGTGATTGGAAGCCAAGACATTATTTTAATAAGAAGAATACCAAGAATCTTAATGAACACTTTCTTCAATTTCATCAAGTTTCAAATACAATTAAGTCAGCAACTAAGAAAATAGATGCTATAATGTATGCCAACTTTTTTTTCTTGAATTAAGTAAAAACGATCTCACCAAGCCTGAAGCTTGATCATGATAGGAAAAGAATATCTACATTCATTCCTGGTAAGTTTTGACGTGAAAATAGGGACATAACACGAAGATTGATCTTAGAAAGATAGGTAACAAGGATGCATAAAGTACCATTTCCTTCATGTCATAAAAGGAATACAATGTCTGAAAAGCAGTAGTTTGTCGTTCATGTTGATAATTTTATGGCACTCCATATTTATTTTGAATAGTAAGGCACTATTTGTTGTTTTTTTTGATACGTAGAAGACTCATCATATATGTAAGGTTACCCAAAGAAAAACCCTTGGCCTGATTAAAATTCTCCTTTACATTCAAAATATTCAAATAAACTTCGTATAATTGTTTTATCTTTATATTTTAATATCACTAGTTAGATTTGGCATGAAAATCATGCTTTTGGAGTTGTTCAATGTTTAACATTTTATTTGCTACGGTAAAATCAAACAGTATTTTAGTATAGGGGCATAGGAACTTCTTATATATGTTACAGTTTAACTCAAGAGCACAAGTGCTTAATTCCTAGTTTCCTATGTTAACTTTTTTCTTATTTTTTTTTAAAACTCTAATTAGCATATTAGTATTACCATGAAGGGAGACTAGACTAATAAAAGAAATATAAAGATATTTTTCAAGTATCAAGCATTAAAAGTGAGGATAATAGATTATTGGTGAAAATGAGGAAATTAAACAGATATGGAGATATTATCCTGAAAAATTGTTAGGTAGAGATTTTACCAAGAAATTGTTTAACAAAGAAGTATGGTTAAGATCTTAAATGGAACTCAAGACTTTTTTCATATAACTTAATAAAAGTGAAATCGACATAGCTTGCAAAAGTATAAGGCATTAAAATCTGATAAATTACCTATTGAGATTGCAAATAAGGGGAGATATTGGGGTAACATGGCTTATAAGTTATTTAAGAATCTTTTAGAAATCAGGAAAATATCAATTGATGGGAGGAGAAGTCTTATAGTACCTATTTTATAAGAATAGAGATAATGTACAAATTTATTCTAATTATAGAGAATTAAATTCAGAAGTCATTTTTAATTTATCAAAAGGGTAATTGAACAAAGATTTAGAAATATAATGATGGTTTAATTAACCAATTTGGATTTATGCTTGAAATATAAACAAGAGGCTATGTTTTTATTAAAGTAATTGATAAAAAAATATAGAGAAAGGGAAATGTCCATATATCATCATAGTAAGGTAGCCCCAATCTTATATTAAACTAAAGTAGCATAGTGAAAGAGAACCAGAAGTGGAAAGAAATCACATTAGATGCTAAAGTAGAAGATAATAAATAAAATTAAAATTAGAGGCTAGAATAATCAAGATTTAGAATTAGAAGGGATAACTAAAAGGAATCAAGCCTTTTCTTCTTGCCGAACCTTTTGTGCCCCACCTCCAGTTTGTACAGGGCCTTAGTTAAGGAATTCCAACATCTGACTTGTATCTCCTTCCTAAATTGCGGTATCTCACTATGGGTCTTGAGCAGTATCTCAAAACAAAAAAGCATTGCGAGAGAATTTAAAAAAAATAAGTTAAACAAACTTTGATTATAAAAAACTTGTAGAAAGGGGTCCTATCATAGGATTCTAGGGCCCTTATATTATAGTGTCTGTGGGGTCTCTTAAAACTCAACTAAAACTCAAATTAAATAAGTGAATAAGATGATTAATAAGAGATTATGCCTTGAAGGCTTTTAGATGCTAAGTCCCTTTTGATTATGAGAAATAGACTATCGCTTTATCTGAACCTAGTTTATGTCAGATTCAGACTGTGTTGGTCTGGACGGTGAGGCAATTCTTAGTTCATTCTGATGGTATATTGGATGCATTTGATGGTGGATACTGCATTATCAAATGATTCTGATGTCGTATTCTTTACCTTTAGATCATGAATTGGCCTGCACTAGCATGCCTTTAATTCTTTGATCCTAGCTCTCCCATTTGACCTCCATCTTGAGTGGTTTTGAATGTGTTGGAGATCCTTTTTGGTACTGGAGGTTGCAGTACTGGGCTCAACCAGGATTTTTCCTTATATTTATGTTGAGGAAGTGGCAAAATAGCTAATAGATTTGCTCTATACCAACATATGGTTGTTACTGATTCAAGAAGTCTTATTATGTATTTCGTAAAAGAAAAATTATGATATGTAACAAGGAAAGTAATTTAATTGGCTTTCAGAAGGAAGTGTGTATATAAATGATATATTGAAATAGCTGAGGTTATGTATGTTGGACCGTTGACATGTCAGGAGCTAATGGTGGTACAACAAGTGTATTTCTAGTCATAGTAAGCTTGCATCAATGATTAGTACCAAATTCATATCCTTTTGCTCAAGTTATTGAGAAATTTATTTCTAATATTCAAGAACATGTACCATGTATATATTATGTAAAGATGATGGTAGTAATAGATGAAAAAGAAATAGATTAAATACTAAATTGAACTTATGTGATATAGCATTAATGGATAGGAGTTAAAAATTAGTAGAACAATGACAAAGTTTACAGAATGTAAATTCGATGAGAATAAAAGTTAAAATAGTATTTCAATTAAGGTTCATGGACAAAGTTATTATTTTTTCACTTAGAATTTATTCTGAAAAATGATAACGAATAAATGAAGATAGAACTAGAGTTGGTTGGATAAAGTGGGGAGGTATATTTAGGATTTTATAAGGGATACATATCTTGAAAATTTCAAAAATAAATTCTACAAAACAATAATAAAACCAGTAATGTTATATAGCTCATGATGCTGTGCAATAAAGAGAGATCATGAGAACGGGTTTCGAGTGTGGTAGAAATAGAAGTGCTAAGATGGATATGTGGTACAATTAGGATAGATTGAGAAATGAATATTTTGAAGGATCTCTAGGATTTATGCAAACTAAAAATGAAGTGAGGGAAAGATTGGAGGAGCCTCCAATAAATAGAGGTATTTTAATTTATATAGAAGGCTATAAGAAATGAGGGAAAGACCTAAAATAACATACATGGAGGTTGTGAGGAAGGATATAGAGAAGTTTAGAATAACATAAAAAATAAGTCCTGAATAGAAATAGTTGTCTAATAAGGATCGGGAGATCCGACTCCAGATAGTTGAAAAAAAGATAGATGTTTATAGTATGAAAGAAAACTGGACTAAAAGATTTTGTAAAGTTTCTTTTATTCTTTTGGAATCAAAGAATCCATATAATAAAAGAATTCCTGCAACTACCTAGTTTAATATTATTTTACATATTAAGATTGTGAAAAAATGGATCCTACTTTGGTTCTCTCAAAAGGATATTTAGTAAGTGAATTACTGGAGTATATAATTGAAAATACGGGTGAAAGTAGATTGGATAATATCTGTCCGGATCCATTTTCATATCCGAATCTGTCCGAATATGGATAGAAATTTGGGCATCCGATCAATATCTGTATCTGTATCCATATCCATCAAAGAAAAATGGATATGGATATGGATAGAGAACTATCCGATCTGTATTGATATCCAATTTTATTTGTAATTCTATTTAATTTTATATAGTATTTATGAACTTTTAAGAAAAATAAATGACCATATTAATATGTTATTAACTTAATTGATCATCCACTTAGTAATATCTTTGATTTTGTAGTTCTAAAATATAATTATCCAATTTGTATCCATACTTTTGGTATCCGATTTGTATTCACATCCGTTTAAAACAAATATGGATGTAAATTTTTGCATCTGAGTAACATCCATATATATATATATATATATATTTGTCAAACAAAATAAATATCGATATGGATATATTGGTATCGATCTAATTTTAGCCCTGATTGAAAAACAAAGCAACATGAAAATAGGAAACAAATTCAAAGTTTAGATCAAAGGTATGGAGCATACTAATATGGCGTTTTTCTTTTAAGAAGAAACTAGTGTATCCCATTTTTCTTCAAAATGATTAAATGTCAAAAGTGGGAAACATCTATTTTGACATTTTCACTTGATGAAAGAAGTGAGGGTTTGGGGGGCATTGACATTTAGATTTTCCAACAACAAAACTAACAAGATGTTATTTCATATAAAGAAAGCATTTTTAGAATGAAATACATACATAGACAGACATGAAACTAGTAATGACCCAACTTAAACCTAAAATGAAGCCTACTAGATTAAACATAACACATAACACGATAGCAACTCAGGACAAAAACACAAAGTAAACATTGACACTGATGAACAACGAAAACTAAAGAAAGAAAAAGAAAAGAACAAGAGGAGCAGTCATTCTTTTCTCATGAGCAGCTCTAATGGAGGCGAAGGGAAGTTGTTCCTGTAAGAATGGCCTCCCTATTCGCAAATTCATCATCCATGTAGCTTGGGGCTTTTGTGGGTCTCTCTCCAATAGAACTTTTTCCCTTTTCCTTCTGATTAGTTGTCACTGATTTCTTCTTCTCATCTTTCTTAGTTGAGCTCTTCAAGCCAACATTATCACTAGACCGTTTTTCCTTTTCCTCAGCTGTTTCATTGAAGAAATGCAAGTTGAGCTCCTTACCATCATTTGAAATCTCAGGGGTCCATGGAATGGTCTTAAACTTCTTCAATCTTTTTGATGGTTCTCCTGGAGCTCTATCTGCCTTTCTTATCTTGCTATGAGAACTCATATGCCCTCCATAAGCCTGCCCAGTGGGGAACTCAGCAGAACAAAGATCACATTTATAGCGGGTGTTCATCTCTTGACTTGTTAGTGGAGAACCATTTGAGGGACAATCCCCATATAGATTTTCATATTTTGGCAATGGACATATGGATTGTAGATTTGGATCATGGAAAGGATTGGCATGTCCAGGTGCCATGAATGCTGCTTGGTTTGCCAAATCAAAATAGCCAGAACGGAAAATGTTCTGTTGAAAAGAAGCATTCCATGCACTATTTGGATGTTCATCAGTCCTGATGGAAAAGCTTCTTTCTGAATAGCAAAATGATGATTTTTCTGGAGCAATGATAGGTGAAAAGCACTGGGAGATAGAAGCCTGCACAAGGTGATGATTCAAACCTCTTGTTGGAGAGAAAAATGATCTTCCCAAAGCATTTGCTAACAAAAATTGTTGATTCATGATTGGCAAAGAACCTGGTACATTGAAGTTAATTTTGTTAGTGAGGGTAGGAGGTGGATTGGTCATACAAAATGGAAATGAGTTGGATTGGTTTGACATGAAATTGAGCTTCCTGATAGAATGAGTGTTATTGAATGGCCAAGGAGAAAGTAAGCGTTGGCTCGTTGCATAGCATTGAGTCATCGAAGTGATAATACGGTAGGTATACGTGCTTAGGGTTACCGGCAGAGATGACTCTAAAGGAATGGTATTGGCAGCTCCAGTGAAAGGTGAGGTTAAAAGGTTTTGTTGGATGGTTGATGGGGGTATTCTGGAACCAGAGTTATCCATGGGACTAGTGGTTTTCTCCACTGAGAAAAAAAAGGAGAGAGAAACAGAGGGTGAGAGAGAGAGAGGAATTTGAGACAATGCTAGGATTGAGCAATGGAGAGGTATATAAAGGAAAGAGAAACACGATTGGTGTGAAAATTGTCTGGCCCACAGTTGCTAGGTGTAACGTCTGCCTAACACAAATCTTCTATAAGTTTTATTATCTTTTATTAGGAACGTTGAGATTAAATGCTACCTTTCATTACCTTTCATGTTTCATGCAATGCTTATCGGTTGCGATGGTCGCGAATTGAATGTAATTTTGGACTTTTCTGTTTTCACTGATATCTAGTTAGTTGTAACGATAGATATGCATATCTTTTTGGCATCCAGTCCAGGTTCTGTGAGCTTAACAAAGATCTTCTGTATATCTCACTGCATAAAATTCCTATAATGGGAATAAATGCCAATCTTTATCGATTGTACCATTCCATGTTAACATCCAATTCAAAGATGGTAGCTAGTTTTTAATGGAGAAAGAACTCCAACTATTTTTTTAGAAAGTTAAAACTTGCCAAATACTGAGTTGTAGGATTAATTGCTGATATAGGAGCTTCATAGGCGGAGTTCTAGGATTCTCCTAACGTTAATGTTTTTATTATGGAAATAATAACTAAACTATATAACAATATTCTTATTAAGGAGATGTTGGGATTCATTCTTTGTATTTGTCTTCCATGTTAATTATTTCCTTATGGAAAAGAAAATAATAAGATTATGAATAAAACTTTTAACTCTAAACATTGATAGAAAGATCAATTTGTGAAAACATGGTCTGTGGCTAGGACTTGTTGGATTAAGACATAGGTTTGCCCAAGCTTGTGCCAAGCCTTATGTAGCGCAAGTTTGGCCTTGAACCATAGTTAACACTACAATTGCTTGATGTGCACCCCTATTGAGTATAAGAAGAGGAGCTATGACATAGGCAAGGATGAGGGAACAGGGGCCCAACTGTGTGAGGTCGGCATGCGTGCATGGCGCCAAGATTAAAATTAATATGGCTAGTGGGAGCAGTTAGGTTAAGGATGCCTGCTAGTAGGAGACAGATCTGGATACTGACCACTAGGATAAATTTAGCAGGACTCAAACAATACCTCTCTTATCTTGGATTTTTAAATAAAATAAGAAATTATAAATAACAAGATAACTTGAAAGTAAAAGGATCATAGAACAACTAGATAGCTAAACCTAAACTAGGAGGCCATGTCTAAGTTAGATTACTAGGATAACCCAACTAAATTCTTCAATCTGACTAGAGCTACACTGGTCTTCACTTGGGCTTCGATGTTTCACTAACATTATATCAGGTTCACATAAATCCTTTCAAAGTCACATTAGAAGAAAAATGAGAACCTTTGAGTTGCGTGAAGGTTGCTATCGTCTTGCATCACAATGAGATAGAATCATACAACCAAGAACACTTGCAAGTTGCAAGAGTGCTTCAAAACTTTAACTCAAATCACCAAGATGCAAAAGAGTGGGTTATGTGGGGTATAATCATATTTTAGGACTCCTTACAGTGACTAGAACTCTTGAGGGCCTCTAGAATTAGACTAGGATAGGAAAATGTTAAAGAAGGATTCTAGCACAAATCTTGTCATGAGAGCGCTTCCAGATGTCAAAAATGATTTGATGTTGATATGTGCAATCATCAGGATAAACCAACAATGGCCAGATTCCTGTCATTTGATCTCTATTTTGACTAGGACCTTATTAGTTTACAGAAACAAATTTTTTTCCATCAAAATGACGATATAGTAGTTGCCATCTATTCACTAACTGGCAGTATGATTCCTGCCATCAATTAATAGACTCAAATTGCACTGACAAGGCCTTATGTATTTTTCTTGTGACTTTCTACTCTGATTTTTGACTGATGTGATTTAAGTTACGCTTGAAAGCTTCCTCGATGAGACATGATGGAGGTGATTTCATCCTAAACTTTTATCAATCTTATATTTGGTAAATTTAAAAATTTATTACTACCTGTGGTATAGAAGGCAAGCTTTGGCATAATGGTAATGTTGCTACATTGTAACCTGGATGTCATGGATTTGAAATATGGAAATAGGCTCTCCGCATATGGGGATAGGGTTATGTACGTTTTCCCCTTTCTAGACTCTATAGTAGTGAGAGCCTCATGCACTCGAAGGCCCTTTTTGTTGCTACTTACGAAAACCTGATGGTACAGATATTTGAACTTCTTGGGCACCAATGAGTCAAGTGCCTACCTCCACATATTCAAGCTTGGCCATCAATTTAGGGTGGAGGGCCACTTATGATGTTTTAGTGCTGCTATTTTGCCCCTAGCATGAATTTTGGGGTAGAAATATTTTCAGCCTGCATCAATGCAATATTCACTTTAATGAAAAATAGAAAATATTATAGGATCAACATAATCAAAGAATGATTATGCAGGGGCAGTGATCATGGTGCTTAAGTATCTAACTAGGAAAGTTTAGGTGTATGCATGAAGTAAACCGTAATTTGACTTGCAGAAGTCATAGGTAAGGAGATATGCAAGTAAGAGGAAACTAAGAGTGCAAAATGCTAGGATAAATCTAGCAAGACCCAATGAACGCTCCTGCCCATCTAGAGAATTGAGAATTTCTCTAATAAATAATGAATATTAGATAATGAAATAATATTTTTAGACTTTTATATGATAACCAGAAAGTATGATCTAAATAAGATAACTAATCAGATTCTTACTGTCCAAACCCCTCTATCCAACCAAAGCCGAACAAGTCACACTTGCACCTCTTGTGTCTTTTAATGTAGCACTAGCTTCAAATAGAGCCTTTTTGCATCTCATCAAGAGAAGTTGAAGTCAGATTGTCAAGAACACTCACAAAGGGAGCTCAAAAACTTTGAACTCTTTTGAGCATAATGAAAAAGATAAAACATAGGGAATTTATAATGTTCTAGGGCCTTTAAAATCACAAGTGCCAAGATAGGCAATTTATAATGTTCTGAGACCTTTACAATCAAGGGTGTCTCTAGATTTTGAAAACTAGACTTCTAGAATTATTTCCTACCTTAAGGGTAAAATGACGACCTTACTTTTTTATGTTTGTGTAATGAGGAGGCAAGGCCTCAAGTTTATTACTTCTGAGTACAGGTACAACCATAGCTATTAGCATTTCCAAGATAGGAGATTCTTGGGGAAGACTAACATTACAATATGCATTCGAAAAACTAGAAGCTACCTTGTAGCCAACAAATTAGTTTGTTGGTTCCCCTTCCCAAAAGTATGATAAGCTTGAACATGTTATAAAGAATTAGCAAACAACCAGATGTTTCCTAAAAAGGGATTAGCAGCAATAGGGTTTATACCTAATTGTACTAATAGTTGGGAAATCTAATCGCAAATCCTTGACCTAAGCAAACTCAAACACTAAAATTTTTGATCTGACTATAACTAATTGTACTGTTATATTACAATGTAATAGTTAGGAAACCACCCTAAGTATAAATGGACTAGGCAGTATTGACATCATTTCAATATTTGGCCATTAATACTATTAAAGTTGTATTGGAAAGATAACTTAATGATGGATGTCATGGAAGTGGTCTCATTCCAAAGTTTTGCCTGCATTATTATTAGTGAAATTTTGAATATCTTATCACTATAACTGTTTAGGCTCTTCCCAAACTGACAAGCCATGTGCCACTATATGTCCATGCTTAAACATCAACTATGGCTTCAGAGAGTTGTTTATGTTGCTTTTATGCTAATTGTTTGCTTTAGCATGAAGCCTAAGGTAGGGTGTTTTCAGCCCCAATCGAATGTTCCCAAGTTGGGCCATTGAAATAAAGGGGCATTTATATGATGATAGAAAGGGAATGGATGTCATCCTTATCCCTCGTTGCTGCACCAACTAGTATCTACTAACCTAAGAGCTTTTGCAATAATCAATATCTATTCACTGTAATTAGAAAAAGCTATTGATTGAATAGACATACTTCATTAGACAGATTTTTGATAAAAACAAAAAAATCAAATGGAAAAATGAGCTAAAACATGAAATTTAATGGGCGTATGTGATGTTTGAGAAATTCTTGTGTTTCTTATAACGCCTAGTTCATACAATGAAGGGATCACAAGGAGTCCTTGAGCTGTCCTAATTTGCCATAAAATCTATATGAAGCAATTCAAGGAATGCTCGATGTAAGTAAAAAAGAATAGAGAAAGGCAAGAGATAAGAGGAAAATCTAATTAAAACTAAGAAATAATATGTATACAACTGAAAAAGGTGGGAGTATGGAAAAATATGAAGACATGTAACATTTTATTTTGGTTGATATATTGACACAATCTCTGTCTATCATAATATATAAAAGAAAATCTTTTGGGAGATATATGTCAATGTTCCACACATATCACTTGTTTACCATCTATAAGAGGAAACAAAATAATACATGCTAGACCCATGAACTCGTGCCAGTGTCTTTCTACAATTTTCTTATTTAAATGTAATTATTATTTTGTTAGCTTTAATATTTAAAGATAATGCTTATTCATTTTGCTTTTCTTTGCATGGAAATCCTAGGGATAGGATCCATGGGTTTGGAAAATTACTATCATGCACACTTCCCTATTTGACATAGTTTCAATTTTTGGCATTAATGTGAAAGTTGCATTGGAAAGATAACTTGATAATGGATGTCATGGAAGTGGTCTCATTCCAAAGTTATTGCAATATCATTGTTGAAGTTTTGAAATTGTTGGTACCTATAACATATCCTAACACTATAAATGTTCAAGCTCTCTAGGAACTTGCAGGTCAAGTGTAACTATATGTCCATGCTTAACCATCAACTAAGGCTTCATGGTAGTCACTCATGTTGCTTTTGGTTGATCATTTGCTTTAGCATGAAGCTTATGGCAGGAAATGTTTTACTTGAATCATAATATCTCGAGTTGGCCATTGAGAATAAGGGGCACACATATGATGATAGAATGGAAATGGTTGCCACTATAGCATTCTTTGTCTCACCAACTCGTTTCTACTAGCCTAGGAGCTTTTGCAAATATCAATATCCATTCATGTAATGACAGATATTGATTAAATAACCATGCTTCATCATAGAAAGATTTTTTTAACAAAAAGTAAGAAAATGAAAAAAAAAAAAAAACTAAATCCTGAAATTTGATAGGCACATGTTAAGTTTGAGAAAAGCTTATGCTTCTTATAATGCCTAACAAAAGCAAATAAGGGGTCACAAGGAGTCCTTGGGATGCGCTAATTCACCATAGAAGTTATATGAAGCAATACAGGAACACTTGAAGTAAGAAAATAATTGAGAAAAACAAGAGAGTGAAAAGATAAAATATAATTAAAACTAAGAAATAAAATGTATATACCCAAAATAGTTGGAAGTATAGCAAAATCTAAAAGCATAAGCACTTTATTTTGGCTGATATATCGACACCATCTCTGTCTATAATAATATATATAAGGAAAATGTATATGTCATTGTGCAACACGTTTTGTGTTCAACATCTATAAGAGGAAACAAAATTACACAAGTTAAGCCCATCAACTCATGCTACTCTCTTGCTTCATCTTTCTCATTTTACTATAATTATTTATTTCATTTATTCATTATCTTCACCATTTAAAGATAATGCTCATCTATTTTTCTTTTCATTTCTTGTGAATCCTTGGGATTGGATACATAGGTTTGGAAATTACTGTCATGGTTACTTCTCTTAAAATATATAGAATATGCCCAATGATACAATCAAGGTTCGCGGACTCGGTACCATTATCCGTGCTAGTAGCTGGCCGGTACGGTACGGTACCATACCGTACTGTTCTCTACTGTCAATAAAAAAAAAAAAAACTCACCAAATGGCCAAAAAAAAAGAAAAAAAAAATCATCCCATGCCAGTATCGTATCGCCCCGCTCCATACCGTACCGATCGGTTCGGTCTGGTTTAGGCCATTTTTCGAAAAATCGGCTTGAATTGTTTCGGTTTCCTGTCGATACGGTATGGTACGGGGTGTACTAGCCTATATGGAATACCATAGATACAATCATTTATGGATAAATAGAAAAAGAACCAAAAGTTTATCAATCAGTCAAGCAAATCATATAGTTTATGGAAAGCATACTTCCTCGCATGGTCAAAAAGTCTTGGTTAGTTGATGTGCACTTTAGAACTTTGATAAGAGTGACAGTACAAGAAACATTAGAAAGCTAACCTGCATTATGTTATCCACATTGGTCCCTATAGATTGATTAAGTTCAAATAGATCAATCATAAATAATAGAAATCCCCCTTATTTACCTCCTTGCCTTGATGGAAATTGGCTTCGCAGCACCTTGAATAATCAAAAAGCCACATGAGATAACTAAGAAAACTTCACAAGGCACTTTGAGGATATGGGTCATTGCTTTGATGATCTAGAATTAATTAAATCATCTCTTCTATCTTTCCTATACAATTTTCTTTCCTTAAAAATCCATCCCTTTCCAGAAACGCCCACAAGTTGGTGTTTTGAAGATTAATTTTGGTAAATCACTTAAGCAAAATGGTAAGGCTGGTGTAGTGGCCTTTGGGACCACTCTATACTTCCTCTAATTCCCATGTTTTCTATGAAGGTATCTCAGTCATTATATTTTCTCCTCTAACATTAGATCTTGACTTTGGGATGATCTGGGATCATAACTCCCCTCAGCATGTGTACAAACAAGCTACAAAGGATGTTGTAGATGTGTCTATGAACAATCCAAAAACTAGCATGGTCGGCCCTCTTCTACCTAAAAGAAAAAGGTAACATATTCTCACCAGGATTTCATTCCCGCTGAAACAATAAAATCAAATATCATTTTTCTTCTAGTTGGAAATAAAATTAAAATCATGTGCCATTGTAGAGCCAAGGAAAGCCATATTTAGTGCAAAAAATAAATCTTAAAACCATCAAATAATATAAAGTATAGACTACGTGCATTCATTTTTCTTCTAGTTGGAAATAAAATTAAAATTATGTGCCATTGTAGAGCCGAGGAAAGCCATATTTAGTGCAAAAAATAAATCTTAAAACCATCAAATAATATAAAGTATAGACTATATGCATCCATATCACTTTAGTAGTGACACATCATATTCTAGAAGTAGAAATTTGATATCTTTCGAGGAAATTTACTACATTTGTGTCCTTATTAAGGATTGAGACATGAACAAAAGAAAATTCTAACACACGGTGGTATTGTAGGAGATAAAATCTTTTGGGAGAAATTATAGTAACACCTCTTCAACTTTTCATGATTTACCCTTATACCTTAAACTTGTAATTTTTTAATTAGATTCCAAAACTTAAGATTTAATTGCAGTGTAGCCTAGCCATCCGTCCGAGCTCTAACATCATTAATAACATAGGTGAAATGACTAATGGAATCTTAGAGTTTAAAATTGAATTTGAAGGAAAAACCATTGCCAAGCATCCAACTAATCCCTATCATTTTTTCCTCCATTCCAGCCAGGAACTTAAGCTCTCTCCCATTTCCTCCTTCATTCTGGCAGACCCCATTAATTGAATTTCCTCTTGGCCCGACTAAACCCCCCTCCTCCATCTCTGCAGCCTGTGATTTCTTTCTCCATTTCGACTCCGTCCCTCTCATTTCCCCAACTGGTATCCTCTGTCCATCTTCATGATTAGGGTGAAAGTCATGGCCCGCTGATGCACCGGCATGCTCAGTTGAGAGGCTATCCTCGGAACTATCAATTAGCTGAGAAGAGTCAAGGGTTTTATGTATTTTCATTTGAATACTGTTTGTATTTGATAATGCATGTTATTTCATATATTTGTGACCCTAATGCATGTTGCTAGGTTTTTTGTTTAAAATATTTGAATATGCTAATGACATTTGAAGATTACAATATGTGTTGCTTTAAAATATTTGAGCCCACTAACTAATCGACTACCATGTGCACACGTGTGTGCACATGTCATGTGATTATTGTTTACCATCTCTGGTTTATTCTTAATGTTCACTCTTTTATTTTTCCTGGTTGGGAGAAAGAAAACTGAATAAATGCAACTTTTGTTTGTCATGGCTTCATACATACTTCATATGTTATGATGTTTTATTTTTTTGTAAGTTTATGCTTATTGAATAAATACCTATTGAATAAATAAAACTTCATTTAGACTCTTCCAACTCTGGGGAAGCCTTTAAGGGTTTCATTATATTAGCTGTAAGCATCAGGTGGGTCATCCTGCACAACAACTAGCTTTACAGGCTTCAAGACTAGGCCCTACCGTGTCCAAAGCCACCTGTCCATGTATTTGGCACTTAGTAGAGGGTTTATGTGACAAAAGTGTCAAAAATTTTATCAGATTTTAATGAATCATAATTCGATTCATATAACTGAACCCATCCAGATGAGACAGAGGTGCAACTTCTGATTTTTATGATTAACACTTATATGGTGATATTACATGGCTTGTTTTGGGTTGAGCATCCACTGTTACTCTGTAGGGATTATGCTAGAATATTGCTTGGGTGGTAGGTGGCAACGTTATAGTAGTATATTGCTGGGGTTGGGAAGCTACATTGTTATGTTTGTGGACCTATACGATTTGGGAAATGTGCAATTTAGTTTTTATGGTCATGATATCTGCCAATGTGGTTATGTGCAATATTGTCTGCACCTATTTCCTGTTGCAGATTAGAGACCACATGACATGCAGGCTTTTTTTTTTCTGAATGTATTATATACAGATTTTTATTTGCCCACATAATTGTTTATGCCAGACTTTATGTAAACTATGGACCATATGACCATGGGTTTCTGCTAAGATTAGGCTTTATGGCTTGATGTTAGACTTTAGGATTCTTTATGTTTACGTTGCCCTATTTTTCCCACATGATATGCAGACTGTATAAAGAAGAACAGTCACTTGGTATGCAAACCCATTACATAAGCAGTATGACTTTCTGTAGGATGCTGTCTTATTGTTAGAATACCCTGCAATATTCATAAGCATTATGGCTTTCTGTTCTGGATCCATTACATAAGCAATGGGTCCCTCTAATTCTGTTGGATGTTGTCTTATTGTTATTACATACCCTGTCTTATTGCTAACATTGATTTTCTATGTATATAGCATGGCTTTTAAGCTTTACACTTGGAAGATCTACCATGGGGGTTTCCTTTGTCTTTCTCTTATGATGCAGTATATGGGTGGGATTGTCAGTTAGATAAGCTTGATTGAGATATAGAACTTGACCAAGGTTCTCAATTATCAAATGATTGAGCAGTTGTATTATTTAGTTCATGGGCAATTAATGGAAGAGGGACTAAGGATACAATAATAATATGGATGTGTTGAAGATGGAGGACACAAGCAACATGAGCAATGTAGCAATCTACATGGAGTATGGTGTAGATGAAATTGATTTGGATCCAGTGGAGGCACCTCCTCCACTTCCATCCACCTGGCAGCATGAAGAAGCAGCTGCTGCTCATCATGTTAAACCATAGTATAGGGTTCCAGAGAATTCTGGGAAGAATGAGAGCTTAGTAAATGTCAATATAGAAGAGAAAGGACATGAGGTAACACATGAATGGGGAAGAAGGCCTCATAGGAGTCCTCTAGAAGAACAAGTGAAAGAAGATAGTGGCAGTGGCAGTGACGGCAACTTATCCTTGAGTGACTTTAAGGAGAGTGATGATGAGGAAGATGACCTCTTCGAGTATTACATTGATGACTATTGTTGAGACGAGGTCCACAAGCAGTAGGAAGTAGAAATTGGGGAAGAAATTGGAGAAGCAAATGAGTTGATTGGTAGGAAATCTGAATTACCTAATATTGATTAGGTTAGAAGCTTGGGTAGCTCTCCAGAAAGAGAAGCTTCACAGCATTCTAGGTTTCCAGAGTTCAATGAGGAAACCTATTTTAGCAGGCCTATAGAGCTGAAGCTTGGCATGCCTTTTGCTTCAGTGCATGTATTTATGAAGGCATTGAGGTAGTACTCTATACAAGAGTGCTTTGATTATATTTGCAAACACAATGAGATGACAGAGTCACTATGGTGTACAAGAACTGTGGGTGGAGGATTGATGCCTCTCCCCTCCAAAGGGTAGAGATATATCAAATAAAAAAACTTGAGCCTAGTCATACATGTAGTAGGCATTTTGAGAACCATAATATGAACTCCAGATGGCTATCTCAGAATTACATAGAACATATCAAGTTTGGTATCAATAGGAGTATTCAAGATTTTATGGCACAAGTGAAGAGGGGAATGTAGTACAAATTTCTAAGGGCTAAGGAAAAGGCGCTTATAACCATTCATGGGTCACACAAAGAGCAGTATGGGAAGCTTTAGGGGTGCTGTGATATCATCAGGAAGACAAACCCAGGTAACATAATGCTTATAGGAACCTTGCCTAGGGAAGGATGGTAACCCATCTCTTCCAAAGACAGTATGAATGTAGATCCATTATAGGCTTGGATGGGTGCCATGGGAGGGCAACTGCTGGGAGAGATGGCAATGATGTCATACCTGGATGGTGGAGGATAAAAGGATGGAATTTCATATCTGATAGGAAGAAGAGGAGGCTTAGTTATTCATTTTTTATCATATTAGCCTTAAAGTACTAATTTTGTTTGTTTGTGGTTTAATATTTTTTGCAGGGGTTAGTGGAGACCTTTAACTCCATTATGCCAAATGTTGATCATAGATTTGGGTGAGATATTTACATGCCAATTTTTGGATGCTGTGGAAGGGAAAAAACTTTAAAGATGCACTATATCCAGCGGAAAGGGTTTGAACTCTCCTTGAGTTTCAGGTTAAAATGAAAGCTGTGGCTTATTTGGACTCAAAAGTAGCTAAATGTTTGCTTAGCAGGATTTATCTTTGTGGTGTAGACATGCATTCAGCACTAGACTAACGTGTAAGGCTTATATATTGTATCCCTTAGCATATTGGCCTCACTAATCATATCATACTAATCTTTGTTGGTTTGTTGTGTAGTATTTTTTGTGTGATATGATTTTGAACAATATATATGAATGTGTCACTAGTCATATTATGAAAGCTAGGGACAAGCCTACTATAACTTTTACTGGAGATAATAAAAATGCTTCTTATGCAATACTTGCAGGCTAGGAGATAGGCTTTGCAAAGGTATAGCGGTCTGATATGTCCTAAAGTCCAAAAGAAGGTAGTGTTAGCTAAGCCGCATACCATGGATTGCCATGTTAGGTGGGGTGGTGGAGGCAGTTTTGAGGTTAATCATCTAGATGGCACTTCTGTAGTTGACTTAGAGAGGAGAATCTGTGGATGTTGAAAGTTTGTTCTCATTAGAATCCTCCATTGCCATGTAGCTGCAGCTATCATATTTTCAAAGGAGGAGGTAGAGCATTTTGTAGACCATGGTACTCTAAGGATATGTTCTTTAAAACGTATGAGCTAGTTATTAAGCCTTGTATTCAGTTTTAGAAGCCCTCACAACTTGATTCGGTAGCTACAACCCCACTGAAGAGGCCAACTGGTAAGCCAAGGAAGTGCAAAAGAAAGGAGGATGATGATGTGCAGGACCTATATAGAATCAGAAGAAGTGGCTCCTCTCTTAAATATAGCAATTACTTGAGTGGGACCACAATGCCAGAACATACAAAGATCCTAAGAAGGGCAGACCTCTTAGAAGATAGGTGGCCCAAAAGAGAGAAGGTTCTTCAAGCCAAAATGCTAAGGTGGCATGTGGGTCAGATGCTAAGAGGAGGTGGTTTAGAAAAAAAGGGAGAGGGGACATCTCATCAGAAGGTAAGCAATGCTACATCCTTTTTAAGTGTTTGGTTTTTAAAAAAATATCGACACTTGGTTTCTAATTTCAGGTGGCACACTCTAAACAACAATCTGGCACATCAAATGAACCCAAGGTACATTGAAGCATATTTAAGTGCATATTGTACCATGTTTACATGCATATTTGCCATGTTTATTTACCTATTTACTTGCTCGGAGATGTGTTGTTTTAGGGTTAATGTGCATTGTGCATAATGTTCGATGTTTACTTGTGTTTGAGTTCTTAGGCTGCATAAAATCCAAGTGTGCCCCCACAACGGTAGAATATTACCTCACAGAGATATTTTGAGATTACAAGTAAAGATGTCCCAAGATACACGTGGAGGTGCAATATTTTACATTAACCAGTATATAGAGCAACAACAGCCTTTAGGAGCAGCGGACTAGTAACAGCTTAAGCTGCAGCACCACCAGCATTAACAGCATCAGCAGCAGCAGCAGCTGCAGCATTAGCAACACTAGGAGCAACTTCAGTAGTAGCATTAGCACCAGCAACAGCAGCAGCATCCTCAAAAAGTCAGACTCAACCCTGTCAAAGGCCTTCATGGAGTATTTGATACTCTTTTGTATCAATTTGATACCATTTTTTTCTTGTTTTTTTTTTTTCCCTCATACCGTTTGATACCATTTTGTACAGTTGAATGGAAAAATTTGTGGTACCATTTAATACACTTTGTGATAATTTTGGTATATGGCTGGTTGAATGTGACAATTTAATGTAATGGTGAACATGAAATGTGATTCTTTTGTTTCAGTTATTTATGAATATGAGACCTTTGTTTCAGTTGAATGTGATGGCACAACTGAATCTTATACATGTGTTTCAGTTGAATGTGACACTTTCAACTATTTGTTTTAGTTGAATATGACACTTTCATTTATGTTTCGGTTGAATATAACACTTTCCCCAACTTAATTTGGTTTGAAGAATATTTAGGACTAAACTATCAATAGGTTGGGCTGATACTTAAAGTATCAACTTATGTTTCAGCAGCTTAGTTGTACGGAATGTTAAATTTGTTTCATATGTGTGACTAAAATTTAAGTATCAGTGGCTTAAGTGTTATTTTGTTTCATTTCTACGGCATCCAAGATAAGTTAATTATCTTTGGTTTGTAGTAGAATGTGATGTTAACTATCGGCAATCTAGGACATTTCATTTGTGCTGACTTTCACTCATTGGGTTTGCCTTTAAGTATCAGCTGCATACGCTTAACCTTCAGCTGATAAACTGAAGTTGTTCCATTACCTGCTTCCATAAACTAAAATGTGATTCTATACCCTCAAGTATCAGCTGGTTGGTGCCCTTAAGCATCAGCTTTAATGGCGGAAATATGATTGTATTATGTCAAAAACATCATAGATAAGAAAGCTAAAGATATAGCCAAACACTAGATAGCAAACATTTCCATCTACCATGTTCTTAAGATGTTACAGACAACTTCAAAGTTTACAATAGTAACACTTAGACTCCAAAAGTTTACCGTATATATATTTGGATCCAAAAAACAACCTTAGTTCGCTAGTGGCTGAAATATGATTCTATGGTGTTAGAAAAATTATAACACATCGTTTTTGTCTTTAGATATGAGACATAACAACATGATTAGTACTAGAAAGCAAACATTACTACTCATTGCATTTTTAAAATATCATAAATGTACACCATAAGTTTGCAAAAGTAACATTTGAAATCAATAACTTTAAAAAAAATTTGTGCTTGGCCCCTCCCTTGGCTGCTGCTTATAGGATGAAATCCTTCATATTAATCCTCCCATCCTACTTCTCAGTGCCAACAAATCTCCTGTGACCATGTAAAAAGCAATTGGGTGCCATGTCAAGCACTCTCTCCTCAATTCGCAGACCTGGTTTTTATTCTCTTGATTTTTATATTTCTGTATCAACTTGCTAATTGCCTCTCTAGATTGTGGCGAAGATGAAGGATTATACCATTGAAAAAGGCTGCATCTTCTTCCTATTTGCATCGACATATCCAAGAGATTTGTGAGAGTTCCTGCTTGAAAAATTTGTTAAAATCAGCAAACCCCTTACCTCATACATAGAGCACTTATAGAACCACCATCCGGGATTGGCTATGGTCCATGAGTTTTGGAACTTGATCGGAGTTTTGGAAGGAGTTTTGATTGGTGTCCATGCTTGAAGCCATGGGCGATTTCTAGATTCCCCTCTTCTCCCTCCGCTGTCCTCTTCTCTCTCTTCATTAGACTCCATCGGATTGGAAGCTCTTGTTCGAAAAGAATAAAATCAAGAGGATCGGAAGGAGTCATATGATCGCCAGATGTTCTCCTTCCATTCCTGTCCAAAAATAACTCCTCTTCTAATCCTGGCAATAAGAGCATAATGGAATTTTATGTCTAAACTTATCTGATATGACAATCACATATTCATGAATCCTAGCAAAAATGGACAGCTGGGTCATATTGCAAACAAATTTTTAGTTTTAGGATCTGCTTGAAAAAATTAAAAGTTTGGTGTGTAAGTGCAAACCACGAAAACTTGAAAGGATGCCATTTTCCTTTTGAGGTTGTGGGAATATCCTCGGTTTGATAATTTGGCTTTAAAACAGGCGGTTGCCCAATCTCTATATCTCAGCTTGGAAGAAGGATGCGACCGTTAGTTCATAGTCCAGTAGACGACTGAATCCTAGAATGTCAAGACTTTTAGACTGTTGGATCTGCCATCAAACAGAAATAGGAGTTATTGCAGGTTTTATTGAGTCGCTTACAGTTTGTAATTCTCCGCCATGTCATTAATAAGTAGAACAAAAGATGTAACACCACCTTTTGAACCAAGTCTCTTTCTTTTCTTCCCCCTTTTTTTTTCTTTTTTGGAGAAACCTTTCGAACTAAGTCAGTGTATGAATTTTTTAATAACGAAGATCTTAGATGTCCTTTCTTCGTTTGTTTGTGGAAGACAAAAGCACTAATTAAAATCAAAATTTCAATGTGGCTGGTGATTACTGATAAAACTAAACACAAGACAAAACCTACCGAAAAATATTGGAATATATTTGATGATTGCCCCTTATGCAGAACTTAATTGGAATCACTATCTCAAATTCTGGTTAGTTATCATAATTTTCACACGACACTGCAAGCTTTGAACATTAGAGGTAATGCTTCATCTTTTGTTTTGCTTTGGATCGCTTGGAGAATGAAAAAGAAAGACGCATAATTTGGCAGTTGACTTGGGATCGCATAGTTAGTGATATATCGGATGGTTAGAAAGAAATAATTGGATCTTCTTAAACAAGGAGAAAATGGTTCCAACGATTTGGAGACAAGCTGCTAGTTACTTGGACACTGGTCAACCTCGTGCGGACCCCACTAGCCTGAAAAGTTTTCCATAGTTTTCGAAAAAATAGATGCGAGATTATTATAGTGTTCTCTTTTATTTCTTTGAGTTGGTTCCTTATGATTTACCTGGCTTAATCGTGCAAGATTGTGATTCTGATTTCTATTTCTCTTTTCTCCTTATTAATAAATTTGGTGGTTTATGCCTTCCTCTTGTGTTATGATTCTTATTCACTTGTCATCTTTTTTATTTTTTTTTGACCCATGTTATGATTTGTTGCTTTGCATCAGGTTTTCTTTTTCTTGCTTCTTGATGGTGTAGACAGAACCAAATGATTTTCTAGATGTGAAGTTCCACCATTACAGCTCCGGGATAACTTTTGCCTACGATAATTACAATTAGCTGAAATTTTCCCATTTGGTTAATCCGCATCATTTGCAAAGTTAACCCATACTTGTAATCAACTTTCTTGTAGGAGATTTGGCCGGTGTATGTCCAGTATGATCTATTTTAATAGATTAAGACATGCTAATTGTAAAATGTAGAAAACTTGCTTATTGGATGATAATTAGATTATTTTTTTTTAAAAAAAAGAAATACGTATGGGATAACAAAGTTGGCACTCCATCCGACCTCCCTTGGGTTACTGCTAGAGGTCAATTTTGAGAGTTATTAGTGTTAGGATATCAACTCACTTTGATATCGATTGTTATGGGAGTCTGACTAGGATACCATTATCTCATAACCTTCTTTATATTATTTGTCTTGCACTCAATCACGTGTAGATACCACATAAGAAAGAAAAAAATAAAAGATAAGAGACAGCATACAATCAAATACATGGATTAGATCAAGGTCTATCTTCATGGAGCGTGCAAACTTCACTAAGAGAGAAGAAAAATCAAACAAATACAAGAAGAACTTACTACTCAATTCTTGTATAAGAGTCTCTCAATAAGAAGCTTCAAAATCTTTATAAAAGCTCTCTAAAATCTCTTAAGAAGCCAACACCTCCGGAATGTCATCAGCTTTTCGATGCAACAAATAGTTTATCAATCGAAGTATATAGACTCCAAAAATCTTAAAATAGTATTTCAGTAGGAAACCTAGTCCTAAACATATCCAAAATCACTTTCTGGCCATCCGACTGTGATCGGCACGAATCAAAGCCATTCGATCGTGCACACAGTATTCAGATTAAGCTCAGATTGCATCTGAGTTGTCCGATCATGATTGGAAGCTCTTCTGACCATCGGATTATGCAAAACAGCAGCTCATCATGCCCAGATCAAGCTCCAACCATCCGATTATGACCGACTCGAACCAGAGCTATCAGATCATGATCGATCCATGGAACAATATCGTAGATTATGTGAAATGGTAGGGAAAACTGATTTTTGATCCATACGTGTGCTTGTGAGCTGGTGGTCCACCATAGATAGTGGGCCTGGGCCGGCCTAGCACACGACTGGCCCAGCGTTGTCATGCGCTGCCTACCTAGTCCACACCACCATCGGCCTACACTAGCTCGTGGGCCCCTCCAATGGGTCTGTGGGCCATACCACCTCACTTCAGCGTTCTTTCGCATGTAACTTCTCCGTCTGGACTTCGTTTGGGCTGCTCTTAATCTTGTTGGATTTCGTTCGTCATCCTAAACCTCATTTTGGGTTTATTATGGATCGAATCTTGAGATATTTTTTTCAACAATCTTTATCTTGACTTAATGTTTGGCCTCCACCTATCTCTAGGAGCCTGTGATCCATCTCGCCCCTACGCGCTAAGTTACGCCTGTTGTCTCATGGATGCGCAAATATGGAAGTCAAGCCAGTCTACTCGATCTCACTTCCATCAATAGCTATGATCCTCCTAACCTAAGATCTACTCGAGGTAGCTTTTTGTGGCAATAGAAATTTCACTCTATGACGTCACCTCTCATCCTCTTAAGTCTTCCATCTCGTGCCCGATCCACCTCCACCTAGAGCTTTATCTTGCACTAGACTCCCCGCCATGAGGTAGTGTCTTTCATACTTTTTTTTAAATTATCACTCTACTATGATTTTCAAGATTTCTTCATCAGCTTTCTATCTGAAGTCGGTCGAAATTAGTCTACTTAGTAAGATTAGATTCTTCTTAAAGTTTGATATATATCAAACCTCATCTAACTTCTTTACTATTTCATCATGGAGCTTTATACTGATCGTCTTAGTGCCCTTGATCTCATATCTTGATATATCCAGCAGGAACATGGTGCCCTTACTAGTCCTTAGGGAATCAAATAGCTTCTCTCTACAACATACATGATGAGAAGTAGCAAAATCCATAATCCATTGAGAAAAAGAAGTAGATATCTCATCAGTTACCAGAAGGATATCATCACTGCCTTCTGTATCACTACTGGCTATTGCCACAGTAGCCTATATCTGATCTTTGAGTTGAGGGCAATCTCTGACACGATTTTCTAACTCATCGCATCAGTAGTATCTGATCTTGTTGGAGTCCTTTATTTTAGAGTTGGATCGTCCTCCTCGCAATCTTCTATCGCTCCATCTACTGCCAGATGCTCCTCTAGAAATCACCAAAGCTAAGTTGCTATCATTTGAGCTTGAAGCTGAGTTCTTCCTTTTGAGAATTTCATTCTGGAGAATCACCACAGTAACCTCATCCATCTTGATGATATTTTTACCTACTAGAAGAGTAGTCACCAAAAACTCATACGAAGGAGAAGCGATACTAGCAAGACCAACGCTCTGATCTTCTCCTCAACCTTCTCACTTGCACTGAGAAGATCAGTAAGAATATTCTGAAAGTAGTTGAGATGCTCCTGCATGCTCTATCCCTCGATCATCTGTAGTTGGTAAAACTACCTCCAAAGAAAGAGGATGTTGGTGAGGAATTTTGCCATGTACAACTCTTCAAGCTCCAACCATATCACCATAGAAAAAGTTCCGTCAAGTACATAGATTACTATATCATCTGCTAAGTATAAGAGGATCATGCTCACTGCTTGCATCTGGATCTGCATATAATCCTTCACCTACATGGTAGCTGGCATCACCTCGCATAAGAGAGCATCGATCAATCTCTGCTGGATGAGCACGTCCTTCACCCTCGCTTGCCAAAGGAAGGAATTGGTCTTTACATCGAACTAACTAATCTCCATCTTGATTAAGCTTATTTTCTTCATCTTCTTTGATCTCGATTAACATCATCATGATCTGGGCAACCACATACACTGGTATCACCTGGCTCTGATATCAATTGCTAGGGTATCAACTCATTCTAATACCGATTATTGTGGAAGTCTGACTAGAACACCACCACCTTAGGACCTTCTCAATACTAGTTATATTGCACTCGATCATGTATGGATACCACAAGAGAAAAAAAGAAGAATAAAAGATAAGAAATAGAAAATAATCAAGTGCGTAGATTAGACCAAGATCTACCTTTATGGGAGGTGCAAACTTCATTATGAGAGAAAAAATCAAACAAATACAAGAGAAACTCATCACTCGATCCTTAAACAAGAGTCTTTCAATAAGAAGTCCCAAAATTCTTATAAAGCTCTCTGAAATCTTTCAAAAGCTTCTTAGTACCTTCAAGATGTCATTAGCTTTCCGATGCAACAAACGATTCATCAATCAGAGTTATATAGACTCCAAAAATCTAAAAATAGTATTTCAGTAGGAATCATAGTTCCAAACACATCCAAAATCACTTTCTAGCCGTTCGATCATAATCAGCTCGAACTAGAGCCATCCGATCATGCACATAGTATCCAGATCAAGCTCGGATTGTATTTGAGTCATCCAGTCACGATCGAAAGCTCTTCTGATCATCGGATCATGCAAAATAGTAGCTTATCATGCCCAAATTAAGCTCCAACCATTCGATCGTGACCAGCTCGAGCTAGAGCCATCGAATCATGACCAGTCTATGGAATAGTACCATGGACTATGTGAAATGGCAAGGGAAACCAATTTTTGATCCATGTGGGTGCCTTTGAGTTGGCAATCCATCGTGGACTGTGCTCCACAGTGGGCCTAGGCACCCGCGCATTCTTATGCCGGCTCAGCGCCGCCACATGCTACTTGCTTGGCCTGCACCACCACTGGCCTACACCAACTCATGGGTCCTTCTAGCAGGCTCATGGGCTGTGCCATCTCGCTCTGGCATTCTTTTGCATGTAACTTCTTCATTTGGACTCCGTTTGGATTATTCTTAGTCTTGTTGGATTCTGTTCGTCATCCTAAACCTCGTTCCGAGCTTATTATGAACCAAATATCGAGATATTTTTCTCAATAATTAGTTGGAGGATGAGCCTGAACATGCCTCATCAAATGGTATGCCACATATATGTATTTGATGGAACAAGGCAGGCTACAACTTTGGATACTTGAATTTGCTATGAAGAAAAAACAAAATTATTATCATGAATAAGATTGAGCTTTGAGTTTTAGAGTGTAGGCCAATCTAAATCCAAATATAACCTAATAATAATTCAATTTTAAATTTATAACCAAATCTGACCTAGTAGATTATTCAGCTGCTTATCCGATCCAAATCCAAACATTTAGGTCAAATTCAAGCCAAGGTTAGTGGGCTATCTCTCCCGTTAATCTTATAGCCTTTCCTGTAACCTACTCAGATGATTGAAATTACCATTGCAGGCTGCATTTCAACCCTAGTAATGTTTGTGATTGAAATTGCATTGCTCCAATTACAAAATTTGCGGTAATTGCAAGGGTTCCTCTCATTACTTTCCAATCACCGATATTCAATATTATATTCATTATCTTGATAAATATATTAAGAAATAAATCTGTTATAATAAGGCATAGTATTATTGTAATTTGTTACATTATCATATTTCATTTCAAAAATACTTGAAGAAAATGATAAAAACTGAATCTTGCATGGGTCATCATTAAAGTTGATTGCTTAATGTGCAACCAAAATTTGGTTATTAAAACCTCTATTTATTATTGTACCCAAAAAAAAAAAGCAACTACTTATTACAATTTGTTACACTATTTTTGTGCATTTCAAAAATAGTTGAAAAAGGGGGATAAGAAATGAATCTTGCATGGCCATCATTAAAGTCAATTGCTTAACGTACAACCAAAATTTGGTTATTAAAGTATCTATTTATTATTATACCCAAAAAAAAAAGTGATGGCTTATTACAATTAGTTACACTATCATAGTGCATTTCAAAAATATTTGAAAAAAAAGGGTGCACAAAAAACCAAACCTTGAGGTCATCATTAGAGTCCATTGCTTAGTATGCATTGGCTATTGAAGTCTCTATTTATTACAATTTATTATATTTTTATAAGAATAAAAATGGTATGGATAATATCCATTTGGATTCATTTTTGTATCCAAATCAATTCAGATATAGATAAAAATTTGAAGATTTGACTAATATCTATATTTGTATCCATATTTATAAAAAAAAATATGGATATCGATAGATAACTATCCAATTCATATCCAAATATCTAAATCTATAAATAATCCTATATAATTTATATAGTATTTATTAATTTTTTAAAAAATATATAACTATATAAATATGCTATTAACTTGATTTGTCAAAAATATCTTTGATTATGTAGTTATAAAATTTAATTATCCAACTTATATCCATAATTATATTCATACTTTTAGTATCTAAATTGTATTTATATCCATTTAAAATAAATATGCATAAAAATTTTTGCATCAAAATAATATCCGTATCCATATTTGTATTTATCAGATAAAATAAATATGGATATGGATATGCTCGTATCCGATCCGTATCGATCCAATTTCAGCTCTACATTCTTATATGGCACTTCAAAAATAGTTGAAAAAAGGAAAAAGAATTTTACCCTACAGATCACTAGTATTAATAAGAGGGTTTTTGCATAAAGATTACTTATGCAAAGTTCTTCATTTATCATGTGAATGCTAATATTAATAATGAAAGTTTTTACTTGATATTAAAATTTATTACTTAATATACAACAAAAATTTGCTCATTGAAGTATTCTATTTATTATACTTTGTTACATTGCTATAATGCATTTCAAGAATAATTAAAAATAGAAGGAAAAAAAATTATATTCATATATCGTAAAGTTTATGTAAGGCCTGGTCTTCCTAAATAGGCTTGGTCATGTACCCACTTAGCCCAAGACCCATCTGGCCCAAACTTGGAAATAGAAAAAAACTTGACATGACAGCATGTGTTGTCGGGGTGGGTGGGTTAGTGTAGCGTGCATGCGCTGCGCATACAAAATAAGAGGAAGTCATCTTCTATTGACTTAAGATTTGAATTTTGATAATAACAAATTACTTGAATGCAAATATTATTAATTAAATACTTTAAAAATGGTTATAGGGCTTTTTAGGTTTTCAAAATAATCTACCCAATTAAGAAAGAAAGCCTCTTAAATAAGTCAAACTAAAAGAACTTTTAAAACAAATTCTACTAGTTTAGCCTTAACGGGTCGAATCCTGATACCCATGAGTCGAAATCTGAACAACCACAAGCTGATATAGAGAACCCATATTTTTGATAGTCTCTCGGGTTGACTCCTTGAAATCAATGAGTTGACTCTAGTATATTAGAAGAAATCGATACAGCTCATGAATTGACTCCACGTTCTACACCAACCGACTGTAGAATGGCCATAGGCAAAAGATAGAGAGTGCCCAAAAATGATAGGTTAATGAGTCGACCCCAGAATCTATATAAGCTGACTCCTAAATGGCCACAAGCAAAAAATAGAAAGCACCAAAATTTATAGTCTTCACAAACCAGCTTAAAGAACCAAATAAGTTGACTCTAGAAGTAGACGGGTTGATCCTAAACAAGACGAGTCAACTTCTCTATAAGTGATAGCCTAACGACTAGTTTTGCTGATAATTTTCAATGAATAAAACTCACTCCAATAACTATTTTGTCTTCTGCAAGTTCTAGATTACCTCTTTTAGCAAAAATTGAAGCTATAAAACATAGAAATTAAATTGGGAAGCAAGAGAAAAGTATTGAAAAGTTGAGAGTGCATTCAAGCAATCATTCAAGAGTGCACTTAATTCTTTGAGAGAAATTAAGTATATTTACTGATTGAGGAATCCTCGAGCATGCTCTTAGCAACCATTCAAAGTATCTCAATTGATGGAAGAAGAAGAAATCAACGCATTAAAGACCGATCTACTCCAACTTCAGCCAGGCTACCATGAGTTTATTTTCTTGAGCAACAGCTCATTTAATTCCATTCCTTCTTGTATCTTTATTTTTCTTTATGAGTTTCTTAGGATAAAAACTTATGGGAGAGGTGAGTCTAAGCTTGAAATTGGACGGTTATATTGATTAAGTCTTTGGGACTTAGTTGGAAAGGTTTCGGTTGGTGAGCGAGTATAAAATCAACTAAATTAATTATGAGCCTAGATAAAATAATTGGATTGTAATCTCTAAGATTATAATGTAATTTTCAAGTAGAAGTTTTTAGGGAGTAGATATAGGTATAAGGTTTGGTACCGAATCATTATAAATTTTATTGTATTTGTGCTTGCTTCTCTTCTACTTAGTTTATATTTCAAATTATTATTACTTTATTCAACTACATTCATTTCATCAGTACTCACTCATCATAATCAGAGCATATTATTACTTTAAAGTTTAAAAGACCCTAATTCATCCCACTACATTTGGACAACATCTTCTCGGTAGAATCCATTGAAGTCCGACATCGAAGAGGTCCTATACCTCCCTCCAGCACTATTTAAATTGATGAAGCTTCCCTACAACCTCCCCATTGGAATCTTGGCTTCCAATTGGAGATTCATCGACATCTTAACAATATCCACCATTGCTGCAATCATACATCGCCAAAAGTAAGGTGAGAATCCCTTAAATTTCTAATCGGTCCTCCACCACATCCTCCATAGCCCTTGATTCATGATTCTAGTTGAGCAATTGCCAAATTTGGTCAACATTTGATGCTGCATTCTGAATTCCCATGTTCCACCCCTATTTCCTCTTAATTCTGATTGTCTCTATCACTAGAGTTGATAACCAAAGCCCTTAGCCTCTCCCTATGCTGGTCTCTAGCCTTCACTCAAGTCCCAATTATCGGCGAGTGAACTGAGCCCAAGCCGCTAGAATCCTTGGGCTTCATGGACACCTATCGCCACCCATCGTTCCCTCTCGCTCAACCAATGCCAAACCTCTGGCTAAGCCATGACGCCTCACTAGACCATCACCACCCCTTCCCTTCCTTCTTTTTTTTTGATTTAGAAAAGGGACGCAGGCATACTCCCCAATTTTTTTTGCCAAAAAGAGAAAAAAAAAAATGAAAGAGAAAAAAACAATACTATATTTCTTTTTCTTCCTCTCTCCCCATCATGACTTATGGGCTCCATCAGTGAAATCGCTTAGAGCATACCACTATAAGGGGTCCCAACTCCTAGCTATTAGGTAACATATCATATTGTGGAATGATGCATAGTAGATTATAATAGTTACAGGAGAAAGAAGAAAAAATCTAAAAAAAATGGAACATACAAACACGAAACATAGAAAATCTATGTGGTTCAGATTCTCTTGCTCCTACGTCCATGACTATACAATAATATTTTTTACTATGAGAATAAAACAGAAAGATTTAGAGAAGTATGAAAGATAAAAAATAAAAAAAAATCTCTCTCATTTTTTCTCTCTTCTAGATGCAAGAATAATCCCAACAGAAAGAACAAACTCCTCCTAGAAATGCTTCACACACCTGATAGCACCTTAGGATTGTTCACAAAAAGACCCAAGCCCTTTCTCTTTCTCTCTACCTCTCTTTTCTTTTCTCTCTTAAAAAAATCTAGTTGCTACTGCTGTCTACCGACTGCTCACCACTACTGTTGAACACCATGCCCATAGGGCCTTTTAAAAGCCTCAAACCCAGCCTAGATTGGAGTCTTGTCTTTGATTAAAATTCAAATCAGCCTCCAGCCTATTGGATCTTGACTGCAATCAGCTAGAGCTGTTAGATCATATTCCAACTCAAAAAATAGCCCAAAACCCTCCTGTGCACTGCATAGTTTTGCCCATCAGCCACTAACAATCCATGTCGTGTGCATGGACTATGTTAGGATGCATGGACCATGCCAAACTTACAGAAGACCATGTTATTGAGGCTGTGGATTGCATCTCAACCTCTGATGGACCATTGGTCCATGATGGACTGTGTGAAGGGGGTAGCGCTGGGCCTGCCGCGTGCTATGGGCCGTGCATCACTACGACAGGAAAAGGCTGTCGAAGGCTATGACAGTGGTTCCGACAGTGGTTCGGAACTACCGCTATAGCCTATAAAATCTCTGCCATAGTCTACGACAGTGATTTTATGATTACTTCCACTGTCTTCATCACCGTAGATTTTACGGCAACAGTTCTTATAGTGGTTACTTCAACCACTGCCATATAACAGGTATAGCAACGGTTATTAAACTATTTCTATAACTTGGTCTATAACAGTGGTTAATCAACCATTGCTATAGACAAATACAGCAGTGGTTACACAACCGTTGTTATAGCTTGTATAGTAGCGATTATTAAACCATTGTTATATTATTTATAGCCGCAATTACAAAATCACTGCCATAGGATCTGGCAGTGATTTGAGAACCACTGCTATAGCCTCTATAGTAGCGGTTATCCAATTACTGCTATATAGACTATAGCAACGGTTGTGTAACTGTTGCTATATTATTTTTAGCAATGGTTCTCCAACCACTGCCATAGAATATGGCAGCAATTGGCAGGGATCTACCATAGTGATTGATATGGATATGGCAGCGGTGGTATAACTACTGTCATAGACTATTGAATAGCAAAAAAATTAAAAATTTATCAATTTTTATTATTTTTTTATTTGATAGATACTGTTTAATATATAATTACTCAAATTAAAACTTCAAAGAACCAAAAAGAGCACATAAAACTAAAATATTCAAATTATATTACTGATCAAATTATATTATAATATTTTTTAAATAAAATAAAATACATAAAAATTTGATAAATTAAAATTCTCCTCTTTAAGCAGCTCCTCATCACCGGGAGGAGTTGAAGTAGGACTAGGAGGGGCTATAGTAGGAGTTAGAGGGGTTGGAGTAGGAGCTGGAACACTGGCCAACATATCCCAAATGCTTAAAAAATTAACTCCAAGATGAGTAGAGAGCTGTATCACCATAATGGACATGACATCTGTAGCTGGTCTGCACGGTCCTGAGCTTGAGCTATCGTGCCAAAGCCTTGTGAAGCTGCTTCCGGCTGATGACCCTAAAAGCATGTAAGGAGATGCTCATCTAAGACTAGTAGCTCATTGGTGTGTATCCGGGCCTGTAATGAATCCTCTCCAATTGCTTAGGTCCCAAGACCTGAGATAGATGGTCATGGAGGCCAGAGGTATCTAGGACCTCGTTCATCAGCACATCTAACTACTCATATAATTATAAATTCAAATAAAATCTCATAAAAAATGCTATAATACTAATCATACTAATCATACTCCAGCTATTACTTACAAAAATCCTTTCAATCTCGATGTTCATCGGCCTGCCCTTCTTATCTATACGAGTCGATCGAAAGATGGTGCTACAGCTAGGTATCACCCCCTCTCTCGTCAGCTATAATAATTAATCAGCTTATTAGAAATACATAAAAAAATAATAATTTAATAACTTTTAAATTAAAGAATCATAATTCATTATCTCTCTATGCATACGACTGGCCACAAACTCATGGTCGAGAGTGTGCATATACTTTTGAGCACCCTGGTTCTTCTGGTTCTGATGAGATATAGTCTAAAAAGTATTTAAATTATATAAGTTAAAATCAAATATAATTTATCAGTATAATAAAAAATTTATAAGTTTTAAATTAAATCTGGAGCTCCTGGCTCCTCTAATGCCTGACCATCCCCTCCCACTGGCTCGAAGGACAGTCCTGGATTCAAGAAACAAGCTCCTTCTTAGTGTCCCTGTGGTGCTTAGCCATCCTTTGTGGAGTTTAACCTTGTAATTTTGGTACAACTTTTCAATCTTTTGTAGTTAGGCATCTCGAGCCCTCTTATGATCTAAAAAGTCGTACCTCCTCTATATAAAATTATCAAAAATTAGTTATAAAATTATTTTAATCAAACATAGTATAAATATATCACATACATATATATAATTAAGATATACTTATCCAAATCTTCTCTCACATTCGATTCCTGACACCAGTGTCCATCAATTGTCAGTCTACAAGTAGTACGAGAATGATGTCGGACCGTCTCATAAGCACTCTGAAAAAAAAATGCATCTTCCACACGGTCTTCCCTACTAGCCTTCCCTTTTGATCATACTCCACCATAATCTGATGCTGGTGGTTCCACATATGAGCATGCATGTGGGACCGTAAAATATTCTATTGAATGATGTACCTATAATAAAAATATATTATGAATATATAAGAGTATGCAATAAATAAATAAATAAATAAATAAATAAATAAATAAATAAAAATCTACTCTTATTGGGATCGTGCGATGTGGATGCCGGTGGAGCTAGATCGTTGGGTGGAGTATGTGCCAAAGATGCATAGGCTGGCAACATGGCTACTAGTGGAGGCTTAGATATGCCAGTGGAAGAAGTATGTGCTTGCAAAGCCAAAGTTGTAATGGATGGAGTATGCGCCAGCAGCGGCTCAGATGCAAAGCTCCACATAGCCCATCGAGAGGCTGGGGTGAAAGCTAGATGGCATTTTGGTACCATCATGACCTACAATGTTAATAAATATTAACAAATATAATATGTTGAACAATAATATTAGTAGAGCATTAATAAATAAATACTATTATTTATACCATCAGGTGATCAATTGAACTCATCGTCTATCAACATCTATAATATGGACATCACCATCACTTCTGATAAATGTCTCTGGGATCTTGATAACACCAGATAAGTTTTATCCTAGAAAAATACTTTGTATGCATGGTCTAACATCATCATCAATCTTGGTATCATCAAAGATATACCTAGGCACCATCCTCACAATAATAACCCATTGAGGCTCTAAGGGATTACTAACATCGAAGATTTGACTAGCTTGGGAGGCAAGTATATACAGTTCTTTAGTATGAAGATGGCATTGCATGTTGACAAGAGTAAAACCACACTTATTAGTCTTCATCCCTGATTGAGATAAGGTATCAAATCAATCGTATTTCATCAATGCAACCCTTCTTTTAGAATAGTAGTCTAGAATGGCTACCTTCTCCACAACCCCATAATAGTTTAGATCCTCTGTACAAGGCTATGAATCCCTCGAGCTAGCATAACACCCAATTGTGGTGCTCAACATTACACCACTATTTTGTGTTTCCATATTTTGGGCTTGACTGTGAATATTGAATCTGTAGCCATTGATGACAAGCTGTTTGTACTCATGCACGATACGATTACGTTTCATTGAAAGAGCACACATTTCATAGCTCACATCATTGAGTGATAATTTCTATACCTAAGAAGATGACATCTAATTAGTAAAGATGTTTAAATAGGGTGTACAAGGCAAGAATATGTATTCACTTATATGATCTTTGAACCACTCAAAAAACTCTTTGTTATGCACTTTCTTTTTTTTTGCATACTTAGAGCACCGTATTTTACTCTTATGATCTTATTGTGTTTGCTATAAAAGGAACAAATTTAGATGTAATGGGATGTAAATAATGAGAAATAAATAAAGCTAAGTGACTCATCTTATATATGGCTAAATAACATTATAATTGAATAACATGTAGTGGTGTGCCTTATTTTTTTCCTCAAGGCTCAAATCAATAAGGCAATATGAAGTGAAAAGTCTACCCGGCTGTGGAATGGACTCAAATGTAGACTCAATTGGCTCATACTGATCATCCTGATTTCTCATTCATTGGTTACAATGTATCTCAAGCTTTTTTAAATATATGGTAAAAAAATTCATACACTCTTGATCTAAATAACCTTCTGCTATAAATTCCTTCAGATAATTCATATTTCTTACATAAGATTTCAGCACTTGAATATTTCTCTCGATGGGATATATTCATCGACAAAATATTGGACCTTCAAGTATAACTTTTTCGTAAGGTGCACAGTGAGATGCATCATAACTGTAAAAAAATGATGGTGAAAATATCTTCTCTAAATTATATAATATAGTCATTGCCTTTGCCTTCATTTGCTTCATATTTTTCTTAAGTAATCTCTTCGCACAAATATCTCTATAGAAGTTGCAAAGATGAATAATAGCTATTTTTATATTTTTTGGCAATATATGGTGAATAGCTATTGTGATCAAATCCTGCACAATACATAGTAATCATAAATCTTCAATCCATCAAGTCTCACATCCTTATTATTCACATGCTTTAATATGTTGCTTGAGTACCCATTTGAGATAGATGGATCATTTATGTTCTCTAACATAAAAAAATATGGACTATTCGGAGGTGTTTATAACATAGTATGCATGAGGGAGCCTCCACTATTCTCTCCCTATCAACTCTGAGTGGAGTGATCTCTTAATATCCTATTCTTTCAAGTTAAATCAAAAATTCAAGTCATCCTTGGTCTTATCCTTAATGTTCAAGATCATTGCCAATAGGAGCTCGTATATGTTCTTTTCAATGTACATGATATCCAAGCAGTGGTGCAATAAGTTTGTCTTTTAATATGGCAAATCAAAAAATATGCTTTTTTTTAATTAAAGTATGTGTCATCTGCTTTTGATCGATGCTTTCTCTTCTTACTATCAATCGGATCATTTTTTCAAATTCAACACTGAGATTATCTAACTCTCTCAATACCTTACTCTTAAACATCCGGCTAGGTGCTTCACCTTCTTCAACCGTGCCATCGAAGAAGCGTGCATCCCTTCTATATAGATAATTTCAAAGGAGAAAACGTCAATGCCCCATAAAGCACTATAACATAACTAATTTTTTACGATGCAAAAAATTATCATAAATAATCAATTTTCATTGCTAATAATTATTAGTAATAAAAATTTTATCGCTAATTCTTCATTACAAAAAATGGGATCATAGATAATAATTAGCGATGAAAAACTTATTTTCGTCACTAATAAAAAAATTTTACGATGAAAATTTTTTGTTTGAAATTTTTTTATTCATTAAATTATTTGTAATAAAAATATTTATGATAAAAATCTAAATTTTTCATCATAAATAAATATTTATTTTTAATAAAAAATTTCCATCATAAATAAAAAAATTATTTATGGTAAAAAATTTTCATCATAAATAATTAATTTTTTATGATGGATTTTTTCATCACAAAAAAAATTTATTTACAATGAAAATTTTCCATCATAAATAATTTATTATTTATGATGCATATTTTCCATCATAAATAAATTTTATTTATAATGAAAATTTTTTATCATAAATAAAAAATTATTTACGATGGAAAGTTTCCATCATAAATAATTAAATCATAAATTATTTTTTTAAAAAAATAATAAATAAATATACTTTATAATTTATATTTTAATATTTATATGTATAATTTATAAAATTAGAATAAAAAATTTATAAATAAATTTCATCATTTCATCCATAAATAAATTTCATCATTTTATTATATAAAAATATAATTATAGAAAGTATTTTTTTATAAATATAAAAGATCCAAAATAAAAATAAAAATATATAAAAATAGATCACTGGTCATTAAGTATTGGCTGTATCTGGAGAAGGGCAACGAGCTGAAGGAGGGGAGAGCTCAGAGAAGCTCGAACCAGCTTGCTGCTACCTCATCAGCTGCATCATCTGCTCTATCTGCACCATCTACTTCATCATCTACGTCTGAAATAGCTGGTACTCGTTGATGTGTAAGTCAACTCAGCAGCCCGCTATCGATCCTCAATCACTTTTCTCTGTATCTCCGTCAACTAGACATCACAGGTAGCATGAATGTCAGCCCTAGATGAATGTGAAGAAGTAGGAGCTCTGATCCCATGCTCTAGCTTCCTAGCATAACAGGATCTCGTACCAAGAACCTGATCATAGATCTCATCATCTATGGGTGCGGTCGAGCCTTTTGGGGTAGGCTGGGATCTAATATCTATCATATAATCCTAAAAATTAAAGTTATAGCTATTCTAAGTTTATACTAAAAATCAAAATACTAATGAAAAAATAGTTGAAAAACTTATGTAAAGCTTTTGGCTCCCGACCGTGCAGTCTTCTAACCATCGCTGATGGATCTACTGATAGATCTCGATCCTACCAGAATGCTTGCCACTCTCTACATCTCTCCATAATTTAAGAATAATTAATAAAAAAATTTAAATAGTTAAAGAGTTAAAATATGATAAATAGAAATTACTTATCATCTGCTCCATATGGCGAGCAAATGGCCTCGAACCTCCATAATGCGAGACTGTTTAGCTCACCTGATTCATAGCAATTTTGGCACATCGATCCTACATAGTTAACAGTCAAATTAGTTAGTAAGTAACTAAATTTAAAAATAAATATTTTAATTATTAAATTTTAAATAAAAAAAATTATCTGATATGTTGGATCCTCATATGTGCGGCATATGATAGCCTAGTCCTCGATACTGATGCTGTCATATGGCCGCTGCCGCGCTGCCTCCACCCCCTGGTCATACACTATAGCATACCAGTGGTGATGAATGTGTTGCTGATACTCCTTAAAATACGAGCATAAATGATCATCTATAGCTCGCCGCATGCGATCGTGCTTAAAATCAATAATATCAAATATAGCCTATGAATAATAAATATTATAAGAATATGGTATTAATTAAATATTTAAATAAATATTATTATATCTGTAAGTGGCTATAGAAGATCTTCCTCTGAGGTCGTATAACTTGAAGCCAATCGAAGAGCATCGTTAGGGCATAGCTATGGCAAATGATGCCTAGCTCAATCTACCGTGGCTAGCACCATCCCCTAATAGATCTAGTGTAGCCTGTCGGAATGTCGATGTGGAGACGCTGTCCCTCGTGCTCGCATCTCCAACACCCAAGGGTGAGGTTCTTTGATGGACCTCGCCCTCATCTCACCACCACCAGAGAATGGCCTGAAAAAATAATGAATAAAATATTAATATGATAGCCACCTATAAACCTAATAGGTAAATTAAAATTAAATTTTATTATATAAAAAATATAAAAATATCAGTCAGGATTGGCTCATTCGAACCCTCCTCACTCGGACCCATCTTTTCAAGGCCCTCTAGCGACTTCGATGGTGCAGTAGTGAAAATGGAGGAAGGCTCAGGGATAGGTTGGAAACTCGAACATCATCGTCTCCCTCCCAGCGCTATAATTGCAATACTTAAACTATGCATATAATTAACTTAACATATAAATATTTAAACTATCTCGATCGAGATCTAGTCTGGATCATGACCTGAATCCCAAATTGGATCTCGAACATGATCCCAGATCGGATCTCGAATAGGATCCTAGATTGAATCTTGGACTAAATATCCTGATTCGAATCCCGATCGAGATCTAACCCGAATCATGACCTAAATCCTAAATTGGATCCCGAATAGGATCTCGATCCGAATGCCGATCAAGATCTGACCCGGATCATGATCCGAATCTCGGACAGAGTCCCAACTCAGATCCCTGATCGAAACCTGATTCAGATCCCGTACTAGATAGTTCAAATGCATTAAAAATTAAAACTTTTGGTTAATGCAAATTAAAATATTAAATCATAATTATAATAAAATATAGGGACTAAATAAATAAAAAGATTAAACTATAACAGGTAAAAGCATAAAAATATAATTAAAAATCTAACTATTTTAATTATAAAAAATAACTTATTTTTAAATATTTTATTAATTTATCTTAAACTTTATTTATTAATGTTATAATAATAATAATAATAATAATTATTATTATTATTATTATTATTATTGCTATTACTACTATTACTATTACTATTATTATTATTATTACTATTACTACTATTACTTTTATTATTATTATTATTACTACTACTTTGACTATTATTATTATTACTATTATTATTATTATTCTTACTACTACTATTACTATTATTATTATTATTATTACTATTATTAATATTATAACTATTATTATTATTATTCTTATTACTACTATTACTATTATTATTATTATTACTATTATTATTACTATTATTATTACTACTATTATTATTACTATTATTAATATTTGATGCTTGTCATTTAGGATAATAAATAAAAATTAAACCTAACTTACTATGGGTTAGAATAGTAGTGAGTCAGGTGTCGATTTCCTCAAGGATCGAGGGCAGTTAATAAAAAAATAAAAAAAAAATATTTGATTGGTTTTGAAATTTCTAAAGTAGTAGAAAATTAAAAAATAGTAGAAAAGTAGTTTTTAATAAGGGAGAGAAAATTATCTCGGATTTCAGTTCTATCTTTAGTATTTAAGTTTATAATTGATCATGCAATCTTTTTATTATTGATAATCAATCTTATATTTATTTCTTTGATCTATTTCTTATATAATTTATTCTACCAAGCATGAACCATATCTATGATCATGATCCATCTTACGGATATAGATTATTTAGATCATACAATCAAAGAATATAAATATTAATTTAATAAATTTTATAATTTATTCTAACATGAGCACAGACCGTATCTTTTCACGATCATGATCTATCTCTTTTGTTAAAATTATAAAAAATTTAACATTAAAGCATAAATAAGATTGGCATGCAAAAAATAGATAAAAAAAATTATTGCTCAAATAAAAAGAAAAACAAGGTTTAATTACAAAAATAATATTGGCATGTAAAAAATAGATAAAAAAATTTATTGCTCAAATAAAAAGAAAAATAAGGTTCAATTACAAACTCTTATATCGAAGATTTTTCTTACTTTCTAGAGACTTGAGTTTCTTAGTCACGCATGCTTAAGATTTTTTACATCATTGACATCTTCAATACTTCTTTGATGGGAGATAAAAAAAAAAATAAATAAAAAAGAAAAAAAAAATTACTTGATGCTGCTCCCTAGACCTCTCTCTGCTTCTGGCATGAACATGGCTTAAATACAGGAGAAAATCAAGGATTATGTGGTATTTTCTGGAGTACAATTCAAGTTTGGCTCGAATTGTTCCAAGCTGTTGAAATCCTGGCCGTTAGATAAGCTTCTGGAGCTAATTTTGGCCGCTGGATCGCTTCAAAAGGCTGCTGGGAATCCATATTAAAATCAGAGCCATTGCCGTCCGTTGGATTTTTATCAGCTTGATTCTCAGCCATCCATTAGTGCAATCGAAAGCCCCGCCCTGCTGTAGCCCCTATGGACCACGACAAGACCCGGTCCATAGCCATAGAAATTCGGTCCTATAAACCATGTGAAAAGATGACGTCCGCCCGATGTCATGGTGAGGGAAGTTGGGTTGCGAGCTGGTTCACTGAGGGCGCGCGCGTGGGCCGGGTTTTTTTTCCGAGCTAGCTGATTTTTAATTTTTTTTCTTTTTTTTCCTTTATTTAAACTTCAGGCTTCCATAATAATTCCAATTTAGCTTCGATTTATGTAAAATTTAATTCATTTGAACCCATAAATCAAGATCTTCACGTTGGTAAATTTTTTTTCTATAAAATATTAATAAAAATAATAATTTTTTAAATAAATATTAAATTAATATATATTATTTAATATTTTTATTTTATAATTTATGATAATTATCACACCCCTCAACTTAAGTTTTATTCATCCTCGAGTAAAAAAAAAAAAAACAATATGTATCAACTCAATAAGATATGAAAGTTTCTTCAGGTCATCGTAAAGTCAGTTGATACCTGGTTAGAGATTTAAGAAATATATTATCAAATTATTAATTTTATTTTAAATAGTGGTTAAGTAAAGAACATAAAATTTTAGAACTTTTTTATGATTAATTTTTTATTTTTATTCTTTAAATCCTCTTTTTTTAGTATAAACTAGAGATTTTTTTTACAGCTAGTGCAATATTTTAATCTTTTAAGCTTTTTATTTGATCCTTATAGCGAGCTTTGAATCAATGATTTTCAAATTAGTCGATTTTAGGATATTAGGTATAGAATATCCGTCGGACTTATTAACTTGAGTCAAATAGGCTATAAGTTAAAACTAACTGTATAACAAGCTTCTTCATATTGCCCATTTTTTGACGCGAATAATATTGCTTACTTAGGTAATGAAATCTGGTTACTCAGTGGAAGATCAATGTTTAGAACTTACTTTTTATTTTTATTTTTTTTTATATATTATTTTTTTTTCAAATTTTTTTTACTCATACCACATAAAGTAGATTCTTTATTGAACATAGGTTGAAAGAAAATTTTAGAATTACTTAGAAATTTATTTTATTCTAGATTTGACCATTTATTAAATTTTTTTAATAATTTGATTCTTAGTATTTCAAAAATTTCCTAAACCATTAATCATTCATTGATTAAAATATCTAAAAAATTTTAAATCGGCACAAAATTAGGTACATAAGAGTAATTATTATCATACTTGAGGACTTAATTATTTTTATCATCCTTTCCCCTAACTTAATTTTCATTATCCTCAATGGAGGAAAAAAAAATAGAGTATGATAAATGATATAAAAATAACAAAAAAAGAGTTCATCTGACTCAATATGATTCTAATATCGGCTTAGGCTTTATTTGTTCTTCATTCGATATGAGTATATAATTCTTTCCCAAATTTAATCCCAAAAGAAAGGTAAACTAAAAAGAAAAAAATTTAAATGCAAAAAGCTAGATTGTCTTTCAGTAAGTGCTAAGTTTAACATCTTCAACTAGACTTTTTCAAAAATTAATTAGAGTATATAAGTTCATAGAGAACCATGACTTCTTCATTAGGTTTAGTTGATAGTTCCAAGAATGATTTCAGTCATTGTCCGTTAACTTTAAAAGTAACATCATTACTTCGATTTTCTATTTCTATGGCCCCATGTGAGAAGACTTCCTTGACAATATATGGTCCAATCCATCTAGATCTTAATTTATCTAAAAATAGGTATAGCCTAAAATTATATAAAAAAACTTTTATTCAGATATAAAAGATTTTCTATTAATTATCTGATCATGAAAAGCTTTAGATCTTTCTTTGTAAATTTTTTAGTTTTCATAGGCTTCATTTCTTATTTCCTCAAGCTCATTAATCTATAATTTTCTCAGGCCTCCGGCTGCATCTAAGTCCATGTTTAATTATTTTATTGCCTACATCGCCCTATGTTCCAGTTCTATCAACAAGTGACATGATTTTCCAAAAATCAGCCTATATGGAGACATTCCTAAATTAGTCTTGAAAGCTGTGCGATATGCCTAAAGTGCATCTATGAGCTTCAAAGACTAGTCTTTTCTATTTGCATTTACTGTCTTTTCTAATATTAACTTTATTTGACGATTAGACACTTCAACTTGCCCACTCGTCTGTGGGTGATAAGGTGTGGCCAGCTTGTGGGTAATATTATATTTCTTCATCAGTGATGCAAAAGATCGATTGTAAAAGTATGTTCCACGATCACTAATGATGGCTCTAGAGGTACCAAATCGAGATAGGATATTTTTTTTTAAAAAATTTATAGCAATCCTACTATCATTGGTTTTGCACAATATTGCCTCTACCCACTTAAATACATAGTCTATGGCTACTAAGATATACTCATTCCCAAAAGATTTTAAAAATAGTTCCATGAAATCTATACCCCATACATCAAAGATTTCTACAATTAAAATGGGATTCATAGGCATCATATCTTTCTTGGTAATTCATCATATTTGTTGACACCTAGCACAACTTTTGCAATATTCATGGGCGTCCTTAAATAGGTTAGGCCAATGAATCCACATTGAAGCACTTTTGCCACTATCTTATTAGCACTGAAATGACCATCACAAGCTTGGTCATGGCAAAAGGACAAAATGCTTCCAACTTCATCTGGGATACATCTTCTTATAATTTGATCAGGACATTGTTTGAATAAATATGGATCATCCTAAATAAAATATTTTACTTGGGAGTAAAATTTATTGTTGTCCTAAGTCATCCAATGCATAAAAATCTTATCGATAATTAAATAATTTACTATATCAGCATTCCAAGGCTTAATGGTTACCGACATAAGTTGTTCATCGGGAAAGGACTCATTAATAGGTAGTTCCTCTGTTGGTGTAATTGTTAATCGAGATAGATGATTTGCCACTATATTTTTAGTATCTTTTCTATCTTTTATCTCTAGATCAAATTCTTGCAAAAGAATGATCCATCTAATTAAGCGTGCCTTGGCATCCTTTTTTTAAAGGTGTCTAATGGCAGAATGATCTATATAGATAATCATGTGAGAGCCTATTGAGTAGGACCTAAATTTTTCTAAAATAAATACTACAGCTAAAAATTTCTTTTCAGTAGTTGAATAATTTAGCTATGCATCATTTAAGGTTTTACTATCATAATAGATCACTTGTGGTAACTTATCAATCCTTTGACCTAGGATAGCTCCTATGGCATGATCTGATGCATCACACATGAGCTCAAAAGATTGAGTCCATACTGGTGGGTGAATAATTGGAGCCAAGGTCAATTCCTTCTTTAAATGTTCAAATAACTCGAGACATTCAGGTGTGAAATCAAATTGGACATCTTTAGTTAACAAGCTAGTTAATGGTCGAGCCACTTTGCTCAAGTTTTTGATAAATCATCTATAAAAACTAGCATGTCCAAGGAAAGAGTGAATTTTTTTTACTAATTTTGATGGTGGAAGGTTTTTAATTAAATCTACCTTGTCTTTACCTACTTCTATGCCTCTCTTTAAAATCACATGACCAAGGACTATACCTCCTCTAACCATGAATTGACATTTTTTCCAGTTTAAAACTAGATGTTTCTCTTTACAACATCCTAAAACCAATCTGAGATGATGTAGACATTCAGAGAAGGTAGATCTAAAAATAAAAAAGTCGTCCATGAAAATTTCTAAGAACCATTCTACCATATCAGAGAAAATGCTAATCATGCACCTTTGGAATGTAGATGGAGCATTACAAAATCCAAAAGGCATGCATCTATAGGGGAAGGTTCCAAATGGATAGGTAAATGTTGTCTTCTCTTGATCTTCTAGAGCTATAGGTATTTGATTGTAACCAGAGTATCCATCTAGAAAATAATAAAAATAGTGCCCTGCCAATCATTCTAACATTTGATCTATAAAGGGTAAGAAAAAGTGGTCCTTTCGAGTGGCTGCATTTAATTTTCTATAATCAATACAGACCCTCCATCTAGTTTGAATTCGGATTGGTATCAACTCATTATTATCGTTTTGTACTATAGTAACTCCTGACTTCTTAGGTACTATTTGAACTATGCTCATCCAAGAACTATCTAAAATTAGATATATTATTTCATTGTCAAGTAGTTTTATTATTTTCTTTTTCATAACTTCTTTCATAGCTAGATTGAGTCTCCTTTGGGGATCTCTTTCTGGCTTAGCTTCCTCTAATAGGTGGATTCTATATTGAACAATCGAGGGGCTAATCATTTTTAAATCTACTATGGTCCATCCTAATGCTTCTTTATTTTCTTTAAGGATGGTCAATAATTCTTCCTCTTGTATGGGTCTAGGTTTGCTGAAATGATTATCGGTAGTATTTCTAATGGACCTAGATAGGCATATTTCAGATGCTTAGGGAGATATTTGAGTTCTAACTTGGGTGCTTCTTCCACAAATGGTTTGGATGGTGGTTTAACCATTATCTCAAGTGGTTCGATGGAGACTCCCATCTTGACTTCATCCTATGATTATCAATTTATGAGAGTTCATTGAACTCTTCATCTTCTTGGTCCATTAGAATTTCATGATCAAACTCTTCATCACTCAAGTCAATGGGCTCGTATGTATTCTCTTGAATCTAGTTCACATCGCTTGTTTCCATAATTTTGTTTAGATGAAAAATATTCAACTCTATAGACATGTTGCCAAAGATGAGTTTCATCAGTCCATTTCGGCAATTGATTTGTGCATTGACTGTGGCCAAAAATGCTCTACCTAATATAACTAGGATGTGATCCTTCAGGTTTGTGGTAGGTTCAGTTTTCAGGATGACAAAGTCTACAGGATAGATAAAATCACTAATCTTAATCAATGCACTTCTACTATATCCTTTGGAACTTTTAAGGATCGATCTGCTAATTGTAAAGTCATTTCTATTAGCTTTAGTTCTCCTAACCCTAGTTGCTTGTATACTGAATAGGATAGAATATTAACACTTGCCTTTAAATCAAAGAGAGCCTTATCAATGTAGGTTTCTCCTATAGTGCATAAAATAGTGGAAGATCCTGGGTCTTTGTATTTAATTGGCATATGATTTGATAGATAAAAACTCACATTTGCTGCCAGGTTGGCTCTTTTAGGCATATTTGTGGTCTTCTTTTTAGTACATAGATCCTTAAGAAATTTAGCATAGATTGGAACCTGTTGGATCATATCTAGTAGAGGGATATTCACTTTTACCTATTTGAAGACCTCTAAAATTTTGTCCAATATGGTTGAGTTTCGATTGGGCTTCAGTTTATTTGGGAATGGAGCTATAACATTAGTAGTTGGTCTAATGAATTTAGATATGGGCTCAGCTGGTGCATTAAGGTTTTCATCAGATTCAGATGTTTCAGGTTCCTTGGACTAGCTCATGTCATAACTTAGTTTAGGTAGTGGTTCTTCTATGTCTTCCTCTAATTCAGGTATACCCACCAAGTTATCTATTTGTCTCCTAGATCTTAATGTATGAATGGCATTTAATTGGTTGATCTGGGGTCCTTGTTGTGGTTTTTGGTTGTTTTGGGTTCTAAGTTTAGATTCAGGTTGGCTTGATAGTTTATCCTTTTCTCTAAAGCTAACTGACCCAACTGCATTTCTAGATAGGGGCTTGAGAGTTTGAATTTATGGCTTGGGAATTAGAGTTTATAAGTTGATCTATGTTTTGCATGAATTTATGAAGGGTAGATGAGTTATCAGTCGATGATTTTATCAAAATTTCTAGGCTTTTTTCAAGAGAATCTAATTTCTTTTCATTATTATTAAAGCCTGATGGATTGTTTAGCATAGGGTTGGGCCTTGGATTTGACTGGTTGATGTTAGGACTGCCTACATTCAGACCTTGTGACCAAGAAAAATTAGGATGGTTTCTCCATGCTGGAATATAAGTGGATGCATAGGGGTTATTATTTGATTTTTGGTATGTTGCATTCACCTATGTATAATCATTATCAGTCTGATTCATCAAAAGGGGACATTCTTCTAAGATGTGGTTTGGTGCATTGCATTCGTTACACATAGATGCAGATATCTGGTTTACATTGGTTGATCTCTTTAATTCTAAGGCCTTAATTTTTATTGCAATGTGGGAATTTTGGCTTCTAAAGCTAGGATTGTTGGAACTTGATGTATACTACCTCTTGTTGGCATAGGTTCCCTAGTTATCTCCCATTGTAAACTCTTTTTTGTTAGATCTTCTAAAAATTGCCAGACTTCATTGGCTTCTTTATATATGAATTAGCCCTAGCCCATCGACTCTAACATGGTCCTTAAATTTGGTTCTAGATCTTCATAAATTATTTAACACAACCTCCAAGTTTCTATTCCATGATGTGGACATTGGCTTAAGAGGTTCTTAAAATGGTTTAGACATTTTCAGAATGATTCACCCTCTAACCGGTAGAATTGGTTAATTTCATTCCTTAATTTTGTTGTTTTATGATAAGAAAAGAATTTTCTTAAGAATACTTTGACAAAGCCATCCCATGTTGTGATCAAGTGGTTGGGCAGACTATATAGCCATTTTTTTACATTCTTCTTAAGGACAAAATTAATTAGTCTTAGTTTAATGGTATCCTCCGAGAGATGATATAGTATTCTCATGGTATCATATTCTTCCTCAAATTCTCTAATGAAAATATATGTGTTGGGGATAAACCCCACTCCTGCCAAAGTTCAATTCGATGCTCAGCCTAATGCAACCGGTAGCCACGGAAGAGCTTTAGCAGACAGATCTTAGCCAAACTCCTTCAGTCGATCGAACTCCTCAGCAGTTGAGCTCCTTCCAAACTCTCCAGCAATCGAGCCTTAGCCGCACTCCTCCAGCCAGACGCCTATGAGAGCCAAAATTCCTCCGCACTCCTTCGATCGAACTCCTTTCGAGCTTTTCCTCGGCCAAACTCCTCCAGGAGTTCGAACTCCTCTTGAGGTGTTCTTGAAGCCCCTTGTTCTTCAAGGAGTGCTCGGCGATGATTTCTCTCTTCCCTCTTCGGAGATCTCTCTTCTTTCTCTTTAGAGTTCTTTTTCGAAGAAAGAATACCTCTCGAGAATGCTTCGACTCGACGATCGATGGCCTCCATGTAGGTCCATCTGCTCCCGCTTTCGCCCCGACAACCCAGGCTCCATCTAAAGCCATGGTAGATGCAGAGCAGTTCAACCTACTAATCCAGTAGGTTCGTGGCCTTGCTGAGATGATGTAGGCCATGCGGCAGCCTCCGACGTTGACTTTGCCAGCAAATCTGCCATCAGGATGCCAGGAACCGGCCATAAGAAAGAGCATTTGGCCTAGCATACCAATCGCCCTTAGGAAGGAGAAATAAAGAGCAGAAGTTCTCCCCTAGAAGGTTTCATTGGAGGGTGGAATGAAGTTTGACCGTGCTCACGACCTCTCCAGTGCAAGTGAGGCCGAACTTTCCTTCGAGCTTGTCATCAAGGAAGCCCCGATAAAGATTTCACAGGAGGACGGAATGAAGTTCGACCGCGCTCATGATCTTCCAGTGCAAGCGAGACCGAACTCTCCCTCGAGCTCATCATCAAGGAAGCTCCAACTGAAGGGCATACAGAAGTCCTCCGCCAAAAATTGGAACCACCAATGAGGAAGGAACGACAAGAAGATCGATCGCCTCTCGAAATCATCGATGCTATCTCCAGGGGCTTGGTACTTCGGCAAGCTGTCATCTTCCAGCATCAAAGTTGAGAGAAGCTTGCTCCAAATTGAAAAGGCTAGCATGAGATAGAGGAGGTCATTCGGCCCAGGATTTACTGTCCGAGGAAACTCAGAGGAATAATGCCCCCATGATCCTGAAACGAGGATGTGCTACCAGTAATTTTTCTTCGGTAAAATTCTTCCATTTTAATAATATTTATTTTGGATGCAAAAACTATGTGATGATAGAAAAAAAATAGTCAATAATGACCATGTCAGAAATAGAAGAAGAACCTCGTCCTAACATGAGCCGACCAAAGTCTTTCAACCTCGGCTGCAGGAGATAAGATCTTTTTCGAGGCTACCTCGACCGTAGAAGATAAGATCTCCCCCGAGGGTCCGAGCCAACCTTGGCTGCAGGAGATAAGATCTCCCCCGAGCGTTCGTAACAACCTCAACTGCAGGAGATAAGATTTTTTTCGAGGGTCCGAACCGACCTCGATCGCAGGAGATGAGATCTCCCCCAAGCGTCCGTAACAATCTTGACTGCAGGAGATAAGATCTCCCTCAAGACAACCTCGGCTGTAGGAGCTAAGATCTCTCCTGAGGATCTGGGCCAACCTCGGTAGGAGATAAGATCTTTCCCAAGCACCTGCAACAACCTCGACTGCAGGAGATAAGATCTCCCCGAGGGTCTGGCCCGACCTTGGCTGCAGAAGATGAGATCTCTCCCGAGTGCCTGCAAGAACCTCAGTTGTAGGAGATAAGATCTCCTTCGAAGATCCAGGCCGACCTCGACTGTAGGAGATGAGATCTCCTCTGAGCGCTCGCAACAACCTCGATCGTAGGAGATGGAATTTTCCTCTGAGGCAATCTCGGCTGCAGAAGATAAGATCTCCCTCGAGGGTTCAGGCCGACCTCGACTGTGGAAGATAAAATCTTCTCCGAGCACCCACCACAACCTCAACTGCAGGAGATAAGATCTCCCCCATGGGTTTGGGCCGACCTCGACTACAGGAGATGAGATCTCCTTCGAGCACCTGCAACAACCTCGGCTGCAGGAGATAAGATCTCTTCCGAGGCAACCTCGACTGCAGGAGATAAGATCTCCCCCGAGGGTTCAGACCGACCTTGGCTGCAGGAGATGAGATCTCTCCCAAGCACCCATAACAACTTCGATTATAGGAGATAAAATCTCCTCCGAGGCAATCTCGGCTGTAGGAGATAAGATCTCCCTCGAGGGTCCAGGCCGACCTCGGCTCCCCTGAGCGCCCGCAATAGCCTCGGCTGCAGGAGATAAGATCTCCCATGAGGCAACCTCGGCTATAGGAGATAAGATCTCCCTCGAGGGTCCGAGCTGACCTTGGCTGCAGGAGATGAGATCTCTCTTGAGTGCCCACAACAACCTCGGCTACAGGAGATAAGATCTCCTCTGAGGCAATCTCGGCTGTAGGAGATAAGATCTCTCGAAGGTCCGAGCCGACCTCGACTGTAGGAGATGAGAGATCTTCTCAGAGCGTCTGCAACAACCTTGACTGCAGGAGATAAGATCTCCCTCGAGGCAACCTCGGTTGCAAGAGATAAGATCTCCCCCGAGGGTCCGGGCCGACCTCGACTGCAGGAGATGAGATCTCCGTCGAGCACCCACAACAACCTCGATCGTAAGAGATAAGATCTCCCTCGAGGGTCCAGGCCAACCTCTACTGCAGGAGATAAGATCTTCCTCGAGTGCCTGCAACAATCTCGACTGTAGGAGATGAGATCTCCTCCGAGGCAACCTCGGCTGCAGGAGATAAGATCTCCCCTGAGCGTCCGTAACAACCTTGGCTGTAGGAGATGAGATATTCTCCGAGGCAACCTCAGCTGTAGGAGATAAGATCTCCCCCAAGGGTCTGGGCTGACCTCAGCTGTAGGAGATGAGATCTCCCCTGAGCACCTGCAACAACCTCGGTCCCCTGAGCACCTGCAACAACCTCGGCCGTAGGAGATAAGATCTCCCCCGAGGGTCTGGGCCGACCTCGATTGCAGGAGATAAGATCTCCCCCGAGCGTCCACAACAACCTCGATCGTAGGAGATAAGATCTCTTTCGAGGGTCTGGGCCAACCTCGGCTGCAGAAGATAAGATCTCCCCCGAGGATCCGGGCCGACCTCGGCTGTAGGAGATAAGATTTCCTCTGAGCACCCGCAACAATCTTAGTTGCAGGAGATAAGATCTCCCCTGAGGGTCTGGGCCGACCTCGGCTGTAGGAGATGAGATCTCCCCCGAGCGCCCACAATAACCTCAACCGTAGGAGATAAGATCTCCTCCGAGGGTCCGTGCCAACCTTGGCAGGAGATAAGATCTCCTCCGAGCGCCTGCAACAATCTCGGCTGCAGGAGATAAGATCTCCTTCGAAGGTCCAGACCGACCTCGACTATAGGAGATGAGATCTCCCATGAGCGCCTGCAACAATCTCGGCTGTAGGAGATAAGATCTCCCCTGAGGGTCCGAGCTGACCTCGACTGCAGGAGATGAGATCTCCCCCCGAGCGCCCATAACAACCTCGGCCATAGGAGATAAGATCTCCCCCAAGGCAACCTCGACTTTCAGAGATAAGATCTCCTCGAGGGTCCAGACCGACCTCGACTGTAGAAGATAAGATCTCTTCTGAGCATCCGCAACAATCTCAGCTGCAGGAGATAAGATCTCCCCCAAGGGTCCGGGCCGACCTCGGAGGAGAGATCTTTTACGAGGGTCCGGGCCGACCTCGGAGACTACAGGAGATGAGATCTTTTTCGAGCGTCCACAACAACCTCAACTGCAGAAGATGAGATCTTTTCCGAGCGCCTGCAACAACCTCGGCTGCAAGAGATAAGATCTCTCCCGAGGCAACCTCGGCTACAGGGGATAAGATCTCCCCCGAGGGTCCGGGCCTACCTCGACTGCAGGAGATGAGATCTCCTTCGAGTGTCTGCAATAACCTCGACTGCAGGAGATAAGATCTCTCCCGAGGTAACCTCAGCTGCAGGAGATAAGATCTCTCCCGAGGATCCAGGCCGACCTCGGCTGTAGGAGATGAGATCTCCCCTGAGCACCCACAACAACCTCGGTCACAGGAGATGAGATCTCCCCCGAGGGTCTGGGCCGACCTCGACCGTAGGAGATAATATCTCTTCCGAGCATCCGCAACAACCTCGGCTGCAGGAGATGAGATCTCCCCTGAGGCAACCTCGACTGCAGGAGATAAGATCTCCTCCGAGGATCCGAGCCAACCTCGGCTGTAAGAGATAAGATCTCCCCCGAGAGCCCGTAACAACCTCGGCTATAAGAGATGAGATCTCCTCCGAGGCAACCTTGGCTGCAGGAGATAAGATTTCCTTCGAGGGTCCGGAGCGACCTCGACTGCAGGAGTGGGATCTCCTCCGAGCACCCACAACAATTTCGGTCGTAGGAGATAAGATCTCCCTCGAGGGTCCGGGCCGACCTCGGCTATAAGAGATAAGATCTCCCTCGAGCGCCCATAATAATCTCGACTGCAGGAGATAAGATCTCCCCCGAGGATCCGGGCCAACCTCGGCTGCAGGAAATAAGATCTCTCTTGAGCGCCCGTAACAACCTCGACTGCAGGAGATAAGATCTCCCCCGAGGGTCCAGGCCGACCTCGACCATAGGAGATAAGATCTCCCCCGAGGGTCTAGGCCAACCTTGGTTGCAGGAGATAAGATCTCCTCCAAGTGCCCACAACAACCTCAGCTGTAGGAGATGAGATCTCTCCCGAGGCAACCTCGACTGCAGGAGATGAGATCTCCCTTGAGTGACTGAGACAACCTCAGCTAGAGATGAGGTCCCCTTTCGAGCAACCAGGACAACCTCAGCTAGAGATAAGATCTCTCCCAAGCGACCGAGCCAACCTTGGCTAGATATAAGATCTCTTCCGAGTGACCGTGACAACCTCGACCAGAATATAAGATCTCTTCCGAGCATCCGAGATAACCTCGGCCAGATATAAGATTTCTTCCGAGCGACCGAAACAACCTCGGCCAGAGATAAGATCTCTCCCAAGCGACCGAGCCAACGTCGGCTAGAGATAAGATCTCTTCCGAGCGCCCGAGCCAACCTCGACCAGAGACAAGATCTCTCCTGAGTGACCAGAACAACCTCGATTAGAGATAAAATCTCTCCCGAGAGACCATGACAACCTCAGCCAGAGATAAGATCTCTCCCGAGCCCCCCGAGACAACCTTGGCTGTAGGAGATAAGATCTCCTTCGAGGGTCCGTAGCAACCTCGACCGTAGGAGATAAGATCTTCTTTGAGGATCCAGGCCAACCTCGACTGCAGGAGATAAGATCTCTTCCGAGACAACCTCGACTGTAGGAGATAAGATCTCCCCCGAGGGTCCGGGCCGATCTCGACTGTAGGATATATGATTTTCCCCGAGGGTCCGAGCTAACCTCAGCTGCAGGAGATGAGATCTTCTCCGAGCGCTCACATCAACCTCGGCTGTAGGAGATAAGATCTCTCTCGAGCGTCCGGGCCGACCTCGGCTGCAGGAGATAAGATCTTCTCCGACTGCCCGCATCAACCTTGGCTGCAGGAGATAAGATCTCCCCTAAGGGTCTGGGCCTACCTCGACTATAGGAGATAAGATCTCCCCCAGGCGCCTGCAACAACCTTGATCGCAGGAGATAAGATCTCCCCCGAGGGTCTGGGCCGACCTCGACCAGAGATAAGATCTCTCTCGAGCGATCGAGATTACCTCGACCAGAGATAAGATTGGAGACAACCTCGATTAGAGATAAGATCTCTTCCGAGCGACCGTGTCAACCTCGGCCAGAGATAAGATCTCTTCCGAGCGATTGAGACAACCTCGGCTAGAGATAAGATCGGAGATAACCTTGCCCAGAGATAAGATCTCTCCCAAGCGACCGCATCAATCTCGATCAGAGATCAGATCTCTTTCGAGCGCCCGTATTAACCTCAACTGCAGGAGAGGATATCTTCCTTGAGTCAGCCTCGACTGCTGGAGACAATATCGCCCCCGAGGAGCTCAACCTCCAACCTCGACTGCAGGAGATGAGATTTACTTCAACCTTAGCTGGAGATGAGATCTCCCCCGGGCTTCAACTTCAACATCAACTTTAGCTGGAGATGAGATCTCCCTCGAGCTTCAATCTGAACCAGCACGAAGCCCAGAAGAGAACTTCGACAGTCGCCTTTTCTGCACTTCCTTTCTTCGAGTTTCGAACTTGAGAGTGGGGGAGACTATTGTTAAGGATAAACCCCGCTCCTGCTAAAGTTCAGTTCGATACTCAGTCTAATGTAACCAGTAGCCATGGAAGAGCTTCAGCGGATGGATCTTAGCCGAACTCCTTCAGCCGATCGAACTCCTCAGCGATCGAGCTCCTTCCGATCTCCCCAGTGATCAAGCCTTAGCCGTACTCCTCCAGTCAGATGCCTACGAGAGCCAAACTCCCTCCGCACTCCTCCGACCGAACTCCTTCTGAGCTTTCCCTCGGTCGAACTCCTCTAGGAGTCCAAACTCCTCTGAAATTGATACATATTGAAGTCCACCGATCAATGCTTGCTTTTTCAGAGCCACGGCTATTAAATCTGGATGAACGATCACCATCAATCTGTCACAGGCGATGCTATAGATGGTGCCCCCCTCCGTGACTGACTTTGTTAGACCTCGAGCAGTCCACCAGGCCGTCACCATCAATCAAGCTCCATCTATAAAAGGAAACCTCCAGATATGTTTTCTCTAAGCTCTCATCTTCTTCTCCAAACTCTGCCAAACTCATTTTAGAGCACTCCATTTCTGTTGGCCAGAAGAGCTGACTTGATCATCGAAGGGTCCTACCGGAGCCACCCCCACCGGCTTCAGATGGAATTTTATTTTGCAGATCACCGATGGCGACCTCGTTCTCCTCCACTCCAGCTGGATCTGACGACAACCAGATTCTGCACCAACAATATGCATCTTCAATCCTAGTGAATTTAGGGAGCATGTTGTTGATTTGAGGTTTGATTTCAAAATTGGGTGCATTGGTCTGGGGTAATTGAATACAAGATTGTTGGACTGAGCCCATAGGATAGCAAAGATCCATTAGGATCTGAGGTTCTTGATTTATCTCACTCATTGTGAACTCAACAATTTCTTAGATTAGGATAGGATTTGGATCTATTCTTACTAACCGATCAATTTTTTTTTAAGTTGCTATTTTATAATTTTATTTATTATTTATTTATATATTTTTTAATTTTTTTTAGAGAGATGAGAGAAAAGAATTTTAAAGATGAGTCCTAAATCTAGAGATGAAAGAGAGAAGAGTGCTTTAATTATGTTTGAATTTATTATTAATTGCAATCAAGTTAAGCAAGCATAGACTTTCTATCCTAGGGTTAATCTAGATCTAGATAGCTCTTAACTGTTCCAAGATCATCTTTGAGCACTCCAAGCTCAAAATTAGCTAACTGATTCGCTCAAGTAAGTATAAGATATCGGAGGTTTTCTGCTTATTATTTTTCTTAGATATCAATTGAGTTGGCTAGATCAGATAATGGAATCAATTAAAAATCATAATCTTTGATCCACTTGCCTTAGACACCGAGCAATTAACCAATCCAAACTCGATCCAACTCTAGGATTTTCATATCCTATTGAGCTCGAATATCCTTAAGGGCCAACATCTAATTGATTTTAAATTAAGGTCTAGATCAATGTAATATGAAGGGTGGTGTTTTATGGGCTAAGAAAGGATGATGAAATTTTTATCTTATCTTGTTTAGTGGGTTGTGCCCTTAAAGTATATTATGAATATGCAATGCAAATAAAACAAAGTATCCAAATATATTGAAAATTAATTTTATTTAATATTTATAGTTATGCTAAATTAATTAAATGTTATGAGATGTCGGTGAATTTTTAGGGTTTAAAGTTTTATCTTTTTATAGATATTTTTTTAGATTTTGATTTATTTAGGTTTGCAAAAAAAAGTAAATTTAAGTGGTTATGTCTCAAGAAGCAATAAATTAGTCTAAACTATAGAAAGCAAGAAAGCAGTTATGATAGGTAGTAATAACTAAATAAAATTAATGAGCAATAAAAATAATTTTTTTTAAAAAAAATTATTTATTTATTTTATCAATTATTGGTGTAGAAACTGGTTGACGTCGGATTGAACTGGAGTGGAGGAGGATGAGGTCGCCGCCAATGACCTATAAAACAACATCCCATCCAGAGCCAGTGGGGGTGGCTCCGGTAGGATCCTCCGATGGTCAAGTTAGCTCTGGCCAATAAAAATGGAGTGCTCAATGTGGAGTTCGACAGAGTTTCAAGAAGAAGAGAAGAGTTTTAGAACTTGGCGTATACGTATCTGGAGGATCCTTTTTATAGGCGGAGCTTGTTGTAATTGCCTTGATTAATGATTGTCGTAACTATCCTGATCAATGTCGATCGTTATTAACTTGATAAATGCCGATCATTATTGTCGTGTAACCATTTAGTAGTGGGATCGCCTGCAGAAATCCGTCAATAGTCTATAAGAAGGTCGGCTTTCGTAGAAGTTCGACTACTAAAGAGTTCGACCACTAGAGGAGTCCGACTTTCGTAGAAGCCCGACCGCTGAAGGAGTCTGGCTTTCGTAGAAGCTCGATCGTTGGAGGAGTCCGTAAGGAGTCCGATTTTCATAGAAGCTCGGCTGCTAAAGGAGTCCGCAAAGAGTCCGACTTTCGTAGAAGCCCGACTGCTGAAGGAGTCCAGCTTCCGTAAAAGCTCGACCACTGAAGGAGTCTGCAAGGAGCTCGACCTCGAGGGTCCAGACCGACCTCGACTGTAGAAGATAAGATCTCTTCTGAGCATCCGCAACAATCTCAGCTGCAGGAGATAAGATCTCCCCCAAGGGTCCGGGCCGACCTCGGAGGAGAGATCTTTTACGAGGGTCCGGGCCGACCTCGGGACTACAGGAGATGAGATCTTTTTCGAGCGTCCACACAACAACCTCAACTGCAGAAGATGAGATCTTTTCCGAGCGCCTGCAACAACCTCGGCTGCAAGAGATAGATCTCTCCGAGGCAACCTCGGCTACAGGGGATAAGATCTCCCCCGAGGGTCCGGGCCTACCTCGACTGGCAGGAGATGAGATCTCCTTCGAGTGTCTGCAATAACCTCGACTGCAGGAGATAAGATCTCTCCCGAGGTAACCTCAGCTGCAGGAGATAAGATCTCTCCCGAGGATCCAGGCCGACCTCGCTGTAGGAGATGAGATCTCCCCTGAGCACCACAACAACCTCGTCACAGGAGATGAGATCTTCCCCCGAGGGTCTGGGCCGACCTCGACCGTAGGAGATAATATCTCTTCGAGCATCCGCAACAACCTCGGCTGCAGGATTGAGATCTCCCCTGAGGCAACCTCGACTGCAGGAGAATAAGATCTCCTCCGAGGACCGAGCCAACCTCGCTGTAAGAGATAAGATCTCCCCCGAGAGCCCGTAACAACCTCGGCTATAAGAGATGAGATCTCCTCCGAGGCAACCTTGGCTGCAGGAGATAAGATTTCCTTCGAGGGTCCGGAGCGACCTCGACTGCAGGAGTGGGATCTCCTCCGAGCACCCAACAACAATTTCGGTCGTAGAGATAAGATCTCCCTCGAGGGTCCGGGCCGACCTCGGCTATAAGAGATAAGATCTCCCTCGAGCGCCCAATAATAATCTCGACTGCAGGAGATAAGATCTCCCCCGAGATCGGGCCAACCTCGGCTGCAGGAAATAAGATCTCTCTTGAGCGCCCGTAACAACCTCGACTGCAGGAGATAAAGATCTCCCCCGAGGGTCCAGGCCGACCCTCGACCATAGGAGATAAGATCTCCCCGAGGGTCTAGGCCAACCTTGGTTGCAGGAGATAAGATCTCCTCCAAGTGCCCACAACAACCTCAGCTGTAGGAGATGAGATCTCTCCCGAGGCAACCTGACTGCAGGAGATGAATCTCCCTTGAGTGACTGAGACAACCTCAGCTAGAGATGAGGTCCCCTTTCGAGCAAACCAGGACAACCTCAGCTAGAGATAAGATCTCTCCCAAGCGACCGAGCCAACCTTGGCTAGATATAAGATCTCTTCCGAGTGACCGTGACAACCTCGACCAGAAATAAGACTCTTCCGAGCATCCGAGATAACCTCGGCCAGATATAAGATTTCTTCCGAGCGACCGAACAACATCGGCCAGAGATAAGATCTCTCCCAAGCGACCGAGCCAACGTCGGCTAGAGATAAGATCTCTTCCGAGCGGCCCGAGCCAACCTCGACCAGAGACAAGATCTCTCCTGAGTGACCAGAACAACCTCGATTAGAGATAAAATCTCTCCCGAGAGACCATGACAACCTCAGCCAGAGATAAGATCTCTCCCGAGCCCGAGACAACCTTGGCTGTAGGGATAAGATCTCCTTCCGAGGGTCCGTAGCAACCTCGACCGTAGGAGATAAGATCTTCTTTGAGGATCCAGGCCAACCTCGACTGCAGGAGATAAGATCTCTTCCGAGACAACCTCGACTGTAGGAGATAAGATCTCCCCCGAGGGTCCGGGCCGATCTCGACTGTAGGATATATGATTTTCCCCGAGGGTCCGAGCTAACCTCAGCTGCAGGAGATGAGATCTTCTCCGAGCGCTCACATCAACCTCGCTGTAGGAGATAAGATCTCTCTCGAGCGTCCGGGCCGACCTCGGCTGCAGGAGATAAGATCTTCTCCGACTGCCCGCATCAACCTTGGCTGCAGGAGATAAGATCTCCCCTAAGGGTCTGGGCCTACCTCGACTATAGGAGATAAGATCTCCCCCAGGCGCCTGCAACAACCTTGATCGCAGGAGATAAGATTCTCCCCCGAGGGTCTGGGCCGACCTCGACCAGAGATAAGATCTCTCTCGAGCGATCGAGATTACCTCGACCAGAGATAAGATTGGAGACAACCTCGATTAGAGATAAGATCTCTTCCGAGCGACCGTGTCAACCTCGGCCAGAGATAAAGATCTCTTCCGAGCGATTGAGACAAACCTCGGCTAGAGATAAGATCGGAGATAACCTTGCCAGAGATAAGATCTCTCCCAAGCGACCGCATCAATCTCGATCAGAGATCAGATCTCTTTCGAGCGCCCCGTATTAACCTCAACTGCAGGAGAGATATCTTCCTTGAGTCAGCCTCGACTGCTGAGGACAATATCGCCCCGAGGAGCTCAACCTCCAACCTCGACTGCAGGAGATGAGATTTACTTCAACCTTAGCTGGAGATGAGATCTCCCCCGGGCTTCAACTTCAACATCAACTTTAGTGGAGATGAGATCTCCCTCGAGCTTCAATCTGAACCAGCACGAAGCCCAGAAGAAGAACTTCGACAGTCGCCTTTTCTGGCACTTCCTTTCTTCGAGTTTCGAACTTGAGAGTGGGGGAGACTATTGTTAAGGATAAACCCCGCTCCTGCTAAAGTTCAGTTCGATACTGGGAAACTCAGAGGAATAATGCCCCCATGATCCTGAAACGAGGATGTGCTACCAGTAATTTTTCTTCGGTAAAATTCTTCCATTTTAATAATATTTATTTTGGATGCAAAAACTATGTGATGATAGAAAAAAAATAGTCAATAATGACCATGTCAGAAATAGAAGAAGAACCTCGTCCTAACATGAGCCGACCAAAGTCTTTCAACCTCGGCTGCAGGAGATAAGATCTTTTTCGAGGCTACCTCGACCGTAGAAGATAAGATCTCCCCCGAGGGTCCGAGCCAACCTTGGCTGCAGGAGATAAGATCTCCCCCGAGCGTTCGTAACAACCTCAACTGCAGGAGATAAGATTTTTTTCGAGGGTCCGAACCGACCTCGATCGCAGGAGATGAGATCTCCCCCAAGCGTCCGTAACAATCTTGACTGCAGGAGATAAGATCTCCCTCAAGACAACCTCGGCTGTAGGAGCTAAGATCTCTCCTGAGGATCTGGGCCAACCTCGGTAGGAGATAAGATCTTTCCCAAGCACCTGCAACAACCTCGACTGCAGGAGATAAGATCTCCCCGAGGGTCTGGCCCGACCTTGGCTGCAGAAGATGAGATCTCTCCCGAGTGCCTGCAAGAACCTCAGTTGTAGGAGATAAGATCTCCTTCGAAGATCCAGGCCGACCTCGACTGTAGGAGATGAGATCTCCTCTGAGCGCTCGCAACAACCTCGATCGTAGGAGATGGAATTTTCCTCTGAGGCAATCTCGGCTGCAGAAGATAAGATCTCCCTCGAGGGTTCAGGCCGACCTCGACTGTGGAAGATAAAATCTTCTCCGAGCACCCACCACAACCTCAACTGCAGGAGATAAGATCTCCCCCATGGGTTTGGGCCGACCTCGACTACAGGAGATGAGATCTCCTTCGAGCACCTGCAACAACCTCGGCTGCAGGAGATAAGATCTCTTCCGAGGCAACCTCGACTGCAGGAGATAAGATCTCCCCCGAGGGTTCAGACCGACCTTGGCTGCAGGAGATGAGATCTCTCCCAAGCACCCATAACAACTTCGATTATAGGAGATAAAATCTCCTCCGAGGCAATCTCGGCTGTAGGAGATAAGATCTCCCTCGAGGGTCCAGGCCGACCTCGGCTCCCCTGAGCGCCCGCAATAGCCTCGGCTGCAGGAGATAAGATCTCCCATGAGGCAACCTCGGCTATAGGAGATAAGATCTCCCTCGAGGGTCCGAGCTGACCTTGGCTGCAGGAGATGAGATCTCTCTTGAGTGCCCACAACAACCTCGGCTACAGGAGATAAGATCTCCTCTGAGGCAATCTCGGCTGTAGGAGATAAGATCTCTCGAAGGTCCGAGCCGACCTCGACTGTAGGAGATGAGATCTTCTCAGAGCGTCTGCAACAACCTTGACTGCAGGAGATAAGATCTCCCTCGAGGCAACCTCGGTTGCAAGAGATAAGATCTCCCCCGAGGGTCCGGGCCGACCTCGACTGCAGGAGATGAGATCTCCGTCGAGCACCCCACAACAACCTCGATCGTAAGAGATAAGATCTCCCTCGAGGGTCCAGGCCAACCTCTACTGCAGGAGATAAGATCTTCCTCGAGTGCCTGCAACAATCTCGACTGTAGGAGATGAGATCTCCTCCGAGGCAACCTCGGCTGCAGGAGATAAGATCTCCCCTGAGCGTCCGTAACAACCTTGGCTGTAGGAGATGAGATATTCTCCGAGGCAACCTCAGCTGTAGGAGATAAGATCTCCCCCAAGGGTCTGGGCTGACCTCAGCTGTAGGAGATGAGATCTCCCCTGAGCACCTGCAACAACCTCGGTCCCCTGAGCACCTGCAACAACCTCGGCCGTAGGAGATAAGATCTCCCCGAGGGTCTGGACCGTCGATTAGGATCTCCACGAGCGTAACAACAACCTCGATCGTAGGAGATAAGATCTCTTTCAAGGGATCTGAGGCACCTCGGCTGCAGTAAGATAAGTCTCCCCGGGATCGGGCCGACCTCGGCTGTAGGAGACTAAGATTCCTCTGAGCACACCGCAAATCTCAGGTAAGCAAAGAACCATAAGATCTGCCCTGAGGGTCCTGGGCCAGACCTGCGGCTGTAGAGAATGAAGATACTCACCGAGCGCCCCACAATAACCTCAACCGTAGGAGATAAGGGATCTCCTCCGAGAGGTCCGTGCCACCTTGGCAGAGATAAGATCTCCTCCGAGCGCCTGCAACAATCTCTGCCGGCTGGCACGGACCTAAGGAATCTCCTTCCCGAATGAGATCCCTGACCGACCTCGATCTATAGGAACCAAATGAGATCTCTCCCATGAGCAGCCTGCAACAATCTCGGCTGTGGAGATAAGATCTCCCCGAGGGTTCCGAGCTGACCTCGACACTTCAAGGAAGATAGTTTCTCTCCGCCCCGAGCGCCCATAACAACCTCGGCCCGTAGAGATAAGATCTCCCGACAGGCAGACCTCGACTTTGCAGAGATAAGCATCTCCTCGAGGATCCAGACCGACCTCGACTGTAGAAGGTAAGATCCTCTTCAGAGAGATCCGCAACATATCTCAAAGCTGCAGGAGGAATAGATCTCCTCCTCCCACACCAACCTCGGAGGATGAGAATCTCCTCGAGAGGGAGATGAGCAGTTAATGAGTCTCCCAACTGACTGAGACAATCTTCAGCTGAGATGGCTGCAACTTTCGAGGCAAACCAGGACAAGGGGCTGAGAGGGTCCGATCCTCCCTGCACCGAGCCAACCTGTAGAATAAAGACTCTTCGGAGTGACCACCTCAGCTGACAACTCTCCCGACCAGATAAGATCTCTCCGAGCATCCGAGATCTCCTGAGCACCACAGATATACAGAGATTTTCTTCCGACCGCGACCGAGAAAATATCTTCGGCCATCCGAACAGATCTCTCCCAAAGCGACCTGCCAAACTCGCTAAGATAAGATCTCTTCCGAGCGTAACCGAGCTCCCCCGACCAGAGATAAGAGATCTCTCCTGAGTGACCAGAAGGAGATGATTAGAGGTAGGGTCCTCGACCTCAACTGCAACACTCATCCAGAGATAAGATCTCTTTCCGAGCCTCCGAGACAAAATTGAGATTGAGGAGATAGAACTCAGGAGATTCGAGGTCCGTAGACCAGTCGGTTGAGCGCCCGTATCTTCTTTGAGGATCCAAAGGCCAACCCAGCGACCATGGAGGAGAGGGTAAGATCAGGAGATAAGAGAAACCTCTGACTGTAGGAGACTGGGCAATCTCCCCTTGAGTGACTGAGGGCCTCAGCTGACAGTAGGATAGCTATGCTCTTTCCCGAGAGCGAGCAACCTCAGCTGGTGAGGAGATGAGATCTTCTCCGAGCATCCTCAATCAACCTCGGCTTAAGGAAGATAAGATCTCTCCCGCGCGTCTCAACCGACTAGAGCGAGAAGCAGATCACCTTTCTCCGACTGCCCGCATCAACCTTGGCCGCAGGAGAGATAAGATTTTCAACCCCTAAGATCTGAGGCCTACCGTCGACTATAGGCCAGATGCAAGATCTCCCCAAGGCTGTGCACAACCTTGATCGCAGGAGAAATAAGCTGCAGGAGATGAGATCTTCTCCGAGCGCTCACATCAACCTCGGCTGTAGGAGATAAGATCTCTCTCGAGCGTCCGGGCCGACCTCGGCTGCAGGAGATAAGATCTTCTCCGACTGCCCGCATCAACCTTGGCTGCAGGAGATAAGATCTCCCCTAAGGGTCTGGGCCTACCTCGACTATAGGAGATAAGATCTCCCCCAGGCGCCTGCAACAACCTTGATCGCAGGAGATAAGATCTCCCCCGAGGGTCTGGGCCGACCTCGACCAGAGATAAGATCTCTCTCGAGCGATCGAGATTACCTCGACCAGAGATAAGATTGGAGACAACCTCGATTAGAGATAAGATCTCTTCCGAGCGACCGTGTCAACCTCGGCCAGAGATAAGATCTCTTCCGAGCGATTGAGACAACCTCGGCTAGAGATAAGATCGGAGATAACCTTGCCCAGAGATAAGATCTCTCCCAAGCGACCGCATCAATCTCGATCAGAGATCAGATCTCTTTCGAGCGCCCGTATTAACCTCAACTGCAGGAGAGGATATCTTCCTTGAGTCAGCCTCGACTGCTGGAGACAATATCGCCCCCGAGGAGCTCAACCTCCAACCTCGACTGCAGGAGATGAGATTTACTTCAACCTTAGCTGGAGATGAGATCTCCCCCGGGCTTCAACTTCAACATCAACTTTAGCTGGAGATGAGATCTCCCTCGAGCTTCAATCTGAACCAGCACGAAGCCCAGAAGAGAACTTCGACAGTCGCCTTTTCTGCACTTCCTTTCTTCGAGTTTCGAACTTGAGAGTGGGGGAGACTATTGTTAAGGATAAACCCCGCTCCTGCTAAAGTTCAGTTCGATACTCAGTCTAATGTAACCAGTAGCCATGGAAGAGCTTCAGCGGATGGATCTTAGCCGAACTCCTTCAGCCGATCGAACTCCTCAGCGATCGAGCTCCTTCCGATCTCCCCAGTGATCAAGCCTTAGCCGTACTCCTCCAGTCAGATGCCTACGAGAGCCAAACTCCCTCCGCACTCCTCCGACCGAACTCCTTCTGAGCTTTCCCTCGGTCGAACTCCTCTAGGAGTCCAAACTCCTCTGAAATTGATACATATTGAAGTCCACCGATCAATGCTTGCTTTTTCAGAGCCACGGCTATTAAATCTGGATGAACGATCACCATCAATCTGTCACAGGCGATGCTATAGATGGTGCCCCCCTCCGTGACTGACTTTGTTAGACCTCGAGCAGTCCACCAGGCCGTCACCATCAATCAAGCTCCATCTATAAAAGGAAACCTCCAGATATGTTTTCTCTAAGCTCTCATCTTCTTCTCCAAACTCTGCCAAACTCATTTTAGAGCACTCCATTTCTGTTGGCCAGAAGAGCTGACTTGATCATCGAAGGGTCCTACCGGAGCCACCCCCACCGGCTTCAGATGGAATTTTATTTTGCAGATCACCGATGGCGACCTCGTTCTCCTCCACTCCAGCTGGATCTGACGACAACCAGATTCTGCACCAACAATATGCATCTTCAATCCTAGTGAATTTAGGGAGCATGTTGTTGATTTGAGGTTTGATTTCAAAATTGGGTGCATTGGTCTGGGGTAATTGAATACAAGATTGTTGGACTGAGCCCATAGGATAGCAAAGATCCATTAGGATCTGAGGTTCTTGATTTATCTCACTCATTGTGAACTCAACAATTTCTTAGATTAGGATAGGATTTGGATCTATTCTTACTAACCGATCAATTTTTTTTTAAGTTGCTATTTTATAATTTTATTTATTATTTATTTATATATTTTTTAATTTTTTTTAGAGAGATGAGAGAAAAGAATTTTAAAGATGAGTCCTAAATCTAGAGATGAAAGAGAGAAGAGTGCTTTAATTATGTTTGAATTTATTATTAATTGCAATCAAGTTAAGCAAGCATAGACTTTCTATCCTAGGGTTAATCTAGATCTAGATAGCTCTTAACTGTTCCAAGATCATCTTTGAGCACTCCAAGCTCAAAATTAGCTAACTGATTCGCTCAAGTAAGTATAAGATATCGGAGGTTTTCTGCTTATTATTTTTCTTAGATATCAATTGAGTTGGCTAGATCAGATAATGGAATCAATTAAAAATCATAATCTTTGATCCACTTGCCTTAGACACCGAGCAATTAACCAATCCAAACTCGATCCAACTCTAGGATTTTCATATCCTATTGAGCTCGAATATCCTTAAGGGCCAACATCTAATTGATTTTAAATTAAGGTCTAGATCAATGTAATATGAAGGGTGGTGTTTTATGGGCTAAGAAAGGATGATGAAATTTTTATCTTATCTTGTTTAGTGGGTTGTGCCCTTAAAGTATATTATGAATATGCAATGCAAATAAAACAAAGTATCCAAATATATTGAAAATTAATTTTATTTAATATTTATAGTTATGCTAAATTAATTAAATGTTATGAGATGTCGGTGAATTTTTAGGGTTTAAAGTTTTATCTTTTTATAGATATTTTTTTAGATTTTGATTTATTTAGGTTTGCAAAAAAAAGTAAATTTAAGTGGTTATGTCTCAAGAAGCAATAAATTAGTCTAAACTATAGAAAGCAAGAAAGCAGTTATGATAGGTAGTAATAACTAAATAAAATTAATGAGCAATAAAAATAATTTTTTTTAAAAAAAATTATTTATTTATTTTATCAATTATTGGTGTAGAAACTGGTTGACGTCGGATTGAACTGGAGTGGAGGAGGATGAGGTCGCCGCCAATGACCTATAAAACAACATCCCATCCAGAGCCAGTGGGGGTGGCTCCGGTAGGATCCTCCGATGGTCAAGTTAGCTCTGGCCAATAAAAATGGAGTGCTCAATGTGGAGTTCGACAGAGTTTCAAGAAGAAGAGAAGAGTTTTAGAACTTGGCGTATACGTATCTGGAGGATCCTTTTTATAGGCGGAGCTTGTTGTAATTGCCTTGATTAATGATTGTCGTAACTATCCTGATCAATGTCGATCGTTATTAACTTGATAAATGCCGATCATTATTGTCGTGTAACCATTTAGTAGTGGGATCGCCTGCAGAAATCCGTCAATAGTCTATAAGAAGGTCGGCTTTCGTAGAAGTTCGACTACTAAAGAGTTCGACCACTAGAGGAGTCCGACTTTCGTAGAAGCCCGACCGCTGAAGGAGTCTGGCTTTCGTAGAAGCTCGATCGTTGGAGGAGTCCGTAAGGAGTCCGATTTTCATAGAAGCTCGGCTGCTAAAGGAGTCCGCAAAGAGTCCGACTTTCGTAGAAGCCCGACTGCTGAAGGAGTCCAGCTTCCGTAAAAGCTCGACCACTGAAGGAGTCTGCAAGGAGCTCGACCGCTAATGAGTTCGACCAAGGCTCGTCCACTGAAGCTTTTCCATGACTACCGGTTGCATTATCGACTGAGCATCCGATTGAACTTCGGTGGGAGCGGGGTTTATCCCCAACATCAACCATGCCAAGATTTCTGGCAACGGTGCAAAAAATTTGATGCTTGTCGTTTAGAGTAACAAATAAAAATTAAACCTAACTTATTTTGGATTAGAATAGTAGAGAGTCGGATGTCAATTTTCTTAGAAATCGAGGATAGTTAATTAAAAAAACAAAGAAGATTATTTGATTGGTTTTAAAATTCTTAAAGTAGTAGAAAATTAAAAAGTAGTAGAAAAGTAGTTTTTAATCAAGAAGAGAAAATTATCTTGGATTTTAGTTCCATCTTCAGTATTGAAGTTTATAATTGATCATGCAATTTTTTTATTATTGACATATAATCTTATATTTATTTCTTTGATCTAGTTCTTACATAACCTATTCTATCAAGCATAGACCATATCTAATGATCCATCTTATAGACATAGATTATTTAGATCATATAATTAAATAATATAAAATATTAATTTAATAATTCTTATAATTTATTCTAACTTGAGCATAGATCATATCTTTCTATCTATCTCTTTAATTATAAATTATAAGAAATTTAACATTAAAGCATAAATAAGATTGGTAAGCAAAAAATAGATAAACAAATTATTGCTTAAATAAAAAAAAAAAAAATTTAATTATAAACTTTCATACTGAAGACTTTTTTACTCTCCAGAGATTCGAGATTCTTAGCCACGCATGCTTGAGAATTTTTTCATCATTAACATCTTCAATACCTTTTTCATGAGAGACAAAAAAAAATAAATAAATAAAAAAAGAAAAATAAAAATAAAAATTGCTTACTACTGCTCCTTGGATCTCTTCCTGCTTCTGATGTGAATATGGCTTAAATAGAGGAGAAAATCAGGAGTTCTGTGGTATTTTTCAGAGTATAATTCGAGTTTGGCTCGAATTGTTTCAAGCTATTGAAATCCTGGCCGTTAGATGAGCTTCTAAAGCTAGTTTCGGCCACTGGATCACTTCAAAAGGCCGGTGGGAATCCTGATTAAAATCGGAGCCATTCCCGTCCGTTGGATTTTTATTGGCTTGATTCTCAGCCGTCCGTCAGCGCAATCGAAAGCCCTGCCCTGCTGTAGCCCCTGTGGACCGTGATAAGACCCGATCTACAGCCACAGAAATTCAGCCCCATAAGCTGCGTGAAAAGATGACGTCCGCTCGACGCATGGTGAGGGAAGCTGGGTTGCGGGCTGGTTCGCTGAGGGCGCGCGTGTGGGCCGGCTTTTCTTCTGAGCCGGCCGGTTTTTATTATTTTTTTTTCTTTTGCCTTTGTTTAAACTTCAGGCTTCCATAATAATTCCAGTTTAGCTCCAATTTATGTAAAATTTAATCTGTTTGAACTCATAAATCAAGCTCTTCACGTTGATGAATTTCTTTCCTACAAAATATTAATAAAAATATTAATTTTTTAAATAAATATTAAATTAATATATATTATTTAATACTTTTATTTCTTATTTTATGGTAATTATTAATATTATTATTATTAGTACTTTTAATATTACTATTATTATTATTATCATTTATTAATTTTAAAAAATAATTAAGGACTAACCCAACACCTTACGGCCCCTCCGCTCTCTACTTGTCGCAGCGCCCCACCCCTTGCGGTGCCCCTCCGCCGCCTACCACTTGCGGCCTCTCACCTAACCCATCACTACTGCCTTCTCATGTCCCACCTCCCATAGCCCCCCACCTCCTATGGCATCCCTCCGCCCCCCACCCGTCATGGCCCCCCCCATCCTAGCGCCCCTCCATCACCCACCCGTTGCAGCACCCCACCCCCTATGGCGCCCCTCTGCCCCCCACCCATCGTGGCTCCCCTCCATCGCCCACCTGTCGTAGACCCCCATCCCCTATGGCGCTCCGCCGCCACCCACCACCCACGGCCCCCACCCGACTTGTCACCGTCGACCCCCCACGCCCCACCCCCTGTGAGCCCCCATCCCGTGCGGCACCCCTCCGCCCCTATCCCTCGCGGCCTCCCTTGCAGCACCCCTCCACCACACACCACCCACGGCTGCCCACTTGTCTCATCACCATCGCTCCTCGGCACCCCACCCCCAACAGCCCCCCACCCCCTTGTGGTGCCCCTCCTCCTCTCACCACCAGCGGCCTTCACTCGGCCCGTATACACCACCATACATGACCTACAGCCGACACCCATCCTCCATGTCCCGTCGCTCACCATCGGCTACCATACGGCAACACTTGTAGCCCCCCAGACGATCGAAAGAACAAAAAAAAAAAATTTAACCAGTCGGGATGGATGTTAACTTATCTTCAGTTCAAGCATGGTAGTGGCAGCGGCAATGGCGGCTCCAACGACGATGGCAGCGGGAGACATGGTTGCCGACTGGTGGAAGCCTAGGAGGAGGGAGAGAGAGAGACGATGAGGGGGAGAGAGAGGAGAGGAGAGGGTTTTGACTATGAGAGAGTGAGTTTCGCAGGAAAGAAGGCACGTAGTTGGGGGCATATTTAAAGGCCTTTAGCGGTCGACTTTTAGCAACAAAAATTTCATCACTAAAACACTTATTAGTGATGGAAAATGCATTTTCATCGCTAATAATTCTCACCAATTATTTTTCTAATTTTTTTTCTTTCCATAAATATTAAAATATTTGATAAACTTATTTGCTATGGAAATAAAATTTGCATCACAAATAATAGATTATTTATGATAAAAATTTTTTATCATAAATAATTTTTCATAAATAAAATATTTAAAAAATTAAAAAAAATGAGATTATTTATGATAAAAATTTTTCATCATAAATAATAATTATTTATAATATATAATTTATTTCCATAGCAAATAATTATTATTTATGATAAAAATTTTTCATCATAAATAATCTTTGATAAATAAAAAAATTAAAAAATTAAAAAAAGCTAGATTATTTATGATGAAATTTTTTTATCATAAATAATCAACTATTTACGATGGAAATATATTGGCATTGTAAATAATCTATTATTTACAATGAAAATTTACCATCGTAAATAATCTAATTTTTATTTAAAGGACACAAAAGGTGGACTATTTAAAAAAAAGGGCAAAAATACACTATACATGGCCGATACGATGGGGTTGAGCGATGCGAGCACGTCCACTATTAGCTAGCTCACGAGCAAATTGATATTTTTTTAAATTTTTTTAAAATTAGTATTTTTTTTAAAAAATTATTATTCTTTGAATACTATATAATTTTAAAATTTAAAGCCCATCTTAATCATTCATTATTTAAAAAAATATCGTTCAATTATCATCATAAAAGATCACCTCAATCTGGTAGCTTTAGCTATGTAGATCGATAAAATTTGATTTGGATGGTCATGAATGATCATATGATGATCTGATAGATATAAATCATCGATGGATTTAAGAACTTATAACGATGATCTCTATGATATTTATAGCATATTATCAAAATTTTACTTCAATCGAATATAATTATCATAGTCAATTTAGTACGAAATGATTTAAATTATTAAATAAAAAATGAGTGATTAAAATGTCAATTGGCATATGATTATAAGATAATTTTTTAGATAAATGATCTTTGCTAATAGTTTGATCATTTCTATGGTGATGATTGTAAAAAGCAAATCATATGTGTATGTTGCCCAGAGGTAGCAACCCAAGAGAAGAAGGATGAATTGGGTTGTTATAAAATTTTAACCAAATTTACTTTCTAAACAAGTATGTGCTTTGATTTTAACCAAAGTGGTGTGAAGAAATGTATGCAATATAAGCAGTGGAACTAAGATAACAAAATCAAACTATGAAAATAAAGCAAGAATTATAAGCATGCAAAGTATGCAAAGAAAAAGAAGAAAAGAGCACAACACAAATACCCAAAGATTTATAGTGGTTCGATGCAACCCGCACCTACGTCCACTTTCTAAGCTTTTCTTGGGATTTTCACTATAATCTACTTTTAATTATAGTGTGTTTGTTTTTTAGGCTCACAAATAAATCTAGTTGGTTTACATAGGAGCACCAACTAAAACCTAACACCATTAGTTTTTTGGATTCACCAACAACCCAGTTGATTTTTCGGGCTCACCAACCAAAACCTACAATATCCAATTTTGGGCTTGGATGGGCCTAATTTTCAAGTTTCTTTCCCCCAAAGAAACTTGTAAAGAAATTAAAATTACAAATGAAAGTTTTAGCATAGTATAAAAAACAAAGTTTAAGCTCTTTTAAATTCTAAAGAAGAAGCCGATGATGTGCTTGACTGAAGCTTGGCTTTTCTTCAAACTGTGCTTGAGAGGATGTAAAAGATGTTGGAGAAGCTTACTTTAAATGCTTGCTGAAATCTGTGCACAATTTTTCACTCTTTTTTCTTTTCTTTGGATATTCAATGTTCCTCACCGAAATTAATAGAAATTCACTTTAAATCTCCTTTATATCTTTTTCAATTGATTCTCCATCTTTTAAATACCTTTAGAGATGGTTGGAGGAGAGTTCTAGCCATTGGAAGATCTAAAATAGCCGTTGGGGTTGAAAAATAGTCATTATAAAACTATCCGTTGAAAGCTATCCATGCAAAACGAGACCTCTCGTCAGATTTTGAGATCTCTTGATTTTGAATCAAGATGTCTTGCCGAAACTGTGAGACCTACCGAGAATCTTATAAGACCTCTCGCTCTCAGAGAATAGAAACTAAGTTTATATTTTCTAAGATCGAGACGACTCGAGACCTCTCGAAATCATGCCAGAACTTTATTTGGGCGTGCCGATCCACTTGAGAGCTCTCGAAAAAATTTTGAGACATCTCGAAAATTGCTCCAAGGCTATTTTAAATATTTTTTGCTTCCAATCAAGGAGATTTGATTTTTATTTAAATTTCACTTTATATCTTTTTTATTTTAGTTAAAGAACTCTCTTTCTTCTGATCTTTGGAAGCTTAAGAAAAATTTCTTCTTTAAAAATCTTGACTTAATGAATTTTTGTAGATCTTTTCTTAAAATAATTTTTTAATTTAAATACTTAGAAAGACCTACATTCACTCATGAAATACATGATTAAATACTCAAATACTCAAAATTTGAAAATCATCAAAATCAATCATGGGATCAACAATCTCCTCCTTTTTGATGATGGCAAAATTTTGAGTATATGCATAATAAAAATAAATAATATATTTTAATATATTTTGCTAATATGTATCATGAAGACATGAAGTACTAGATCAAACATATGAATGTACACTTCATGAATGTTCTCAATTAATCTTTAAAACATCAAAACTTTAAGTTTCTTAAGCATCAATCCTTCAAGCATATACTCAATATACTTCTCTTCCTTTTTGACAACATCAAAAAGCTATAGAAAGAAACAAGAAACCATCAAAATCAACATCAAAGCTTTAAATTGAAAGATGTATTAAGTTCATAAAATTAATTTAAATGAATCATCTTTCTTTCAAAAGTTTATCCTTTAACTCAAATTAAATTTCAAATATTCATTTTAATTTCAGAAGGCTCTCCCTCTTTTTGAATTAATATGATTTTAATCAGATTTTTAGATATGCACTTTTGAACTTTAAGAAGAATAGAGCTTTTCAAAAGATTTGAACATGAAATCAAGCATAGCATTTAATTCAATATTCAATCTTTTCTTTTCTTAAAAAATTTTAGTCAATTGAGTTCGAGAAAGCTATGTATCGAGCAAAGTAAAATAAATAGAATCAAAATAAAAGATAGTCATATTTTTAAATTTATTATTTTGAGTAAAAATTACTTCAATACCAATTATTCATAAAAATTTTGCACTACACTTCAGAAATTTAGGATCAAATTTAAATTTCTAAATAAATTTTAAAATTTAGTTTAGAAATTTATTTCTTAGAGTAAGAATATATTTTTAAATTTAATTTAACTCTAATCATTTGTCAAAAATGATCATGCAAATCAAGTTTAAAGTTTGGCACATGAAAAGTTCAGTATTATATTTATCAATGAGCTTCAAAATTATAAGAATGTATCAAAATCAATTTATTTAGAGTAAGAATATGTTTCAAATTTCTTTTCACTCCAAATAGTTTTCAAAAATGATTTGACAATCAACTCAAAAGCATATAGATCAAATGGAATCATCATATTAAGGCTCAAAAGTATAATGAAATCAATGTTCATTTACCTTAATATAAGCTAATTAGAATTTTCAATCAAAGCTAGATAATATCACTCCCCTTATTTTTCATAATTAATGCGGGATAAATTTACTTTTTAATTTTTCTCCCTCTTTTTTCTTTCAAATCAAGAAGATTAAACATGAATTTAACTACTAAATTCAAATTTTCTAAATTTAAAAGATATTTTCAATTTCAAAGTCCTTTTCAAATAATTGATCATTTTTTCTTTAATAATTTCTCCCTCTTACTTTAGCAAATAATATTATTTTAAAATTAAATATAATTTAAAAGTATAAGCATCAATTAAGTAAAATAAGTATTAATCAAATAAAATATTTACTCAATTAAGTTTAGAAAAATGTATGAGATTCTTTGAATTTATCTCAAGAGATATCATATCAAGAATATATCAATGTAAAATAGATTTAAGATATTATATCTAATTTTTTTGCTAAAAAATAATATAATAAAATGCAAGTCAAGAATGATATCAATAATACCAAGAGTGAAAATTTTCTTAGGAAGAAACTTCTTGATATCAATTAAACTAAAATTTAGACCAAATCATAATTTTCTTAACAGTTCAATACCATTTAAAAATTAATTTACAAATTCAGCTTGATATCAATGAATTTAGTTTTGAATTGATAAAGATAAATTAATTCAAATAAATCAATTTGAGTTGATATTAGCAAATTAGTCAAGATACACCATAAAGAGATTTTAAGTTATTCTTCAAAATATCATCTCTTTCTTTTCTTAAGAAAAATAAAGCAATTATAATTTCAGAAAAGATATGAATTTTTGAATTTATCTCAAATAATATTATATCAAATGATACAGCAGTACAAAACTAGATTTAAAATAAAGATATTCTTTTCTTTTTGTTAAAAGATAGATCAATCAAATACATGATAAATAGTAAAATATTTGATACCAATCACCTAAAATTGAAGTTCTCTTTAAAAGTTTAGCTTTAAGGATAAATGATAACTTTCTTGAAATATCTTGTTTGATGTCAACTTTAAAAGATTCAAGAAGACAATTTTTCAAATTCAATTTTCAAACTTAATCAATTGAAATAAAGTATGAATATTCATTAATAAATTCTCTTTTAAGATCGAAAAAGAAAATCAAATTAATGATCAAGATAGATATTCATATTAATTTGGGGGAGGATCCAAAATTAATTAATTAGGGGTACAATAATCTAACAAATCAATTATAATCAAATCAAGTTGAATCTAGATAATGGTTCTATGGAATTTGGTTCAACTAGAGAATTTTAAATTCTTAGGTGTAAACCTAAGATGCAATGCAGATGACTACATCAAGCACTTAATTTTTATGATTGAATATTTTATTTTCAAATACTTAGATCATGCAAAATTATTTATTTATTTATTTTTTAGAATATTTTAATATTTAAGCATCTTATGGGGGATTGTCAAACTTAGTTCAATTTTTAAGTTTAGCATCCAAATAGTTTCATATACAATCAAGCTCATAATAATTTAGGTTTCTTAGATAATTGAAGATCAATATAGCATGATACAAATAATTGAACAAGTATGTTGAATTTAGAATAGAATAATAAGCTTAAAATGAGTAATCAACAGAATATATTAGTTTTGATCAATACATCAAACTTTCACTTTATGGAGTATGATCACTTTAAACAATGATAAAATCATCATAATCAATTAAACATACTCAATAATTATGCTATTTAATAATCAGAATATATTTACTAGACAATGATGGCATGATGTGAGAAAAGTTTAGATTTGACCAAACCTCATCATCCATCCAATTTTATTTCCAAGGCATCCATTCATAATATTTTTTTCTTTTCATTCAATTGGATCCTTGATATACCTGCAAAATCATTTACTAGATTTTGGTACCCAAGCCATCTTGGATCCGTTGAGGTTAGAGCTTATGGTTCTTTTTGGAACTCATATTTGTTTTATCAAGGTTTGGCCAATTTTTTTAAAGTTGCATTCCAAAATTTTGTTGCCAATTTGATTACATTTAAAGCATTTAATGGTATGATCTTTAGTTAAAGCTCTGGTAAAAATATTTCTAGTATTTTGTTGCTTTCTCAAAAAATTAAATTTAATTTTTATTTTATTAAAAATAGTTTCATTAATTTTTACCATAGATTGGAGATTTTGAAAACTAATGGTAAACTTTTTAGCAATAGATTTTAAAACTTCAATCTATCTTCTTAATTTTTTGTTTTCTCCCAAGAGCTCTTTCTTTTATTTAAAAGATTTTTATTTTCTTTTAAGAAGAATCTTAAAGTATTATTATCCTTTTTAAGCTCCATATTTTTTTAACTAAAGAATTTTCAGATTTAATCCATTCTTCTTTTTCTTTAGCCAAAGTATTTTTTTCTTTCAAGATATCTTTTTTTTCAATCAATAGTTTATTCTTTTCATCAGCTAGAAGAAGATTAGATCTTTTAAGCTCTTTATTTTTCAGTCTTAGTTTTTTATATTCATCCATTAAATCGCTAAAGGCTTCAAATAACTGATCGAATGTGAACTCGGAGGAATTTTCAGATTTTACCTCATCCTCAATGGCCATGAGGCAAAAATTTTCTGCTTTCTTTTCTTCATCCGAGCTTGAAGTATTCCTGTTATCCCAAATTCCTAGCATAGCTCTTTTCTTGGTCCTTTTGGGATACTTTTTGAGTAGAGGGTAATTCGGCTTGTAGTGTTCCCTTTTGTTGCAGTTATAATAGGTGACACTCTTTCTTTCTTTTTCTTCTTCCTTTTCTTTCTTCTTCATAGTTTTTTTTATGAGAAACTTCTTAAATTTACTTACGAGTAGCTCCGTATCCTCATCATCATCTTCACTCTCTTCTTCATCTTCTTCTTCTTTTGACTCATCGCTTTCTTCATGTTGTGCAATGGATTTGAAGGCGATGGTCTTCATCTTTCTTGGCTCTTCTTCTTCTTCTTCCTTTTCAGCCAATGTCAACTCATGAGTCATGAGTGAACCCATCAATTCTTCTAGGAATAGCTTGGTGAGATCTTTGCTTCTTGTATGGCTGTCACATTTGCTTCCCATTTCTTTGGTAAAGATCTTAAAACATTGCAAAGAAGTTCATAGTTAGTAAAGATTTTGTCAAGATCATTTAAAGCATTAATAATATTAGTAAATTTAAAAAATATTTCAAAAATTGACTTATAATTTTTTATTTTAAATATTTCATATTCATGAACAAGCAAATTAATTTTGGAGTCTTTTACTTGGCTTGTTCCCTCATGAGTCACTTCCAATCTTTTCCAAATTTTTTTATTGATGTACAAGTGGTATTCTATTAAATTCTTGTACATCAAGAAAGCAATAAAGAACGTTGATGACCTTAGCATTTAATTGAGCCATCTTCTTATCAAAATCATCTCAATTCTTTTTTGGTTTAAGAATAGACATACCATTAATTTTAATTATGGGTGTGTGTGGTTCTCTAGTTATGACTCCCTACATGTCATAATCTAAAGCTTGTATGTAAATTTTTATTCTAGCTTTTTAGAATGTATAATTTATGCTAGTAAATAATGGTGGTCTAGATGTGGATTGACCGTCAATAAATAATGAACAAAATGGGGTTGCCATGATCTTACTCTTTTAACTGCTAGGTTAACAAATAAATATTAGAGCACCTGCTCTGATACCAATTATTGCCTAAAGGTAGCAACCCAAGAGGGGGAGTGAATTAGATTGTTATAAAATTTTAACCAAATTTACTTTCTAAACAAGTATGTACTTTGATTTTAACCAAAGTGGTGTGAAGAAATATATGCAATATAAGCAATAGAACTAAAATAACAAAATCAAACTATTGGGGGTAAACCCCGCTCCCACCGAAGTCCAATTGGATGTTCAGCGGATAATACAACCGATAGTCATAGAAAAGCCTCAGCGGTCGAACTCCTCAGCGATCGAACTCATTAGCGGATGAGCCCCGGCCAAACTCCTCAGCGGCCGAACTCATTAGCGGTCGAGCTCCGATCGAACTCTTCAGCAGCCAAACTTTTTTCAGTCAGACTTCTATGGAAGTCGAACTCCTTATAGACTATTGATGGATTCCTACAGGCGATCCCACTACTGAACAGTTATATGACAATAATGATTGTCATTTATCAAGTCAATAACGATCGGCATTTATCAAGTCAATAACGATCGGCATTGATCAGGATGGTTACGACAGTCATTAATCAAGATAGTTACAACAAGCTTCGCCTATAAAAAGGACCCTCCAGATACGCTTACGTTAGGTTCTAAGCTCTTATCTTCTCCACAAAATTTTGCCAAACTCCACACTGAGCACTCCATTTCTGTTGGCTAGAGCTAACTTGACTGTCGAAGGATCCCATCGGAACTACCCCCATCGGCTCTGGACGAAACTTTATTTTGCAGATTACCGATGGCGACCTCATCCCCTTCCACTCCAGCTCGATCCAGCATCAACCAAATTCTACACCAACAGATTTGGCGCTAGAGGAAGGACCCTTTATTCTTGAGGTTCTCTTGATCTTAAAGGAGTGCTCAACAGCGATCTAGAGTTCTTTCCAAAAAAAATGCCTTTCAAAAAAGCTTCAACCCGATGATCAATGGCCTCCATGGCCCGATCTCGTTCAGATCCATCTGCTCCCACTTCGGCTCCGACAACCAAGGTTCAATCTGTAGCTACGGTGGATGCGGAGCAGTTCAACCTGCTCGTTCAGCAAGTTCGTGGCCTCACGGAGGTGATGCAGATGGTGCAGGCCATGCACCAGCAGGCCCCGGCACTGGCTCAACCGATGTGGAATTCTCTGAAGCCCTATGGTCCGATCCAAAAATGGCCGACTTGGGCTACTCGGCCTTCGATCCCCGAAAGGAGGAAGCAGAGGAGGGAGGGCCCCTGCTCGAACCACGACTCGACCCAGGGGGAAGCTTCGCACCCATTCTACCAAAAAATCTTGGAGATCAAAGACCGTGAAGATCTCTTAGATCAAAGGCTCTTAGAAATGAGTTGATGGATCAAAGAACTCCATCACACTCCCTCCTCACATGATAATGACTGTTGGGGGTAAACCCTACTCTCATCGAAGTCCAGTCGGATGCTCAACGGATAATACAATCGGTAGTCACAGAAACTCCTCAGTGGCCGAACTCATTAGTGGATGAGCCCCGACCGAACTCCTTAATAGTCGAACTCCTCAATGGCCGAACTCATTAGCGGCCGAGCTCCGGCCAAACTTCTCAGCAGCTGGACTCCTCCTCCAGTCAGACTTTTATGGAAGCCGAACTCCTTATAGACTGTTGACGGATTTCTACAAGCGATTCCATTACTGAACGATTACACGATAATAATGATTGTCATTTATCAAGATAACACGATCGGCATTTATCAAGTCAATAACGATCGACATTGATTAGGATGATTACGACAGTCATTAATCAAAGCAGTTACAACAAGCTCCGTCTATAAAAAGGACCCTCTAGATACACTTATGTCGGGCTCTAAGCTCTCCTCTCCTCCTCTAAACTCTACCAAACTCCACATTGAGTACTCCATTTCTGTTGGCTAGAGCTAACTTGACCGTCGGAGGGTCCTACCGGAGCCACCTCCACTGGCTCCAAATGGAACTTCATTTTGCAGATCACCGATGGCGACCTCATCCTCCTCGACTCCAACTCGATCTGACATCAACCAAATTCTGCACCAATAGATTTGGCACTAGAGGAAGGGTGCCTCTATTCTTGAGGTGATCTTGAGGCCCCTTGTTCTTAAAGAAGTGCTCAACGATGATCTCTCTCCAGAAATCTTCCTCCTTCCTCTCCAAAGTTCTTTTCCAAGAGAAGATGCCTCCCAGAAGAGCTTCGACTCGATGATCAATGGCCTTCGCGATCTGATCCCATCCAGATCTATCTACTCCTGCTTCAACCCCAGCAACTTAGGTTCCACCTGTACCTATGGTAGATGCAGAGCAGTTCAACCTGCTTGTCCAGCAGGTTCGTGGCCTCACAGAGGCAATGCAGATCATGCAGCAGCCCCCGATGGTGACTCCACCAAGAAATTTGCCATCGGGATGTCGAAAATCGGCCCCAAGAAAGAGTACTTGGGCTAACATACCCATCGCCCCTAGAAAGGAAAAATAGAGAGCAGAGGATCCGTGTTCGGATCATGATTCTTCTTTGGAGGAAACCTTTCCCATTTGTAGCCAAAAGCCCCCCAAGATTTGCAACCAAGACGATGCCCTCGATCACAGGCTGCGAAAGATGGATCAATGGATTGAAGAGCTTGGCCACATCACCTCGGCTCACCTTGATGACGTCCGCACCGATCCTCCTTTCTCTCTTCAAATTATGGAAGAGTCCATCCCGTCGAACTTCGAGCTTCCTCAATTTGAAAGCTACGATGGAACTTCTGATCCAGTTGATCATCTAGAGGCCTTCCGAACTATGTTGCTACTCCACGGTGCTTTAGATGCCATACTGTGCCGAGCCTTTCCATCTACCTTAAAGGGAGCAGCAAGAAATTGGTACTCAGCATTGAAGTCGGGTACGATCTTCTCTTTTGACCAGATGAGCCATCAGTTCGTGGTTCACTTCGTCAGCAGCCAACGTCTGCACCGAAGTTTAGATTCTCTGATGAATATCAAGCAGAAGCAGGGGGAATCCATCTGGGCTTATGTCATCTGATTTAATGCTACCACATTGTAGGTCCAGAATCTAGACCAATCAGTCACCATGGCCGCCCTCAAGGGCGGCCTTCAGAAGAACGACTTGCTGTTCTCCCTAGAGAAGAAGTATCCTAGGGACTTCGCCAATCTACTGCTCGGACCGAGGGATATGCTCGTGCGGAAGAAGCCTTCAAATTAAAGAATGAAGAAGTCATAGAAGAGCGGCGGGCGGATGAGTCTGATAGACCCACCATCGATAGAGGGCTGAGAGAAGTTCGGCCATGCTCGCGGATTCCCCTCAGAGCACAAACGAGCCCGAACTCTTTGAGCTCATCATCGTGGAAGTCCTGATAGAGGGACACAAAGTTCTCCCCTAGGAGATTTCACAGGAGGGCAGAATGAAGTTCGGCCATGCTCATAGACTCCCTCCGAGTGGAGCAAGGCCGAACTCCCCCTCAAGCTTATCATTAGAAAAGCTCCAGCAAAAGGGCACGAAGTTCTCCCCCAAGAGATTTCATAGGAGGGCCGAGTGAAGTTTGACTGCACTCACGGACTCCCCCAAGGATGCAAGCGAGCCCGAGTGAGTCCAAACTCCTCGAGCTCACCATCAAAGAAGCCCCGATAGAAGGGTACAATGAAGTCCTCCTCCCGGAAGGTTTCATAACTATGCCCCCCTCAGTGCTCCTAAGGCTAAGTTTTGATGGAAGTTAAGAACCAGTTACCAAGACCAGGAGAATTACGATCTCCCCAAATAAGTGCGATCGAAGCAAGTACTGCCTCTACCATCGCGACCACGATCACGATACTGAAGAATGCATTCAGCTCCGAGACAAAATCGAGGAGCTCATCAGGAGAAGCCAGCTGGATCAATTTCTCAGACACCAGCCTGAAACATGAGAAGATCGGCGAAGGGTGCTACCGTAGCCAGGAACAACAAAATGGTCGGTCGCCTTCTGTACCATCGATGCCACAATAAGCTCCCTCTGAATTGAGAAGGTCAGCATGAGATGGAGGAGGTTGCTTAGCCCAGAGCTTATCGCTTGAAGGAACTCGGAGGGACAACGCTCCCACAACCTTGAAACATAAAAAATTCGGAGATGCGCTGTCAGTAACTTCCTTTCAATAAAATTCTTCCATTTTGATAATATTGTTTCTTGGTACAAAAACTATGTGATGACACGGAACAAGCAGTTGATAGTAGCCGTGTTAGGAACAGGAGGAGAACCTCATCCTAACATGAGTTAGTCAAATTCCTCCAACCTCGACTGTAGGAGATAAGATCTCCTCCGAGCGCCCGTATCAATCTCGATTGCTGGAGATAAGATCTCCTCTAAGGCAACCTCAACTGCAGGAGATAAGATCTCCCTCGAGGCAACCTCGATCGTAGAAGATAAGATCTCCCCCGAGGCAACCTCAACTGCAGGAGATAAGATCTACCCCAAGCGACCGAGCCAACCTCGGCCACTGGAGATAAGATCTCCTCTGAGTGCCCGTATCAACCTTGGCTACAGGAGATAAGATCTCCCTCGAGGCAACTTCGGCTGTAGGAGATAAGATCTCCCCTAAGGCAACCTCAACTGTAGGAGATAAGATCTCCCCCGAGGTAACCTCGGCTACTGGAGATAAGATCTTCTCCGAATGCCTGTATCAACCTCGACTGTAGGAGATAAGATCTCCCCCGAGCCAACCTCGACCACAGGAGATGAGATCTCCTTTGAGCCAACCTCGACCGTAGGAGATGAGATCTCCTCTGAGCCAACCTCAGCCATAGGAGATGAGATCTCCTCCGAGACATCCTCGACCATAGGAGATAAGATCTCCCTCGAGACAACCTCGGCTGCTGGAGATAAGATCTCCCTCGAGCGCCCATATCAACCTCGACCGTAGGAGATAAGATCTCCCCTGAGGCAACCTCGATCGTAGGAGATAAGATCTTCCCCGAGCGACTGGGCCAACCTCAACTGCTGGAGATAAGATCTCCCTCGATAGCCCACATCAATCTCGACCGCAGGAGATGAGATCTCCCTTGAGGTAACCTCGGAGGCAAGAGATATGATCCCCCGAGCTTCGACTTCAATGGGTGCGGAGCTTGGGAAAAGACTTCGGCAGTCACCTATTTTGGTACTCCCTTCCTTCGAATTTCAAACTCAGGAGTGGGGGGACTATTGTTGGAGGTAAACCCCGCTCCCATCGAAGTTCAGTCGGATTCTCAGTGGACAATACAATCGATAGTCACAGAAACTCCTCAGTGGTCGAACTTCTCAGTGACCGAACTCATTAGCGGATGAGCCCCGATCGAACTCCTCAGTAGTCGAACTCCTCAGTGGTCGAACTCATTAGCGGTCCAGCCCCGATCGAACTCCTCAACAGTCAAACTCCTCTAGTCGGACTTCTATGGAAGCCAAACTCCTAATAGACTGTTGATGGATTCCTACAGGTGATCCCACTACTGAATGATTATATGATAATAATGATTATCATTTATCAAGACAACACAATCGGTATTTATCAAGTCAATAATGATCGTCATTGATCAGGATGGCTACGATAGTCATTAATCAAGGTAGTTACAACAAGCTCCGTCTATAAAAAGGACCCTCCAGATACGCTTATGCCAGGCTCTAAGCTCTCCTCTCCTCCTCTAAACTTTATCGAACTCCACATTGAGCACTCCATTTCTATTGGCTAGAGCTAACTTGACCGTCGAGGGTTCTACCAGAGCCACCCCCATCAGCTCCGGATGAAACTTTATTTTGCAGATCACCGATGGTGACCTCGTCCTTCTCGACCTTAGCTCGATCCAGCATCAACCAAATTCTGCACCAACAATGATGTTTGTACTGACCCTTCCTTTTCACAAAAAAATATGCAGGAATCGATCCCACCAAACTTCAAGCTCCCATAGTTCGAGAGTTACGATGGAACCACTGATCTAGTCAACCACCTAAAAGCCTTTCGGATGATGATGTTGCTTCATGGCGCGCCAGACGCTATTTTATGCCGGGCTTTCCCCTCGAATCTTAAGAGAGCCACCAGAAATTGGTACTCGGTGCTTAAGCTGAGTACCATCTTATCGTTTGATCAGATGAGCTAGCAGTTTGCAGCCCACTTCGTTAGTAGTCGGCGTTCGCGCCGAGATTCAAATTTTCTGATGACCATTAGGCAAAAGGAGGGAGAATCCATCCGAGCTTATGTCATCCGATTTAATGCTACCGCATTGCAGGTCCAAAATCTAGATCAATCAGTCACCATGGCCGCCCTCAAGGGCAACCTTTAGAAGAACGACTTGCTGTTCTCCCTAGAAAAGAAGTATCTTAGGGACTTTGCTGACATGCTAGCTCAGACTGAAGGTTATGCCCGGGCTGAGGAGGCCTTCAAGGCTAGGGATAATGAAGCCGATGGCGAGTGGCAAGTCGGCGAGCCGGACAGGTCCACCAAAGAAGGGAAGCTGAGTAAAGCTCAACCACGCTCCCGGACTCCTTCTGGGCGCAGGCGAGCCTGAACTCTCCCTCGAGCCTGGAGGTGAGGAAGCCCCGATGGAAGGACACATCGAGGTTCTCCCCAATGGAGATTTTATAACTACGCCCCCCTTAACACTCTGAAGACCCAAGTGCTGATGAAAATCAGGGAACAACTTTCGAGATCGGAGAGGATGCATTTTTGGCCCAACAAACATAATTCTAATAAGTTCTGCCTTTATCATTGTGACCATGGCCATGACACTGAGGAGTGCATCCAACTCCAGGATTAGATTGAAGAGCTCGTCAGACGAGCTAGACTTGGTTGATTCCTACGGAGATGGCTTGAAGGGCGGAAGGATCGATTGAGGGTGCTACCACCGAGGGGGAGGATCAAGAAGATCGGCCACCTCTCAGTGTCATCAATACTATCTCGAGGGGACTTCAACAAGAAGAGACCAGTGGATTCGAAGGATCGGTGAAGAAATGGAGGACCGAGGAACCCATGATCTTTACCGAGGTAAATGCCTAGGGGGTCCAATTTTTGCACAATGATGCGGTTGTAATCTCTTTGAATATTGCGGATTATGATGTATGCCACATTTTGGTGGATAATAGAAGTTCAGTCGATGTATTGTTTTACGATGCCTTCTCAAAAATGTCCTTATCCGATGATCACTTAGAGCCTATGAACTCTCTGCTGATAGGATTCACTGGCAACGCCATACCAGTTGAGGGCATAATAACTTTAGCTGTGACAGCAGGGCAACGCCCGAAACTGACCAAAGCGTAGGTTGATTTCCTAGTCATGAGAACTCCGTCTGCCTATAATGCCATTCTTGGCCGACCTAGTCTAAATGCACTTCGGACAGTGGTGTCAACCTATTATTTGAAGATGAAATTTTTGACAAGTCATGGGATTGGAGAGGTCAGGAGAGACTAAGCTCTGACGAGGCACTGCTACTCAATCGCCCTACATAAGAGAGAGTGGTCCGACTCTTATCTTATTGATGGATTGGATGTCCGCGATGATCTCACTGAGGAGCGGGGTGAGCCTATAGAGGACCTCATCTCTGTGCTCTTAAATGATGGGAACATCGAGCATGCAGTGCAGATTGGCTTCAACTTGGTAGGTGAGGTTTGGGAACAACTCATTACCTTCCTCAGAAGAAACATGGACGTCTTTGACTGGACCCTAGCAGACATGCCAGGGATTGACGCTGAGGTCATGGAACATCGGTTGGCCATCGATCCGAGGCATCGATCAATAAAAGATAAGATGCACCACCATATCCCAGAGAGGCAGAAAGCAATCGCTGAAGAAGTAGACAAGCTCCTCAAAGTCAGATTCATCTGGAAGGTTAATTATCCGACTTGGATCTCAAATATGGTCCTCATCAAAAAGACGAACAACAAGTGGAGGATGTGCATTGACTTTTAAAAGCTAAACAAGGCCTATCCGAAAGACAGCTATCCTATACCCAGGATTGATCAACTAGTAGACGCGACCTTGGGCTACGAGCTCCTCATCTTCATGGACATCTTCTCTGAGTATAACCAGATATGGATGGTGCCTGAGGATGAGGAGAAGACCGCTTTCGTTACTGACCATGGTCTTTATTGTTATAGGATCATGCCCTTTGGGCTCAAAAATGCATGGGCAACATACCAGCATTTGGTCAATAAGATCTTCAAAGAGCAGATCGACCGCAACATGGAGGTGTACGTGGATGATATGCTCATCAAAAGCCAAGCTTCAATAGACCACCTCACCGATCTTAAAGAGACCTTCAGTGCACTCAGGAAGCACAAGATGAAACTGAACCCAACCAAGTGCACCTTTGGCATGACCTCAGGAAAGTTTCTAGAGTTCATGATGTCGAGATGCGGGATTGAAGCAGACCTTGAGAAAATCCAAGCCATTCAGGAGATGATCGTCCCAAAAATGATCAAAGAAGTTCAGTGCCTGATCGGGAAGGTGGCATTCCTAAATCGCTTTATCTCAAGGTCGGTCGAACGATGTGTGCCCTTCTTTCAAGTTCTCAGGCAACCAAAAAACTTTTGCTGGACGGTGGAGTGCCAACAGGCATTCGAGAAGCTTAAAAACTACCTCGGCTCGCCCCCACTACTAGCAAAGCCCGAACCTAGAGAGGAATTATTTTTGTACCTAGCTGTCTCCTCGGTGGCCCTGGCGGCAGTTCTGCTCAAAGAGGAAGCGAAGATGCAACGATCGGTCTATTACGTAAGTCGGGTTCTGAGGGATGCAAAGATCAGGTACTCTATGTTAGAAAAACTAACTCTCTTCTAATTGCTGCTCGGAGACTTTGACCTTATTTTCAGGAGCACACCATTACGGTCCTCACAGACCAACCAATAAAAGCAGTCATTCACCGAGCGGATGCTTTCGGGAGAATTGCAAAATAGGCAATCGAGCTCATAGAGTTTGACATCAATTACCGACCTCGACCATCGATCAAGGCCCAGATACTGATAGATTTTGTGTTAGAATGCATCATTCCAGTTGAAGTCGAGTTTGAACAGAATGAGATCAGTGCCCTACTATCGCAGTTGAATCTCCTCAAGGAAAGTGCCAACCTCTCCGAAGGCTTTTGGGCTCTACATGTGGATGGCTCATCCAACTCCATCGAAGCTGGTGCGGGACTAGTCTTAATCAGCTTCGAGGGCATCATCGTCGAGTATGCACTACGCTTCGAGTTTCCTACGACCAATAATGGGGCCGAATATGAAGCACTGATCATCGAATTAAAAATAGTGAGAGAATTAAAAATAGATCAGCTTCAAGTCTATAGCAATTCTCAGCTGGTGGTAGGCCAAGTTAATGGCAGCTACGAGGTGCGGAAGGATAGTATGGTGAGATACCTTGAGAAGGTGAGGGATTTGACTCCGGCCTTCGACAGTTTTGGCATTCGATAGATTCTGAGGGTGGAAAATGTAAGAGCCGATCTTCTCTCCAAGTTGACCACTTCAACCCCAGCTGAGCTGCCCAAAGAAGTATTCTTGGAGACTCTGAAGTGTCCAACTATAGAGGAACCCCAGGTCATTCTGTAGATGAAATTTGAGCCAAGCTGGATTGACCCGTTGGTCGCCTACCTTAAGGAGGGGGTCCTTCCTCATGACCCAAAAGAAGCTTGAAAACTCAGGAATCAAGCCTCCCACTATGTTTTGTGCGAAGGCGGGCTGTACAAGAGATCATACTCGCTCCCACTGCTGAAATGTCTCTGACCTTCAGAGGCTGACCTCGCATTGTGGGAGGTGCACGAGGGACTCTGTGGAAGTCACGTAGGAGCTAGGTTCCTATCGCAAAAACTACTTCGGCAAGGGTACTATTGGTCGACCTTGTTTCGCGATTCCATGGAGTATGTGAAGAAGTATGACTGCTGTCAGAAGAATGCAAACATACAAAGATAGCCGACCTTCGAGCTTACTCCGTTAAGTGCATCTTGGCCATTTGCGTAATGAGGAATGGACATACTTGGCCCATTTCCGATGGCATTCGGACAGCGAAAGTTTCTCCTGGTCGTGATCGACTATTTCACCAAGTAGGTCGAAGCCAAACCACTAGTGAAGATTACCAAGGCCAAGGTGCAGAACTTCATCTGAAAATCAATAGTCTGTCGGTTCGATCTGCCTCAAACCCTTATAATCGATAATGGACGATAATTCACTAGGACGAGGTTCATCGAGTTCTGTGAAGAACTAAACATATCCCATCGTTTTACATCGGTGGCTCACCTACAGGCCAATGGGGAAGCTGAGGTGACCAACCGAATCCTATTGCAAGGCATCAAGACGAGGCTCGATAGAGCAAAGGGAGCCTAGGTGGATGAACTCTACCACATCCTTTGGGCTTATCGAACTACATCAAGGATGCCGACTGGGGAACACCATTCATCTTGGCCTTTGGGATGAAGGCAGTCATCCCGATCGAACTTAAGCTCTCATCTGCATGAGTCGTGGCCTTCAACGAGCAGTACAACCCATAGGACCTAAGAGTTCACCTCGACCTGCTGGAAGAAAAAAGGGAGGAAGCCCGTATCCGGATGGCAGTCTACAGATGGAAGGTGGCTCGGTACTATAACTCCAGAGTTAGAAACAAGACATTCAGATTGGAAGACTTAGTGCTCCAACGAGTCATCGTCTCTCAGCTTTAGAGTCAGGAGAAGCTCGCTCCTAATTAGGAAGGCCCGTATGAAGTAGTGGAGGTCATCCGACCTGGTACTTATCGTCTGAAGGAGCTCGGAAGGATGATGCTTCCACGACCTTGGAACTCCGAAAATCTGAGGATGTATTACCAATAATCTTCCTTCAATAAAATTCCTTCATTTTAGTGTTATTGTTCCCTGGTGCAAGAATTACGTGACGATAGAAAAAAAATAATCCAAAGGCCGTATCAAGAATAGGAGGAGAACCTCATCTTAACATGAAGCAAATCGAAGTCCTTCAACCTCGGCTGCAGGAGATAAGATCTTCCCTGAGGCAACCTCGATCGTAGGAGATAAGATCTCCCCCAAGGCAATTTTGGCTGTAGGAGATGAGATCTCCCCCGAACGATCGGCCAATCTTGGCTGTTGGAGATAACATCTTTCTCGAGCGCCCGTATCAACCTCGACCGCAGCAGATGAGATCTCCCCCGAGGTAACCTCGAGGGCAGGAGATATGATCCCCCGGGCTTCAACTTTAACGAGTGCGGAGCTCGAAAAAGGACTTCAACAATCGCCTATTTTGGTACTTCCTTTCTTCGAATTTCAAACTCAGAAGTGAGGGGACTATTGTTAGAGATAAACTCCGCTCCCACCGAAGTCCAGTCGGATGCTCAGTGTATAATACAATAGGTAGTCATAGGAAAGCCTCAGCGGCCGAACTCCTCAGCGGTCGAACTCCTCAGTGGCCGAACTCATTAGCAGCCGAGCCTCGATCGAACTCCTCAGCAATCAAACTTTTTCTTCAGTTGGACTTCTATGAAAACTGAACTCCTTACAGACTGTTGATGGATTTCTATAGGTGATCCCACTACTGAATGATTACACGACAATAATGATTGTCATTTATCAAGTCAATAACAATCGACATTTATCAAGTCAATAATGATCGATATTGATCAGGATGGTTACGACAATCATTAATCAAGGCAATTACAACAAGCTCTGCCTATAGAAAGGACCCTCCAGATATGCTTAGGCTAGGTTCTACGCTCTTATCTCCTCCTCGAAACTCTACCGAACTCCATACTGACCACTCCATTTCTGTTGGCCAATGCTAACTTGACCATCGGAGGGTCCTGCCAGAGCTACCCCCATCGACTCCGAACGAGACTTTATTTTGTAGGTCACCCACGGCGACCTCGTCTTCTTCCACTCCAGCTCAATCTGATGTCAACCAAATTTTGCACTAACACAAACTATGAAAGTAAAGCAAGAATTATAAGCATATAAAGTATGCAAAGAAAAAGAAGAAAAGAGCACAACACAAACATACAAAAATTTATAGTGGTTCGGTGCAATCCGCACCTATGTTCACTTCTCAAGCTTTTCTTAAAATTTTTACTATAATCTATTCTTGATTATAGTATATTTATTTTTTATGTTTACAAACAAACCTAGTTGGTTTTCATAGAAGTACCAACCAAAACCTAAGATCATTAGTTTTCTGCGTTCACTAACAATCTAGTTGATTTTTCAGGCTTACCAATCAAAATCTATAATATCCAATTTCGGACTTGGACGGGACTAATCCTTAAGTTTCTTTCCTCTAAAGAAATTTGTAAGGAAATTAAAATTACAAATAAAAGTTTTAGCATAGTATAAAAAATAGAGTTTAAGCTTTTTTAAATTCTAAAGAAGAAGTCAATGATGCGCTCGATTGAAGCTTGGCTTTTTTTCAAATTATGCTTGAAAGGATGTAGAAGATGTTAGAGAAGCTTGCTTTGAATACTCACTGAAATTTGTGCACAACTTTTCTCTCTTTTCTCTTTTCTTTGGATATTCAATGTTTCTCACCGAAACTAATAAAAATTCTCTTTAAATCATCTTTATATCTTTTTTAATTGATTCTCCATCTTTTAGATACCTTTAGAGATGGTTGGAGGAGAGTTTTAGTCGTTGGAAGCTCTGAAATAACCATTGAAATTGAAAAATAGCCATTACAAAATCATCCATTGAAGGCTGTCCGCATAAAACAAGATCTCTCGCTAGATTTCGAGATCTCTTGATTTTGAATCAAGACATCTTGCTGGAACCACGAGACCTCTCGAGAATCCTGTGAGACTTCTCACTCTCAGAGCATAGAAACTAAGTTTCTATCTTTTGAGATCAAGACGTCTCGAGTTCAACTCGAGATCTCTCAAAATCCTGTCAGAATTGCATTTGGGCATGCCGGTCCACTCGAGAGCTTTCAAAAGAATTTTGAGACATCTCAAAAATTACTTCAAGACTATTTTGAGAGATTTTTACTTTCAATCAAGGAGATTTAATTTTTATTTGAATTTTACTTTTTATCTTTCTTGTTTTGATCAAAGAGCTTTCTTTTTTCTGATCTTTGAAAGTCTAAAAAAAATTTCTTCTTTAAAAATCTTGACTTGATGAATTTTTATAGATCTTTTCTTAAAATAATTCTTCAATTTAAATACCTAGAAAGACTTACATCCACTCATGAAACACAAGGTTAAATACTCAAATACTCAAAGTTTGGCAATCATCAAAATCAATCATAGGGTCAATAGTGTATAAACTATCTAAAACTACATGTCTCCTGATACACATTCTTAAAATCCTTAAGCAATTATACTCACGCTTTTGTAAAATATACTTAATGTGGATGATTCATATACACGGAGTTTAGATTTTATAATCATCACCATACAGATGATTAAAATAGTAGCAAAGATTATTTATCTAAAAAAATATCTTATAATTGGATGTCGTTTGGCCTTTTGATCATTCATTTTTTACTTAATGGTCCAAATCATCCCATGCTAAATTGACTATGATAATTATATCTGATTGAAGTAAAATTTTGACAGTATACTATAAATATCACAGAGATCATCGTTGCAAGTTTTTAGATCCATCGATGATTTTTATCTATCATATCATCATACGATTATTCATGACCATCAAAATCAAATTTTATCAATCTACATAGCTAAAGCTATCAGATCGAGACAATCTTTTATGATAATACTTGCACGGTAATTACTTAAATAATGAACAATGAAGACGAACTTTAAATTTTAAAATTATGTGATATTTAAAAAAATAAAAAAAATTAAAAAATACTAATTTTTGAAAAAAATTAAAAAATATTAATTTGCTTGTGGGCTAGCTAATAGTGGATGCATTCGCACCCCTCAACCCCATTGCATCAGCCATGCACGGTGCATGTTTGCTCTTTTTTTATTTTTAAAATAGTTCATATTTTTTATTTTTTAAATTTAAAATTTTGGTCAGATTATTTATGATGAAAATTTTTCATCATCAATAATCCATCTTTTTTAATTTTTTAAAATGATTTATTTATGGTAGATTATTTATGATGAAAATATTTCATCATAAATAATCAAATATTTATGATGAAAATAAATTTATGATGTTAATAATTGATTATTTATGATGAAAAATTTTCATCATAAATAATCCTACATTTTAAATTTTTTAAATGGTTTATTCATGGTAGATTATTTATGATGAAAATTTTTTATTATAAATAATCAAATATTTATGATGAAAAAAAATTTGCATCATAAATAATTAATTATTTATGGTAAATTTTTTTTATCATAAATAATCTAATATTTTAATTTTTTAAATAATTTATTCACGGTAGATTATTTGTGATGAAAATTTTTCATCATAAATAATCTTTTTACCTAGAGGGGGTGAATTGGGTACTTATAAAAATTTTAACCAAATTTTCTTTCTAAATAAATACATGCTTTAATTTAAGCAAAATAGAGAGTTTGTGAGGTGAATGCTTTAAGCTACAGCAAAAGTAAGATAATGTATGCAAACTAAGAATATAAATATTGCCTAGCTATGCAACCCAAGAGGGGGGATGAGTTGAGTTTTTAAGATTTTAAAGCTAATTTAAAGATATCAAGATTGAATGATGGTATGCAAGTCATGTGTGTAAAGCGATTTAAGTTAGATGAAAATATAAAAAATTTGAGAGAAAGAATTTGACAAACTAAGGAAAGAAAGATAGCAAGTACATTATAAACAAGCAAGATTTATAGTGGTTTGGTGCTTCCCTTGCATCTACATTCACTTTCTAAGCTCCTACTTGAAAATTCAAAATCACTAAACGTATTCAATCAGAATACAATATTGGTACCTTCGACCCTAGTTATTCCAAACTAGCACACTTATTTTTCGGATACAAGCCAACCCAATACACTCTGATTTAAGGCTCGGATCAATCCTTCCAAGTTTTGGAACCCCCCAAAAACTTGAATCAAAATATTAAAGCAAAGTATAAGAGTTAATGACAATCAAATTCAAATTTAGCTCTCTTAATGAGCAAATAAAACCTTAAGAACACTTTTTACAATAATGGAGGAAGTTTTTCTGATTTTTCTCAAGATTGTTGGAGACTTGAATGAGCTCTTGAGAGGTTGGTGAACTTGAAATGAAAGCTTCTTTGCTTGAAGATGACTTTTGCTTAAGGCTGAATTGAATCATAAGATCTCTTATGTTTTTCTCCTTTTTATAGCCTTTTAAATCTTCAATGGGTGGAGGAGAGAATCCTGGATAAGATTTGTAGCTGTTGGAGATCTTAAAGAAAGCAATAAAAGCTGCCAAAATGGGATAAAACTAATCATTGCAGAAGATTTTCATCATAGGGGTCGACTCATGGGTCAACCTCTGGCACAGGGGTCGACCTCGAGATCGACCTTTGAGATAGAATTCAGAAAATCAATCATTTTATATTTTTGGCCTTCAGAATAGCATGGGTCGACCCTTGGCACAGAGACAATATGCCAAACAGCCCATTTTAGCAGGGGTAGACCTAGGAGTTGATCCTTTTACTTCAAACTTGATTTTCTTTCAAAATATGCATCGAAAAATTATGGGACTGCCTCCAAAAGATCAAAAATCTTTTATTCTTGCTCTTGAGGCTCTCAGATCAAAACTTGATAAAATTATGATTTTGCCTCTGAAATACAAAAAATCTTTTTTCAAGCCAAATTCATTAGTAATCCCCTCAAATGCTTTGTAATCATCAAAATCAATTCTTGGAGTAACAATCTTTTCCTTTTTGATGATGACAAAATATTTGAGCACAAGCAAAAAATAAAGCATGTAGAAGCCTACATCACTTACTAGAATATCAAATTTAATTATTTCATAAATATTGCATAAAGAATAATTTGAAGATTACTTATGGTTGATATTCAAATTATTTGCAAAAGTATTTGACTTACTTATTCCTTTTGTCAATTTTATTTTACTTCAATTTTGCTTATAGCCCAATTTTATTTACTCTACTTCCTCTTTTTGACATCATCAAGAAAGATCTTAAAAAATTTTAAAATTCAAAAAGAAAAAGCCTCCCCCTTAAATTATTCTATATATTTTTCTATTAGAATAGGAGTTTATAACAAAACTTTCAATTAGCTTATATACAATATAGTATTTACAGCATAACATAATAGAATTTTAGGTAATTCATAGAGGTTACATTTCACATCATTCAAATGACATCATCATATTTATTTACACATATTTACATCCAAATGATTATCATTCCATACATAATAAATCATAACATCAAGTCATCAAAACATATTAGTGCTGAAGGTATCAAAAAGCATTCATGAGAGTTAGGCCATCAAAACATACAAAATTCATGGATACAACTATCCATGATCCAAGCAGCCAATAGTACCAATGCCATAAGTTAGATTCAAAAAAAAAAAAATCAACCATGACTTGATCAACAATTCATAGAAACAACTAAGAGATACTAGATCATAACCTAATACAAAGATGACTAAACTAAATCTAGTAGAGATCACAGCTGGAAGCATCTGAATCAGATGAGGAATCGGAGATGTGATGGAGTGTGTCAAATGATAGATGTATCAAATTCAAAAAAATAAATCAAAAATTCAAAAAATTAAATCAAATCAAATGAATCAGCTCTCCTATAAAAGCTTATCATTTAAAATTTTTTCTTTACAAAAAATTAGCTTAAACTCAAATATCAAAGGCTCTTTTTCTTTTTGAATGAATATGATTTTTTGAATAGATTTTTAAGTATGTACTTTTAAGCTTTAAGAGGATTAGAGCTTTTCAAAAATTTGAATAGTAAAATCAAGCATAATATTTAATTCATTATTCATTCTTTTCTTTTCTTAAATAAATTTCAGTCAATTAAGTTCAAAAAAGATATATATCAAAAATATATCGAGCAAAACAAAGATTGTATCAGAGCAAAAATAATTTTATAAAGATTTTTAAAGGCATACTAAAAATTTTGTATTATATTTATATTTTTAAATGAGTTTCAAAATTAGAAGTATGTATCAAAATTAATTTATTTGGAGTGAGAATATATCTTAAATTAGTTTTAAGTCCAATTAGTTATCAAAAATGATTTGGCAATCAAACCAATTGGATTTAAACTGAATAATCACATGAAGGCTTAAGTGAAAAGAATCATAAAATAATCAAAGTTCAGTGTCCTTAATTCAAATTAGTTAGAATATTCAGTCAAGACTAACTAGATAATATTTAAGAAACAAACATCTTTTCTCTTATTTTTTAAGAGTAAATATCAAAAAATTCATCGCATAATATTTTCTCCCCCTCTTTTTCATAATTATTGTTGGATAAATTTACTTTTAGTTTTTCTTCCTCATTTTGAAAGAATACAATAAATTTAGAATGAATATCTTTTTTTTAAAAAAATTCTATTTATGAATAATATGGATTAAAAACACATCTCTTCCTTTTTGAATAAAATAAATGCATTAAACAAAATTATTTTGATCTTCAAAGATTTAAGAGAGATGGAATATTTCAAAGATTAAAGATTTTAAATAGATCATTCAAAGTAAATTATAAGATATATTCAATTTTTTAGGTATGATATCTTCTTTTTTTTTATTATTATATATATTAAGATCAATAAAATATAAGATAAATATTAAGCTGTCTGATATCAATTGATTAAAAATTAAAGTCCTCTTTGAATATTTGGTTTTAATAGCTTTTGTGAAATATTTTGCTTGACATCAATATCAAAAGACTTAAAAAGAGTATTTTTCTTAAATTTATTTTTTAAAATTAATCAATCTGGACAAGACATGAATATTCATCAATAATCCTCTTTTAAAATAAAAAATAATTTCTTGATACTAATTAATTTTTTTAAAAAAATAATAATATGATCAAAATAGTTACTTAAAATGAATCAAATGATCAAAATCATTAGAATGCTCAAATAAATCCATGAGATAAGTAAAGTATAATTATTTATCCATGATTTTTTTATTAAGTTCAAAAATAATTTTTTTCTTATAGTCAAGAAAAAGATAAGAAGGATAGATAATTTTTAACTTAAAGCAATGAAATTAAGTCTCAAGGATTGATCCATAAATATTAGTAGAGGATAAGTTGGGATCAAAAGAAGGATATTTAAGTAAAAGGATCTAGAATTCTTAATTTTCTTCTAATTTTATAAAATTTATCTTCACTTAAGGTCTTAATAAAAATATCAGCCAATTATTTTTTAATAGAAACATATTCAAGAATTATATCATTATTTTGAACATGTTTTCTTATGAAATGATATTTAATTTCAATATGTTTTGATCTAGAGTGTTGGATTGGATTGTTAGATAGATTTATGGCATTAGTATTATCATATCTTATGAAAATTTTATTTAGTTTGATGTCAAAATCCTTAAGTTATTGTTTAATCCATAAGATTTGTGCACAGCAACTTTCGACTGCAATGTATTCGACCTCAATCGTAGACAATGCTACCGAATTTTGCTTCTTGCTAAACTAAGAGATTAAGTTAACTCCTATAAATTGGCAAGTTTCATTAGTACTTTTTCTATCTAATCTACATTTAGTAAAGTCTGCATCTGAATATCTAGCTTAATCAATTGATGAATTCTTAGAGTACCATAAACCTAAGGTTTGAGTTTTTTTTAGATATTTAAGTATTCTTTTCACAGCATTTAAATGTGATTATTTTGGATTAGATTGAAATTGTGCACATAAATAAACACTAAATATGATATCTGATCTACTAATAGTTAAATACAATAAAGAGCCTATCATGCCTCTATAAAGCTTTGTATCAATACATTTACCTCCTTCATCCTTGTCAAGCTTATATGATGGACTCATGGGTGTACCAATGGCTTTGAAGCTCTCCATCCCAAATTTTTTAAGTAGCTCTCTTGTGTACTTACTTTGGGTGATGGAGATCTCTTCCTTTATTTGTTTAATTTGAAGTCCGAGGAAGAACGTTAGTTCATTCATCATGTTCATCTCAAACTTCTCTTGTATGAGTTTAGCAAAATCTTGATATAAAGTTTCATTAGTAGACTCAAATATAATGTCATCAATATATATTTGTATTACTAAGATGTCATCATAATCTCTTTTAATGAAACAGATTGTATCTACATTTTGTCTTAAAAATCCATTATTAAGTAAGAATTTATTTAATCTTTCATACCAAGCCCTAGGTACTTGTTTTAAACCATATAATGCTTTGTTTAATTTGAAAATATGATTTAGAAAAGCATGATTTTCAAAATCAGAAGGTTATTCTATATAAACTTCTTTAGCAATATATCCATTTAGAAAAGCACTTTTAACATCCATTTGAAATAACTTGAAATTCATAAAGCATGCATAAGCAAGTAAAAATCTAATTGCTTCTAGTCTAGCAACAGGTGCAAAGGTCTCATCAAAATCAATTTTTTCTTCTTGATAAAAATTTTTTGCAACTAATCTTGCTTTATTCCTAATTATATTTTCATTTTCATCCAATTTATTTCTATATACCTATTTTGTGCCAATTATTGGATGATTTTTAGGTCTTGATACTAAGGTCCATACATTATTTTTTTTGAATTGATTAACTTCCTCTTGCATTGCATTTATCCAATTATAATCTTTTTCGGCTTCATCTATGATGTTAGGTTCAAAATGAGAAACAAAAGAAAAATGATTGTATGCATCTCTAAGTGAAGAGCGAGTTCTTACCCCATGTGTAGGATCACTAATAATTAGCTTTTTGGGATGATCGTGAATATATCTCCAATCTTTTGGAAGATCATTTATACCTTGAGGTTGTTTCATTGTCCTTCACTTTTATTTTCTTGCTTGTGTTCATGATCCTCTTCATTTTGAATTATTAAATCCTTTAGGATGATCTCCTTCATCCCTTCTATAAGGGGATCTGCATCATCAATACCCTTACTCTTTCTTGATAGAAGATCATTAGTCTCATTAAAGATAACATGTATTGACTCCTCTACGACTAAAGTTCTTTTGTTAAAAACTCTAAAAGCTTTACTAGAGGAGGAATAACGAAAAAAATAGTTTTATCGAATTTTGTATCAAATTTACCTAGTTTTTCTTTACCATTATTCAAAACAAAACATCGACAATCAAAAATATGAAAATATGCAATGTTAGATTTTCTTCTTTTCCAAAGCTTATAAGATATTTTCTTTAAAATTGGTCTGATTAGGGCATGGTTTAAGATGTAACATACCGTATTAATTGCTTCTATCCAAAAGTATCTTGGGAGGTTGCTTTCACATAGCATGGTATGGGCCATTTCTTCTAGAGTTCTATTTTTTTTTCAACTATCCCATTTTGTTGGGGTATCCTAGGTGCTGAAAATTTATAGGTTATTCCTTTTTCATCACAAAATTTTTTAAAATTTTGATTTTCAAATTTGGTTTCATGATCACTTCAAATGCTTTGAATTGAAAATCCTTTTTTATTTATAACTTTTTGATAAAATTTTGAAAAAATATGAAAAGTTTCATCTTTATGTGCCAAAAAAAATTCCATGTAAAACGTGAGTAGTCATTGATAATTACAAAACCATAATATTTTTCACCTAAGCTTGTTGTTCTTGTAGGACCAAATAAATCCATGTGCAATAGTTCCAATGGCCTAGAAGTTGAAACAATATTTTTAGATTTGAATGAAACTCTAGTTTGTTTACCTAGTTGGCATGCATCATAAATTTTATCTTTTTTAAAGTTTAATTTTGATAAATCGATAATTAATTTATTTTTGATAAGCTTTGAAAGTGAATGCATACTAATGTTTGCAAGCCTATGGTGCCAAAGTCAACTAGTCTCATTAATTTTGGCATTCATAGCTACTAGACATTGCATGTTTATTATAGAAAGATTATTCAAATCTACCATATAAACATTACCATGTCTATATTCAACAAACTTAATGTCATCATCATTGGGACTAGTTACAATGCATAATGAAGATTCAAAAATAACTTTGTAACCCTTGTCACAAAGTTGACTAATGCTTAAGAGATTGTGTTTCAAACTATCTATTAATAAAATATTTTCAATATACTTGGAGGGAGTGATACCAATGTTACCTATACTGATAATTTTTTCTTTGCCATTATCTCCAAAGGTGACCATTCCTCTATTTTTAGCATCAAGCGTGATGAATTGGGACTCATCATCGATAATGTATTTTGAGCATCCGCTATCAAAATACCATCTTCGATTTTCTTCTTTGGATACAAGATACACCTACATGCGAAATCAAGTCCTTACTCTAGGTACCCAAGTTTTCTTAGATTCTTTAAGGTTAGTCACAATGGTTTCTTTGGAATCTATATTTTTTTTACATTTAAATTATTAGAGAAACATGTATAAGATTTATGTTCTAGTTTATCATATTTAAAGGAAGTAATATTTAAAAATTTATTGCTTTGTGAATCTACAAAAATATTTTTCAAAAATTTTTATTTTTTTAGGAGATTATAGCCTAGACCGGCCTTATCATAAACGATCTTTTGATTTTCAAGAATTATATGAAGTTTATTTAAACTTAAAGTAAAATTTTCAACTATCGATTTTAACTTATTGATTTTATTTTTCAAATTTAGATTCTCTTGAGTTAAGACTAGTTTTTCACTTAGGATAATTTTATTTTCTTTTAGCAAGACTTGGTTCTTAAATTTTTTATCTTTATTTTTAGTTTCTAATTTTTTTAAATTATCTACCAAATCATAGAAAGCTTCTTGAAGTTCTTCGAATGTAAATTCATTTGAGATTTTAGCATTTACCTTATTTTTATGTGCCATAAGGCATAGGTTGGTTTGTTCATGAGCTTCTTTCTCTTCAAAACTTGAGTCATCATTGTCACTCTATGTTGCCACCATAGTCTTTTTCTTATATTTCTTGAAAATCCTTTTAAGTTGAGGACATTCAAACCTAAAGTGCTCCGACTTCTTATATTCATAGCAAATAAGGGACTGCTCCCTATCCTTTTCCTCGCTATGCTCTCTTTTGGTAGGTGGCTTTTTCCTCATCCCTTATTTTCTCTTTAAAAATCTCTTAAACTTTCTTTCGATGAGGGCTATTTCTTCATCTTGTTCTTCATCTTTCATTTCATCGAATTCTTTATCTTATTGAGTGGTGGATTTGAGGGCTATTATCTTCTTCTTCTTGATATCTTCTTCTTGATGTTGTTTCATGCTTAGCTCGTGCATCATTAGTGATCCTAGAAGCTCCTCCAAGGGTAAAGCATTTAGATCTTTGGCTTCTTGGATTGTAGTCACTTTGGCCTCCCATGTTCTTGGCAAAGATCTAAGAATCTTTCTTACAAGGTCATTGTTAGAATAAAACTTGTCAAGATTTTTAAGACCATTTATAATATTCATAAATCTAATAAATATTTTAGTTATTGACTTATCATGCTCTATTTTGAAAAGTTCATATTTGTGCACAAGTATATTAATTTTTGACTCCTTAACTTGATTAGTGCCTTCATGAGTTACTTCTAACATATCCCATATTTTCTTAGTCGACATGTATGTTGAAATATGATTAAATTCATTAGCATCTAAAGCACAATATAAAATATTCATGGCTCTTGCATTGAGTTGAGCCATTTTCTTATCAACCTCATCCCATTCTTTTTTGGATTTGATTGATTCCACATCATCAATTATCTTAGTGGGTGTGTGTGGTCTATTAACTATGATACTCCATATATCATAATCAAGTACTTATATGAATATTCTCATCCGAGCTTTCCAATAGGTATAGTTTGATCCATTGAAAAGTGAAGGTCGATTTATGGACTGCCCCTCGACTTGAGAAATACTAACTTAGGTTACCATAGATTTTTAACTTTTTGATGGTTAAATCAAAGTAGGACTAGAGCATCGGGCTCTGATACCACTTATTGCCCAGCTATGCAATCCAAGAGGGGGGGTTGAATTGGATTTTTAAGATTTTAAAGCTAATTTAAAGATATCAAGATTGAATGATGATATGCAAGTGGTGTGTGTAAGGAGATTTAGGTTAGATAAAAATATAAAAAATTTAAGAGAAAGAATTTAACAAACTAAGAAAAGAAAGATAGCAAGCACACCACAAACAAGTAAGATTTATAGTGGTTCGATGCTTTTCTTGCACCTACATCCACTCTCCAAGCTTCTACTTGAAAATTTAAAATTACTAAACGTATTCAACCAGAATACAATATCGGTACCTCCGACCCTAGCTATCCTAAGCTAGCATACTTATTTTTTAGGTACAAGCCAACCCAATATACTCCAATTTAAGGCTCGGATCAACCCTCCCAAGTTTTGGAACCCCCCAAAAACTTGAATCAAAATAATAAAGCAGGGTATAAGAGTTAATGATAATCAAATACAAATTTAGCTTTCTGAATGAGCAAATAAAATCTTAGAAATATTTTAATTTTACAATAATAAAGGAAGCTTTTTTGATTTTTCTCAAGGTTGTTGGAGACTTGAATGAGCTCTTAAGAGGTTGGTGAACTTAAAATGAAAGCTTCTTTGCTTGAAGATGACTTTTGCTTAGGACTGAATTGAATCATAAAATCTCTTATATTTTTTCTCTTTTATAGCCTTTTAAATCTTAAATGGATGGAGGAGAGGATTTTGGATAAGATTTATAGCCATTGGAGACCTTAAAAAAATAATAAAAGCTGCCAAAATAGGATAAAACTAGCAATTGTGGAAGATTTTCATCATAAGGGTTGACTTATGGATCGACCTCTGGCACAGGGGTTGACCTCTAAGATAGAATTTAAAAAATTAACTATTTTATATTTTTGGCCTTCATAACAGCAGAGGTTGACCTTGCGGTCGACCCTTAGCATAAAGACAGCATGCCAAATAGCCTATTTCAGCAGGGGTAGACCTAAGGGTCGAGTCTTTTACTTCAAGCTTAATTTTCTTCCAAAATATGCATAAAAAAGTTATGAAACTACCTTCAAAAGATCAGAAATATTCTATTCTTGCTCTTGAGGCTTTCAGATCAAAACTTGATAAAATTATAATTTTGCCTCTGAAATATAAAAAGTTATTTTCCAAGCCAAACTCATTAGTAATCCTCTCAAATACTTTATAATCATCAAAATCAATTCTTGGAGCAACAATAAACAATGCAAATTAGAAATAATAGCAAAGTAAAGAAAGCAAGAAGTAAAGCAACATGACAAACATACAAAATTTTATAGTGGTTCGATACAATCCGTACCTATGTCCACTCTCTAAGCTTTTCTTAAAATTTTTACTATAATCCATCCTTGATTATAGTTTGTTTATTTTTTCAGACTCACAAATAAATCTAGTTGATTTTCACAGAAGCACCAACCAAAACCTTGCAATGTTAGTTTTCTGGGTTTACTAACAATTCAGTTGATTTTTTGGGCTCACCAATCGAAACCTAACAAGTTTAATTCCAGGCTTGGATAGGCCTAATCCCCAAGTTTCTTTCTCCCAAAGAAACTTGTAAAGAAACAAAAATATAATTACAAAATTTTAGCATAAAAATAAAAATAGAATTTTAAACTCTTTGAAAGTCCTAGGAAGAAGCTGATGATGTGCTCAATTGAGGCTTGGATTTTCTTTAATTTATACTTGAAAGGATGTGAAAGATGTTGGAGAATGCTTTGAAGGCTCGCTAAAATTTGTGCACAACTTTTTTCTTTTTTTTTTCTTTGGATTTTCAATATTTCTCACTAAAATTGAAAGATTCTCTCTTTAAATCTATTAATCTTATTTTTTAATTAATTCTTCACCTTTAAATATCCTTGGAGATGGTTGGAGAGAGAGTTCTAGCCATTGGAAGCTCTGAAATAGCTGTTGGAGTGGAGAAATAGCCATTAGAATGGTTGCAGAAAAATCTTGTTAAAGCTGTTGTACATTTAGAGAGCTCCTGATTTTTCTAAGAGAAGTCTCGATTTCACAACGAAAGCTTTCAAAAATTTTTGAGAGGTCATGATCTCAGAATACAGAAATGAGGTTTCTATTTTCTGAAATGGAGAGGTCTCATTCTGTTTTGGAGACGTCTCAAGCCTTTGCCAGGGCAATATGCAGGCACGCCAAACAGCTTGGAGAAGCCTCCAAATTTTCAGAAGTCTCCTCAGGAGAAGTCTCCAAAATTTCAGGCTTCATTTTTCTTCAATATTTGACCTTTCAAACTTGAATTTGTTGGCTCCAAACTCTTCTAAATATAATTGCTTTCTTCAATTTTATTTTCTTTTGTTTCAATCATACTCTCTTCATACTAAGCCATCCAAATATATGTAAAATTATTCTTTTAAGAATTTTGGCAAGGCATCTTGAGAGGATTTGCTCTTGAGATAAATTCTTTATTTTAGATATTTGAAAAAATCCTACACACATTCTTGAAACATGATTAGATACATAATATACTAAATATTTTAAAATCATCAAAATCAATCTCAGGGTCAACAAATCGATTATTTATGATGAAAAATTGATTTTCATCATAAATAATAGATTATTTACGACGTAAAATTTTTATCATAAAAAATCAACTTTTTTATTTTTTAAATAATTTATTTATGATTGATAATTTGCAATAAAATTTTACATCATAAATAATCAATTATTTATGATAAAAATTTTATTTCAATCATAAATAATTGCTTATTTATGATAAAAATATTTTTTATCATAAATAAAACTTACTAGTGATGAAATTTTTTTTCCATCGCTAATACTTGTATTTGCAATGAAATTTTTTTCATCGCAAATAATTCTATCGCAAAAGATTAGATTTCTTATAGTGAAGCTAAAACTCCTTGCTTTGATGTGTCAACCTTTTAGACAGGATATTTTTTTTTATAAATCGAGCATACTAGCTCATCTTTCGTGCTCTAATCCGATAATAGGGCATAAGCTGAAAAGTCGTTTATTATCCACATAAGCACCATGTGTATGGAGAATGGCTCATTCATTAAAATATCAAAAGTTGGAATATCTTGAACGCTCCATAACTATTTTAGTTCGGCAATAAGAGACTGCAAATAGACATCAATATCATTTTCTACCTACATCGGTCTAGGGATGAGCACTATTATGAAAGCAAAGGATTTTTTATACACATCCATGGTGGGAGGTTGTAAATATAAATAAACACTAGCCATACACTGTAGTTGGTATTCATGTGCTTGAACATGTTGAAACCATCATATGACAAGCCCAACCTCATATTATGTATCTCTTGTGCGAAGTTGGAATGTATTTCATTAAACTTTTGTCATGCCTCTCCATTGATTGGATGCCTCAATACATCATCTTTTATTCACTCCTCTTCATGCTATCTCATATCCTTCGATGTCCTTGCTGACATAAATAATTTTTATAGTTTTGATATCAAAAAAAAGTGCTACATCAGCTTTTAAGGAACATGGATCGGTGTGTCATCTTTATTCTATTTTTATCTAGATACACCGTACCTCGTACACTCATTTTGGTTGGCATCCACCTCCCAATAGAGCATGCAATCATTAGGGCATGCATGTATTTTGGTGTAAGTAAAGCATAACTATTCAATAATCCTTGATGCTTCATAATGATTCTTCAAAATTTGTGTATTGTCTAAAAGAATATCCCTAAAAAATTTTAGTATATAGTTTACTCCATTATTACTGAACTTATTAGAGCATTTTGTATGATACAACCAGATTAAGAACTCAAACTTTGCCATCCTTTTATATTTGGGATACAACAGAATATTAGTGTCCTCCATCAACTTGTGAACCTTCTCTACATCCTCACTATTTATCATTTCACCAACCATAGGATCAAGCATGGACATAGATGTACCATCATTATGGCCAACAAATGAGAAGACATTACAAACCATTTGTTCCATGTTGATCACCTTCTTGCAGTCTATCCTCATCATGTTGATTCCAACAAATTTCATAACCAGGTTTAAAGCTATAAATAGTGAGATGATCATTTACATCTTGACGAGGTAGCCAAGGCCCACCCATATACTTGTTACAAGGATATTGGATAAGTCCATGATCTCTAAATTTTTTTATAGCAAAATCAAAAAACTTTTAAAGTCCAGCCTTATATTCTGACAAGAGTCTACTCAACTTCGTTCACCCCTCATCCATTATAAAAATGATAATACTGTAATTAAATCATGTGTGGAAATGAGTCACAACACAACAACATCAAAATAATTTGGTAGTAATTACTCATAATTTGCACACATATACCAATGCTTAGAGTTCATAACATCATTATATAGACAAACAAAAAATATTATTTGCATTAAATATCATTTTTAGATACCAATGCATTATAAACAAAAAATGTTATTAGCATTAAACATCATTACATACCAATGCATTATAAATAAATATTTGAAGAAATAAAAATACATTAAATATCATTTTAGATATGCAATAAATGCATCCTATCACCAACTAATAGGTAAAGATAGGTCCTATCTCATTCAAAAATTGTATTAATTCTAAAGTTTCATTACAGTAATCAAATGATATGTAATAGGGATCGAAAAAAATTTTGACAATATTTTTTCTTAGTTCTTCATAGTAGGGAGAGCAAAAAAAAAAATACTGTCCATAATTTCTTTCAAACCCTCAGCATACCATTTGAAACTATAATTATATATAGAATTATTTATAATTTTTAAACTATCTAAATTGGATAATCAATAGATTATTGTACATAATTCTTCCATCCATACAAAAATATATAAATATATGGATGTCGTAGATTATGCATACTAATCAATTGATGGGTCTATCATCATGCAATGCAACAAGCAAAAGCAATAGAGACTAAATAATAATCCAAAAAATTTTATGCAATAAATTTCATAACAGGAGCTACATTAATTCTATTACTCAGAACTCGATGGTTCAGAACCTGACGGCATGGCCCAGAACTCATGGGCATGACCCAAAATCTACTAGGATGATCTAGAACTCATTGACATGATCCAAAATCCGCTGACATGGCCTAGAACTCGATGGCCTAGAATTTGCTAGCATGGCCGACAGCTGCTGGCACGGCATAGAATCTATCGACATGGCAAAGAACTCGCCAGCATGACTCAGAACCCATCGGCATGGCTCACAACCATATCCACTAGAGGAATATTCATTGCATAGCACCAATGCTTAACTGCTCCTCACCACGCATAGAGGAAGACCCATGTCGGGTGAGTACGTCACCCTGAGCCCACCTCAATACATAGTGGACCGAATACCTCTTCCAAACGCCCCATCTAGATTGCTATATCAAATCGCCATGAGTCATTTAAGTCTGGCATTTAATTGAAGCCCCAGCGTCCATTGAGACTTGAACTTGGATCGGTTGGTTAGAAGAGAAGGCCCGTTCCATTGGACTACCACCGCGGTGGTTTATAATAATATTTATTATTATATTTATAATAATATTTTATAATAATTATTATAAATATTATTATAAATATTTATATTTTTATAAATATCATAAATATTATTATAAATGATTATAAATATTATTATAAAATTAAATATAAAAATATCTACTGTCGCTGCAAGGAGGAGGGTCATGCAGACTTGCGAGGGTCATCGATCGGTAGGCGACACTAGAGGGAAGGGCCGGCGACGGCGGTGCTAGAAGGAAGGGGGCGGCCAAAGGAGGTAAGGATGAGGGAGGTGGGGTCGAGGGGGCCAGAGCTGATGTAGTGCTAGAGGGAAGGCGCAGGCTGACGAGGTCGAGGGAGGTGAGGTTGATGGGGATAGGATCGAGGCCAAGGGAGGTGGAGTCGATGAGGATGAGGGAGGAGGGGCCATGGGGGCCAGAGCAGGTGACGGTGCTAGAGGGAGGGGGTGACGATAGGTAGGTTGGCAGCAAGGTGGATAGCTAGGGCATGGGTTGCAGAGAAGAGAGAGAAAGAGAGAAAGAGGTATGGTCGGGCGCACGAAATGAATTAGTTAGCCAAAAAAATCTCAAAAGCTATGGTAGCGATTTTTGAAAATGCTGCCATAGTCCTATAGTAGCGGTTATTTGCAACTGCTACTATAGACCTATGGCAGCGGTTTAAAAATTGCTGCAATAGACATATAGCAGTGGTTACTTTACAACCATTGCTATAAAATCTAAATATATATTTTTTTATTTTTTTTGAACATGATATAATTTTAAAATTTAAAGTCAATCTTTATTATTTATTATCTAAATAATTATCGTTAGAGTATTATCATAAAAATCCTTCTTGATCCGATAGCCCTAGCTATGTCGATCAATAAAATTTAATTTCGACGACCACGAATGATCACATGATGATCTAATAAGTAAAGATCACTGATGGATTCAAAAATTTCTAATGATAATCTCAATGATATTTTTAGCATACTATCAAAATTTTACTTCAATTGGACATCATTATCATGGTCAATTTAGCATGGAATGATTTTGATCATTAAATAAAAAATGAATGATCAAAATGCCAAATGACATCTGATTATAAGATGATTTTTTAGATAAATATTCTTTGCTACTACTTTAATCATTTGTACAGTGGTGATCGTAAGATTCAAACCATGCGTACATGAACAATCCTAAATTATATGTCTCTTAATATTCATTCTTAAAGTTCTTTAGTAATCATGCTTATGCTTTTGTAAGATTTGCTTAATATGGATGGTTCGTATAGACATGGTTTGGATTTGATGATCACCATCGTACAAATCATTAAAGTAGTATCAAAGATCATTTATCTAAAAAATCATCATATAATCGAACGCCATTTGATCTTTTGATCACTTATTTTTCATTTAACATCATAATTATTCCATGCTAATTGATCACGATAATGATGTTCGATTGAAGCATAATTTTGATAGTGTACTATAAATATCACTAAGATCATCGTTGCAAATTTTTGGATCCATCGGTAGTCTTTACCTATCAGATCATTATGCAATCATTTAGAGCCATCGAAATTAAATTTTATTAATCAACATAGCTTGGTCCATCAGATCGAGGATGTCTTTTACGATGATACTCTAACGATAATTATTTAGATAATGAATGATGAAAATTAATTTAAAATTTTAAAATTATATCATATTAAAAAAATATATATAATAGTGGTTACAAATAACCATCGCAATAAGTTGAACCTATTGCAGTAGTTATATATAACCACTGCCATTTATCAATCCTATGGAAGCGATTAACCAACCACTACAATAGGTCAAACCTATGGCAAAGTTATAAATAACTGCTGCTATATGTCAAACCTATGACAGCGATTATTGATAACCACTTAACCACTGCTATATATCATCTTTGGTAGCGGTTATCAATAACCGCTACTATATCTCAAATCTATAGCAACGGTTATAAATAACTGCTGCCTAGACTCTATGACAATAGTTTTTGAACCACTATAGTAGTAAACACTACCATAGACCCTTTTTGTAGCAGTGCATGCTCGCGCGTGTGCATTAGACTTGTCTGCATGGGCCGCTCACCCGCCTAGGCTGCACACTTGCCTAGGCTGCGCCCATGGACCTACCGTATGCTAGGCCGCGCCTAGGTGCAGGCCTGCATGCCTGTGAGCCATGGCCTGCTGCTCTTCGCATGAGCTCCATCCCTGAACTTCTTTCGTTCTTGTTTATGTCCTATTATTGGGTAGATTAGGCTCCATCACCCAACAACTCTTCCACTTGAAGACTAAGATATCCAAACATGCATCTACCTAAAATAAAATAAACTTTCATAATATAAGTTAGTATTCTATGCGATGCCTTCATTAAACTAGCTTTGGAGGCCAATTGGGGCCATGCATATCTCCAATTTCTCTGCAGTAACCATTTTAGTCAACATGTTGGCTGAATTCTTTAAGCCCCGAATCTTTTTCAATGACAATCTTCTATCTTTAGATAATACTCTGATGAAATGATTGTTAGAAAATGTATCCTAAAACCAATCATTTAAGTTGTAGATGATTGTAATTTATATATGAATTATCAATTAATAATAGTTATTTATCTTATTCATCATAAATTATTTATCTTTCTTAAATGAACTCTTATGTTATGATGAAGTCTTTAGAACCATAAATCAATCAATAAAAAAGAATTTATCAAATGATTCTTAAAATTATTCACGATCAAATGATAGGTTATTAATTAGGATGATAATTTATCAAGTATAGATCGCTATATGTCATATGCGTTGGTTATCCTCATAACCAAGTGGTGTGAAGACACTGGTATGGCATACAGATAAGATGTAAGAGTACATCTACATTGAACATGACCAATGTAGCATTTTGCTATCAAGAGTAGCTAGTAAAGGCTTATAGATATAGGTGTCCCTTTGATCTGAGATCATCATGATGACTTGCAAGCAACTCACAGTACTTTGGTGCTGGATCACTTGTATTTCTAATATAGTAATGAAAGATTTTTGGGTATAGTCAAGTACTTGTAGAGTTGATATATGAGTTAAGTGTGATTGACTACTCTTGGTTAATTTCAGGAGTGAATGTCTTGCTGTGTTTCAATTGAGCAAAACCTAGTGGGTAATTCTTATAAGGAGTCATGGGATTTATAATTTTGAGACACAATATGGATGAACTATTTTGAGTATTGATAGTTAACTCGAAGTCATCCTAAGCATTAAGGATCAAAAAGATGAATTATATGATAACCATAGGCTAAGGTTCTAAGAATATTACTTTACATACATTCGACTTATTCGGACGTTGGGTCCCATTGCTAGATGGTCATTTTGAATGGCACAAAAATTAATTTCTATGCTACCAATATAAGTTCAAACCTATGGGATCATACATATAAGAGACTTCTATCTGATCAGATGGTTGATCAATGATTAAGAATCATTCAATGATCAAATCATCAATATGATTAATGATTGATCAAGTGCAAGTGTTGTAGGAGGATTAATTAGCAATTGGATTGCTAATTGGCTCAATTTGATTAAGTAATTAGGCCAAGATCAAGTCTAATTAAATTAGATTCAATTAGATTTAGTTTGGACTTGATTAGGTCAAGTCTAATTGGTTTATGAAATAAGTCAATTATAAGGAAGATTGATTTCCTATTCGATTAGGACTTAAGTATACCTAATTTTTAATTTATTTAAAATTTAAATCAGATTTAAATATAATATAATTTAATTTAATTAGGCACTTAGTTGAACTAGGATTATCTTTATTTAGGTTACACCAATTCTAATTAGAATAGGATTTAAATTGGATTTGACCTGGTTAAATTGGAGAGTCCTAGTTTAACTGGGATTCTCCCTCCTCCCTTGCACCTAGCACCTCAAATCCCATGCCACTTTTTTCCTCATATTGGTGTGAGATTTCTCACGCCAATGTGAAGTCCCATGCCCCTTTCGTTGGTGGTTTTAGAATGTTGTTTGAATTGGTCAAACAAGGAAGTTATTTATAGAGTTTTGATTTTTCAAAACTCTTCCTCCATTCTTAAGGAAACTAGTTCCATGCCCCTTATTTTTTTTGTCCCCTATTTTCTTGGGATTTACTGCACCTTTCTTTTCCCTTTAGGCATGAATTGGTTCACATAAAAAGGCAAGAGGCATCCAAGAGTTGGATGCCTCCATAGATTCCTTAGAAGACTAGGTGTTTGACCTAGTCTTGGTTTCTAGGATGGTGCCTCCTTTTAAGGAGCTTTTGGCATGAAGATACTAAGTGATTCCATAGAAAAATTAGAGAAAAGGAGAGAGGGGGCATGGTGAATTGGTCACCTTATTTCTCAGAGGTGTGGCCTTTTTTTTTGCTATCATCTTGTTATGTCCTGTTGAGAGAAAAAAGAAGAGAAGAGGAGTCTTCTCTTAGGATTTTCTCTTGAACTCTTTTTTTCTTTATGTTTTGAGAGATTAGTAAGGAGTTTCTCTCCATCAATCCTTCTCTAGATCTTCTTCTCTTGGAGGATCCAAGAGATCTAAAGAAAGTTTTTCAGATCAACCATCAGGAGGAATTTACAAGAAGCTAGCACTTCGCGCGGATCTTCATTCGACGAACCTCTGATCAATATAGGAGCCTTGTGTGGACAACCTGTAGAGGCTCGACATTTTATGTAGCTTTGAGTAATGAAGATAACCATAAAAATCAGCAGTAGTGTTCTCAACCCGTGCAAAGGTAAAGAGATCCGATCTCTTTTATACCTAGATTTGATCTAGGGTTTGCTATATGTGATCTAGGGTACTGATATAATCAATACCAATTTAATTTTTATTTTTATATTTATGTTCTCATCTTGACATATCATAGATCCTAGATGTAGATATTTAGTGATTTGATCACATACAAAAATTGATTAATTAGATTAATTAAAGTCTTTCGCTACATCATTTTTCAAAATTTTTTTGAAAGGCATGCATGAAACCCTGCATACTTTTTCTTTCAGTGATATCTTAGCTATATGTACTTTATTCTCATATGGAACATAAGATTCTTCATAAGATAAATAGTACTCTGACTGTCACTAAATAGTACACTACAATTATGTTCTCTACCTAGTCCTTTTACTAAATTCTGTAGCTAAATCATTTTCTTACTAGCTTTTATAATTGCAACATACTCCACCTCGATGGTAGAAAGAGCCACGATCTTCTATAGCTGTGCTCACTGCTATCCTACCAATGGTAAAAATAAATTCAATCGTACTCTTCAGTGTCAGCATTACCACCTTAGTTTGCATCCATGAATCTTTATAGTATTTGACTCTCTCTCCTATAGCATAAGCCAACGTCCTTGGTATATTTCAAGTATCTTAGGATCCATTTGACAGCTTCTCAATATTGCTCATTAGGATTAGCCATGTACCTGCTCATAGCTTCCACTACACGTACAATGTCGGATCTTATACAAACCATCGCATACATCAAGCTGCCAACTACTGAAGCATAAGAAATCCTAGCCATTCTCTTCAGCTCATCATCGTCCTTGGGTGACTATTCCTTTAAAAGCTTAAAATGACTGGTCAAAGGTGTCTTCATAGGCTTAGCATCTATCATGTTAAACATGTCTAGCATCATTTTAATGTAGCTATCTTGTAGCAGCTTTAATGTACTTGCTACTATGTCTCTTTCAATTCTCAACCCAAGTATTTATTTTGCTTCATCCATGTCTTTCATTACAAACTCTCTTGATAGCTCTCTTTCTATCTTTCAATCTCTCACATGTTTGGTCCAGCTACTAGCATGTTATCAATGTACAAGAGTAAGATATTAAAACTACCATCAAGTATCTTGATATGATAGCAATGATCTTTCTAGCACCTTGCAAAATCATTGTTAGTTATGAATCCATCAAAATTCTTGTACCATAACTTAGGGGCTTGTTTCAAATCATACAAGCTCTTCCTCAGCTTGCACACAAGATCTTCTTTATCAGGGACTACAAAGCTAATAGGCTGCTGCATATATATGTTTTCATCTATCTCACCATGTAGGAAAATAGTAATAACATCTAACTATTTTAAGTATTAGTTCTCGGCATCTATTATGCTTAGAATCATTTTAATAATAAAGAGCTTAATAATAGGAGAAAAAAATTTAGTGTAGTTAATACCTTCTTTCTGTTGGAAGCCTTTAACAAGCAATCTAGCTTTATACCTCTTACTACCATCATGCTCCTCTTTAATCTTATAAATCCACTTGTTGTGTAGAGCTTTCCTTCCTTCCAGTAGTACACTGAGCTCCCAAGTCTGGTTCTTGTATAAGGACTGTATCTCATCCTTCATGGCTAACTCCCACTTGACCAAATCTTTGCTCTACATAGCTTTCTCGTAGTATTCAAGTTCACCACCATCTGTTAATAATAAATAATAATAAAAAGGTAAATACCTTTTTGGTGGTTTCAAGATTCTTGAAGATCTCCTTAGCTGAGGTGTCTCTAACATTAGTTTAGGATCTTCTTTTATTTTCTTGGTAATATCATTCTCTATGTTCTCTTCCAAATCAACTTGCTCATTCTTCTTAACTATCTTTTCTGCACTATCAGAATCATTTTTGTCTTTGTAGAGATTTCTTTCATTGAAGATCATATCCTTGCTTCTGATGATTTTTCTATCATGCTCGCTCTTCAAAACTTGTAGCCAAATTTATCAATGCCATACCTAATGAAGAAATACTTCTTTGATATTGCATCAAGCTTTCTCTCTTTTTAGCATTGACAAGCATATAAGAGACATAGCCAAAGACCTTTAGGTAAGATAAATTTACTGACTTTCCTATGCACTCTTCTTCTACTATTTTGTTATCAATAAAAATTAAGAGATCTCTATTTAATAGGTAGGCAGCAGTGCTAACTGCCTCAGTCCAGAACATCTTGGGCAAACCAGCATGAATCCTCATGCTCCTGGCTCTCTCGTGAAGGAACCAGATCTAGGATTTCAGGACTAGATCTTGAAACTTCTTCAAGATCAGGCAGCAGAAGACTAAAATTAATCAAAAATTAATTTTAAATATCTAAAAATATTCTAAATCTAAGATCTATTACATGATCATAGCATGTTATTAAATTAAAAATTAAAAAATATAAAAAAAAAATATGTTGATTTTATCAACATGTAACAATACTACATCTAATGCAGTTATAAAACCAATAGATCAGATCTATTATCTATGCAAGTTAGATCTTCTAACTTGCTGATCCAAACTTTTGGATGAAGTCATGAGCCACACATGCATCCGACCTCTAGGAGTCATCCACACGAGCCCACGAGCATGATTAAAAATTTTGATGCAGGAAATCAATACAGTATGCTAGTACTGTGCTGATCTTTCTTCGATGGTCGATCAGATGCCTCCTTCTTCTAAATTTGAACTCTTCCAAAGAAGAGAAGGAGGAGAGGAGGTTTCAGATGTAAAACACCCAAAAAACTCAAACAAGGAGGAAGGAAAGAGGTGAACACAACAATCCTAGAAGAAGACCCTCTTCTTCTTTTCTTTGCTCTCACCTAGACACCTAGTTTTGTGTCTATTGAATCTCAATGCCCAAGAATCATTTTCCTCTATTTTTCACATACCCAAATTATCTTTCCAAGGTCTATGTTTCATAAAAAATTTAAGTAAAAATTTATTTTAAATAATAAGTTATGGAAGAGCCTTTTCTAGGTCAAATTTTTAGACAAGGCAGGACCATATATGGCAAGTTGTTAGGGCGCCCAGTGGGCACCCCCTCCTCATCCCATGCCATGGACCACCACAAAAGAGCACACAAAAACCCTCTTTTTACCATGAAAATTATAAAAAAAAATCAGGGTGGGGCGGCACACAAGGGAAGAGTCAATGTTTGTTGGGATTCTATCATATAGAGTCCAATACCATAACTTTCCATCTATTGACTTGGTCCTTAACTAATTCCCAAATAAATAGGAGAGGAAGAGAAGGGCATGCATGAGAGGGCCTGGGGAGAGTATTTTCATGAAAAAATCCTAAAAAATAGGAGTGGGGGGGGCGTTGGGGCTAAGGTGGCGCAAGGAGGGAAGTCCTAGTCATACTAGGACTTCCAATTTGACTTGATCAAACAAAATCTTTTAACCAAATTAAATTAGATTTATTTCAATCCAATTAGAATAGGTCTTAGTCCAACCAAAATCTTAATTAAATCAAATTTAATTTAATTTAATTTTAGTTTAATTTTTAATTAAATTAGAGATTGGGTTGATACAAGTTCTAGTCTTACTAGGACTTCCAATTTGACTTGGTTCAACTTGATCTTTAGACCAAATAAAATTAAAATTTATTTAATCTAATTAAAATAGATGTTAATCTAATTAAGAATTTAATTAAATTAGATTAAATTAGATTTAATTTTAATTTAATTTTTAATCATATTAGAAATTGGGTTGACCTAAGTCCTAATTGAATTAGGACTAGTTCTTTCTTACACTTGGCTTATCCAATAAGCCAATTGGACTTGATTCAATCAAGCTCAAACTAAATTTAATTAAATTATATTTAATTAAACTTAATTTTAATCTTTTAAATTAATCAAATTAAGCTAAATAGTAATTAAATTGCTAATCGATCCTCCTGCAACACTTGCGCTAGGTTAAACATCAATCGTATTGATCATTTAACCCTAGAATGATTCTAAATCGCTGATCAACCATCCGATAGGATTGTGAACTCTAATGTGTGTAACCTTATAGGTCCAAAGCTAAGCTGATAGCATAGGAATAGATTTCTATACCAATCAAAGTAACCATCTAGCAATGGTACCCAACAGCCTGATAGGTCGAATGTGTAGAACAACATTCTTAGAATCCATTCGGATATAGTTTTCATATAATTCATCCCCTTGACCAAAATGCTTGTTGGACACCTTAGAGTTGAACTATCAACTTTGATCAGGTTGTCCACGTTATATTTTAAAATATCAAATCCATCTGATGGATTATCCTGGCTAAGATTTTGTTATATTGAAATACAGCGATACATTCTTCTCCAACTCTTCGAATGGTCAATTCCATCTTGATCACACACCGACTTCACAAGTACTTGACTGTACCCAGAAGCTTTTCATTACTAAATTAAAAATTTAGTTAGTCTAGTACTAAAGCACAGTGAGTTGCTTGCAAGTCACTGAGGTGATCTCAGGTCTAAGGAATACTTATACCTATATCCCATCAGAGACATTCTCGATAGTAGAATACTTTGGAGTTGGTCACATTCAATGATGATGTACCTATACATCTCATCTATATGCCATACCAGTATCTCCACATTCTTTGATTAAGAGGACAACCAACCTATATGGCATACAACAACTTATAATAGACGTTGTCGTCCTAATTAACAATCTATCATTTGGTCGTGAATAAATTTAAGGACTAATCGATAAATCCTCTTTTTATTAAATCTAAAAAGTCCTAAGGACTTCATCACAATAATGGAGTTTGTTAGAAGATGAATACTTTGCAATGAAAAGATGCTAAAAATATATTTTATTCATTAATGAATCAATTATAGATACAATGTAGCTCAACCGTCAATAGGCTGACGATTGGCTTTGGGACATATTTCTCAACATCTCGTTCAAGGTTCATTTTATATGCTCAACTACCCCATTCTATTGTGGCATACTCGAGATGGTCTTCTCCATCTTGATTTCTCCATGCTATGCAGAATTTCTTGAACTTAGAGCTGCCATATTTGCTTCTATTGTGGCACTTTATTTTCTCACCATATTCATTCACCACCAGACTCTTCCAATTTTTGAAAGTAGCAAATATAGTAGATTTATTCTTGAAAAAATAAATTCATACCTTTTTGTTGGAATCATCGATAAATATTACATAATATTGTGAGCCTCCAAGGAATGTGATCGAAGAGAGACCCGACATGTCTGTGCGTACAAGCTCCAATTTTCTTGCCTTTGGTGTTCTGCCAATCTTTGAGAAACTGACTTTTTTTTGCTTATGTAATCCTTGTGGGACCAATATCAATAGACTTTAAACCTGTTAGTTTGCCTTTCTTCAATAATACCTACAAATCTTTCTCACTCATATGATCCAATTTACTATGCCATAACTCTGAATCTGCCAGTGCCAGTGCCACTAAATCTCTAGTATTACTAGTCATGTATAGGATACCTAACTTACTTCCTCATGCTATTACTATAGCATCTTTGGTGATCTTCTAAGAGCCACCAATAAAAGTTATAATGTACCCCTCAGCATCCAACTATCCAACTAAAATTAGATTCATCTTTAAGCCTGAAACATATTTGACATTCTTAAGCTTCCATACCAACTGGTCGGCATCTTTATGTGTACATCATATTTCTCCATCATATTCCATGGTTCATCATCAGCAAGATAAATCTTTTCAAAATCTTTGGTAGTATAATTCATCATACACTCTTTCTATGAGGTGGAATGAAATGAAGCTTCGAAGTCTAGGATTCATGACTCCATTGAACTGTCCACACCAAGGACTAGGGCATCAGTGGTTGCTTCTATTGTTGCATTAATAGATTTCTTGTTCTATCCTTTATTCTCCTTTCTTATCTAGCAGTTCTTTCTAGTATGTCCTTTTTTACCATAGTGTCAATAACCATTATCTTTCGGCCTTGATTGGCTTCTCTATTTGGACTTGAATTTTTCATGGCCTTTGTCTCACTGTGTAGTTCTTTCTTTGTCTTTTTGAGTAGCTAAGGTAGAATCAGGATTCTCTTTGGATTCTTTTCTCCTGATACCTTCACTAAAAATTAGATTTTGGACCTCTTCGAATCTCAACTTAAGCCATAAGAAATTCTCGCCACGGTCATGATAGCACCCCAACTCTCGGGCAAAGAAGATAGTAATATTAATACATGAATTTCATCCTCAAAACTAATATCAACAGAAGTTAACTGACTAGTAATTAAATTAAATTCATTAATTTGATCAATAATAGGTGTACCTTCGAGCATATTTAAATTAAATAGACGATGCATAAGGTATACCTTGTTGGAAGCCGAAGGCATCTCATGCATATTGAACAGAGCCTTCATCAAATTAGCCATCATCTTTTCCTCGAGGATGTTGAACGTGATGTTCTTAGCCAATGTCAATTGGATAACTCCTAAGATCTAGCGGTCCAATAATTCTTCATATGCTTGTGACATGTCTTCAGATTTTTTTCCTTCAAAAGATAAATAAAGCCTCTTCTGATATAGATAATCCTCAATCTACATTTTCTAAAATCTAAAGTCTTTTCTATCAAACTTATCAATCTTAACCTTTTCTTAAACTTTTGCCATTGCTCTCACTCTTTTCCTCAAGCTTGGTGCTCTGATACCAGTTGTTAGGAAACAATATACAATGGATTATGGTAGTCACAAGAGAAAGAAGAAAAACTCTAAAAAATATGGAACACACAAGCATGAAATATAGAGAATTTACGTGGTTCAGAGTCTCTTGCTCCTACATCCATGAGTGCACGAAATAATATTTTTCACTATGAGAATAAAATAAAAAGTTTTAGAGAAGTACAAGAGATGAGAAATAAAGAAGAATCTCTCTCATTTTTTCTCTTCTGGATGCAAAAACAGCCCTAATAGAAAGAAGAAACTCCTCCTAGAGATGCTTCACACACCAGGTAGCACCCTAGAATTGCTCACAAGAAGACCCAAGCCTGCTTTCTTTCTCTCTTCCTCTCTTTTCTTTTCTTTCTTGAAAAAATCTAGTTGCTGCAGTTGTCTGCCGACTGCTTACCATTGTTGTTGAACACCATGCCCATAAGGCCTTTTAAAAGCCTCAAACACAGCCTAGATTAGAGTCTTATCTCTAGTTAAAACTCAAATCAGCCTCTAGTGCATTGGATCTCGATCGCAATTAGCTAGAGCCGTTAGATCATGCTCCAACTCAAAAATGGCCCAAAACCCTCCTATGCACTATGTAGTTTTGCCCATGAGCCACTAACGATCCACATCATGTGCATGGACCGCGTTAGGATGCATAGATTGCACCAAACTCATGATAGACCGTGTTATCGAGGTCGTGGACCGTGTCTCCACCTCTGATGGACCCTCTACGATGGACCGCATGAAGGGGGCAGTGCTGGGCCTGCCGCATGCTATGGGCCACGCGCGCTTGCACGCGTGTGCTGGACTAGCCGCTCACCCGCTTGGGCAGCACACCCATCTTGGCCATGTGCTTGGGCCTTCCGTATGTTGGGTTGTGCCCAGCTAGAAGCCTACGCACCTGCGAGCTGTGGCCTGCTGCGGGCTAGCCCTTCTTGCAAGTTGTTCTTTTCATGGGCTCCTTTTTTGGGCTTCTTTGGGTCTTGTTTATGTCTAGTTATTGCATGGAATAGGCTCTATTACCCAACATATCAATCTCTACCCTGGTTCTTATCAGACACCACTAGATTCGATCGCCTTCGATCACTACTAAGCCACTTGTACCATAATCTAACCTTGATTAAATAAAATCTTTGATCAGACCAACCCATATTAGGTTAGCTCTATCTTTCCTCTACCTTTTGTTCATATTCGTCCACCACATTATCATAATATTTTCTAATTATTAAGTTTGATTCTATGATAGGATGTTGGAACTTAGGATTTTTATTCTTAAATTAATCATAGCTAATTTTTAATAGAAAGATAATTTTGAATATTAGGCTTTAAGGAAAATTTTTAGATTGGGGGATTTGTTGACTCATTATATTCACAAGATAAGTAATGTAACTCATTTCTTTTTTTATGATTTATCAAAAAATTATAAAATATATTTTGAATTCAACTTTTCATGATCTATATATAAATTTGATGCATAATATTTTATGATCAAATATATTTTTTTGTAAAATATTATATGACTCTTGACTGAACATATTGATTTCAATATGCATTATGCTCCATTGATTTGGATATCGCATAGTTTTATGTATATTTTGATTTGGAACATGAAATATATTTTTAAGAAAAAAATTTTGATTCAGGATGGATTTGGACTTGCAGTTGGACTATGTTCTAACACCCTATTAATGGGGGTTATATGTTGATACATTGATATCGTGCTGATAATCGAAGATTATACGTATGTTGGCATATTGATATCTAGTTGATGGATATTATGTTCTGGCATATTGATACCGTATCAGTGAAGGTTATATCTTGGCATATTGACACCCCTACCAGCAAAGTTATATATTGGCACATTAATACCCTACTAGTAAGGGTTATATATTAGTACTTTGACTATTTTTTAGCTCATTATCTAGCCCATCTATAGGATATAAGTGTTGTCATAGTCTATAGCTGATGAGATGAACTTGATATTTTTGAAAAAATTAAATTTATGAATGAAAAATTAGAATTAAAGAAAAATTTTATTTATAATGTTTTGAAAATGTTGCATATCTAGATTTGGTTTTTAAACTAACATACTTTCATATCCTTATTTTTAATTAAATTATTATTTATTATATTTTTTAATTTATTTAGTTAAAGTATTTATTGCTTGCTAGGCTGTCTAGGTTACTATTCAATAAAACTAAGCTAGGATAAGGTTTTGTTTTAGGAGAGTGATTAGAAGCAAGTTTTGGTCTTTTTATTTTAGATAAGAATTTCATTAAAGTTTGATGTAAGACTATTGGATATTATTAGAATTTTGTGATACATTAAATTGGATTTTGATTATTTAAATTTGGACATATTTAAATGATTGTTTATAATGACATGGCTTGCATGTTTATGGGAAAAGTTTTTTTATAAGTGGTGCTTACTATATCCTTAACTAACAATTTTGGATCGAAAGCATGACAATTTATATACTAATTATTATCTATAATTAAAACTATCACTATACATTGCGATTGAAATTTAAATTGCAAAAGTTATATTCTGTTTATTATCTATAAGTGAAAACCACTAGTGTAATTAGAATTATTTGGGTTTTTAGTGCTAAATGATATATGGAAGCCTTACAAATAATCAAATAAGATTATCTTCTGAATTTATTTTCCACCACATATTGCTTCATTATCTTGCACAATTCATAGTGCCAAATTAGAGAGAGAGAGAGAGAGAGAGAGAGAGAGAGAGAGAGAGAGAGAGAGAGAGGAGAGAGAGAGAGAGAGAGAGAGAGAGAGAGAGAGGAATGTGACTTTCTAAGTTGCATTTTTAGATTATTCAAGTATTTATTTGATAGATAAATGGCCTGAGTTAAGATTCTTTGTGGCACATGTTTTGCACTAGAGGGTTATACACTCTTTGATAGCTACCATATCATCCAACTTCAAAACAGATGGCTCTCCTTCGTCTCTATAACACATTGCGGCTGAGAAAGATAGTTTATATTTTCAAGATAAAAGAGAGCTATCCATCTCAAAGATAAAAACCATGATTCAATCGAGAGAAACTGCATGGCCAAACAGAGGGCACTTGTGCAGCTATTGTTTCTAATGTCTTTGCCTGTCAAAGCTCCTCCAGGCATCATCACTTGCAAAAGTTTTCCTAATTTTAAGCTTTTGATTTCTTTCTTTTATTTTCTAATTTTGCTATGTTTGGCGGTTTCATTAATCTTTTTCTTGGTTCTATTTGTGTAGCTTGTTAGAACATTGTATGTGGTAGATACTGGATATAGTTTAAGAAAACTAATAAAATTTTAAATAATTAAATCTATAAACTTACAAAAGATTGCTAATCAAAACTTCAAAAGATTCGTAAGGGTGTGCAGCAGTCCTAAGGTGTATTTTCGTTCCTCGTATAGAAAATACCTAGAAAACCATCCAAGATACAACCAGTATTCCTCCTCTTACAAGCATGAGCATGGTGGAGGTTGATGAAGGCTCTTTCAGCATCCAGAACAAGAAGAACAAGTAGTGGAGAAATCAGAAGAATTAGAAAAGAGAAATTTAAAAATTAAAAGGTTTTGGGCTTGGATTGATCTACTAGGTTAGGGACTCAAGGGTGTTGGAAATTGTGTCCCAAATCCAATTATCTAACTTATAGAAGATTGAGATCAATTTTGTAAATGTATATGAATTAATTATTAATAAAATATATTAAGTATATTTCATCATAAGATTGTACATTTTCTCAATCGAACTCCATTGTTATGATGAAAATTCTTAAAACTACTTCTAAAGTGATAAAGAAGGATTTATCATATGGTTCTTAAACTTGTTTGTGATCAAATGATACAATAATAAGAACAATAATTGTATCAAGCATAGGTTGTTGTATGTCATATAAATTGATTATCTTCTTAACCAAGGAGTGTGTTGATACTAGTATGGCATACAGGTGAGAAACAATCTATACTGAACATGATCAATTCTAGAGCACTCTACTATCAAAAGTATTATCCAAAGAAATATGGATATAAATATCCCTCCGATTTGAGATCATCATGATGACTTGCAAGCAACTCATTGTACTTTGGTACCGAACTATTTAAATTTTTAATTCAATGATGAAAGATTTTTTGGTGCAGTCAAGTACTTGTTAAGTCGATACGTGAGTTAAGATGGGATTGATCACTTTAAGTAAATTGGAGAGAATGTCTCAATATTTCAACTTAGCAAAATCTTGGCTAGGATAGTCCTTGTGAGGAGTTACAGAATTGAATAGGTTGAGACACTATAAGGATTACTGATCAAGAGTTGACAGTGAACTCTGATATTTTTCTGAGCATTATTGATCAAAGAGATGAATTATATAGTAATCATATTTTAGTAGTTTATGAATGTTGCTTCGTTATATTCAACTTTATCTGATTATCGGGTACCATGGTCAGATGGTCACTTTGATTGATATAGAAAATTTATTCTGGTGCTACCAGCTTAGTATTCAAATCTATGGGATCACACATATAGATATTTTGGTCTGATTATGTGGTTGATCAATGATTATGAATCATTAAAAGGTTTAATTATTAATATAATTAATAATTAATCTAATATAATTAATTAAAAAAATATTAATTAATAATTAATTTATTAATTGACTCAATTTGATTGAGTTATAAGGATTAGATCAAGATTAATTAAACTAGATTCAATTTGGCCTGACCCGATTAGGTTATTGGATGACCTAATTGCTAAGAAAGATGAGATTCTGATTTGATCAGATCTTGGACTCAATTAATTTTTAGTTTGATCAAGAGATTAAGAATCTAATTAGATTAGGTCAACTCATATGTTTGGGTCTAATCAAAATTGATTTCATTAGAATCAAATTATATGGAAACCAAAAAGTCCAATTGGACTACACTTGCTCCCTTGCGCCTAGCCCTAGATGTTGCCCTATTTCTCAATGCACAAAGGAGTTATGCGTGAGAAATATAGATGCCCAACATCCTTTGCCACCCCATTGTGGATTGAGTTAGTGTTTGGAAAGTTTCAATACAAAAAGATTTTGAATTGAACTTCATTCTAATCTCCAACGCTATGTTTCAGCACTCTATATAAACAATCTTTTGTAAGATAAAGGAAAATTAGAAATATAGAGAGATTTTGGGCATGAGAAAATTAGAGAGGATCTCTAGGTGTAAGGCTTGGGGTGGGCTTCCTTGGCGTGTGAGATTAAGAGGAAGTTGTTCTTCTTTGGGGTGAGAGACTAGGATTTTGTAAGAGAAATAAGAGAAGGTTGTTCTCTTGTTACAAATTTTCCTCTTCTTTTCTTTGTTCAGCCATTAAGAAAGTCTATGCAAGGAGCTAGCACTCTGAGAGCTAACGGATTAGATTCATGTGGATATCCTTAGAGGCCGTTCATATGCACAGCTAAAGCAAGTACAAATAGAATCTATAGAATTATGGTCGCTTCAGATTTAGGTATGAGATTCGATCTCATAACTTTATATTTCAGATTTTATGTGCATGATATTATATCATAGGTCCTGGTAATTAAGAGGTGTTTATAGATTAGATCTAATATATGTTTATATTAAAAAAAATTTATCTAAGAGTCTTTGCAAGGAGCTAGCACTCCGAGAGCTAATGGATCGAGCTTCGCATGGATATCCTTAGAGACCATTCATGTGCATAGCTGAAGCAAGTACGAATAGAATCTATAGAGCTGTGGTCGCTTCGGATTCAGGTATGAGATTCGATCTCATAACTTTATGTTTCAGATTTTATGTGCATGATATCATATCATAGGTCCTGGTAATTAAGAAGTATTTATAGATTAGATCTAATGTATGTTTATATTAAAAAAGTTTAATCTAAAGTCTTCCGCTATTTAATTTTTAAAAAAAATTTAAAAATCATGCATGAAACCCTTAAGAAGTGTTTATAGATTAGATCTAATGTATGTTTATATTAAAAAAGTTTAATCTAAAATCTTTTACTATTTAATTTTTAAAAAAAAGTTGAAAATCATTTATGAAACCCCCACACTTCTCCAACAAAAGGTTCCTTTTTATGGCCACCTAATTCTAAACATTGGGCTAGCCCAACATTCAGAAATTAAATAGCCCAAATAAAACCCCTAACATTTAAGGATTAACAATGCAATTAAATTCCAAACGTTCAAAAAATTAAGGTGATAAACGGTCAGAAAATTAAAATCTAATTTTTTAAAAATATTAAAATAGTTAATTAAAATTTTAACTATTAAAATAATAATAATAATAATTAAAATAATATTTTTAGATTGGCAAGGTGGTGCACCCGCACCCGCACCCATGCCCTAGCCTGGTCTGGTCCGATTTGATTCACGCACGTGCGTATTAAAGGCTTTCCTTCAAACCTCCTCAAAAACTCCTAAGGGCTAAGCCAAACTCTTTTTTGATATAAATGCCTCAAGAAAACTTTTTATTTTTGATGTGGGACTAAAAACATCTTAAAAAGTTGAAAACAGGATTTAGAGAAAAATTCTTTAGAAAATTTTATGTTTTCAATTTTCAATTTTCCACTAATAACCCCCCCACAAAACTCAAAATTTGTCAAAGAACAATAATATAAATTTCTGGATGCTTATACTATGTAATGGATCAGGTGACTTAACCTTAGTATGAATAGTTTTTATCTAAAAAAATCAGAGTGGATCAAATCTTGAACTATGTTCCTTTAACCCAGACTTCAACTACCATACATATAGTACAAAGTTTCTTCATCACTAGTCTATGTTGGGATATTAGCTCACTCTGATACCACTTATGAGGATCTAGTATTGGGATATTGCGGTAGAAAGAAAGAAAAAAATAAAATAAAAATATAATCAAGTATGTGAATCAATCTAAAGGCTTGCCTCCATGGGGCATGCAAAACTTTACTATGAAAAAGGAAGAGATACAAGAGAAGATTATCTACTCTCAACTCACGTATATAATTCTCTTAACAAGAAGTTATCCTTAACAAACTCTCTCTTGGAAACCTCCTAAAATGATCGCAGTCTGCCAGCCTAGCTGTCAGCCCGAAGGCCCTGCTCCTGTTGTCCGCTGATGCTCTCTCTGCTCTCTATCACCACCAAAGTCACTGCCAAGCCACCATAATATTCACAAACTGCTCTAGGCTTTTTAAAGATGTCTGTCCACGTCTTGGTAGGATTTCTAGCCCATTTCAAAGTCAAACAACATCCCTTGGCCATTAGATTGTGACTGCGGCCCTCTGTGACTACTAAATCATGCAAAAGCATCAAAAACCCCTATAGGCCACGAAAAAGAATCTGGTCCATGCTATCTGGTGCGTGGACCATGAAAAATCTGAACATAGCCATGTCGCGAAGCCACCTGAGCCCGGGCCACTCCCACTCGCTGAGCCATGTAGGGTCGGACCAGCACCCATGCGGCCGACCTATAATGGGCCTAGTCGCTTGCTGGTCATGAGCCCTACTCCAATAATCCCTCCAATACTCCTTCACATGTATCTTCACCATCTGGTCTCCAATTGGGATGTTCTTGTGCTCGTTGGACTCCGTTTAACATCCTGGACCTTGCTATAGACTTAATATAAAAGAATTCAAGATATTTTTCTTAATAATCTATACCTTGACTTGATATTCAGTCTCCACCTATCCGAGAGTTCGTCTAGCACCCCCATGCCCTGGGGCAATCACCTGCTGACCATGGATGGGCAAACATGGAAGTCGAGCCAGGTCACTCGATCCCATCTTCATCGACTATTGTGATCCTCCTGATCTGAGACCTGCTCGGGGTAGCCTCATACGATAATAGAATCTTCACCTTGCGATGTCTCATGTCATCCTTCCGAGTCTCCCATCTCGTACCCGATCCATCTCCACCTGGAGCTCCACCTCGCACTGGGCTTCCTATCACGAGATAATTTTCTCCATACTTTCTTTCTCTTAATACCATCCTACTATCGCGCATGATCTTTAGGATTCCTCCATCAGCTTTCCATCTGAAGCTGATTGAATCCAGTTTGCTCAGTGAGATTAGATTCTTCTTAAAGCTGGGTATATATCGGACCTCACCCAACTTCTTCGTTGTTCCATCATAGAGCTTCATGCTGATCATCCCGCTATCCTTGATTTCATAGCTCGATCCATCTGATAGGAATACAGTACCCTCAGATCTCCAAGGAGTCAAACATCTCCTCTTTACAACATACATAATGAAAACAAGTAGAATCCATAATCCACTACGATGAAGAAGTAGATACCTCATCAGATAATAGAAAGACATCATCATTGTCTTCTGTATCTCTACTGACCACCGCCATAATAGCCCTTGTCTGATCCTTGAGTTATGGATAATCCTTGACTCGATCTCCTAACTCATCGCACCTATAGCATCTAATCTTACTTTGGTCCCTCGTCTTGGATCTAGATCATCTTCCTCGTGATCCTCTACTGCCTCTTGCTTTTCTAGAAATCGCCAAAGCTGAGCTACCGCCATCTGACCTTGAAGCTAGATTCTTTCTCCTAAGAACCTCATTCTAGAGTATCACTGTAGTGACATCGTCCATCTTGATGGTGCTCTTTTTTACTAGAAGAGTAGTCACCAAGGACTCATACGAAGGAGGGAGCGATGCTAGCAAGATCAATGCTTTGGTCTTCTTAACTTTTTCACCAATGGTAAGGAGGTCGGTGAGGATCTTTTGAAAGTTGGATAGATACTCCAGCACGCTCTAGCCTTCATCCATCCGCAGCTGGTAGAATTACCTCTAAAGGAATAGCATGTTGGTGAGCGACTTTGCCATGTACAACTTCTCAAGCTTTGACTATAGTGCCATCAACAAAGTCTCATCAAGTACATGGATCATGACATCATCTGCTAAGTATAAGTGGATCGTGCTCACCGCCTGTATCTGGATCCGCTTCCATTCCTTCACCTCTATGGTGGCTGGCATCTCGTCAAACAAGAGAGCATCGATCAACTCATGTTGGATGAGGACATCCTTTATCCTTGCTTGCCATAAGAAGAAATTGCCCTTTCCATCAAACCTGTTGATCTCCATTTTGATTGTGCTTATCTTCTTCATATTCTTCAATCTCTATCACCACTGCTGTAATTTGTACTTCGGTACTATCTGGCTCTGATACCAATCTATTGATATATCAGCTCACTTTGATACCACTTATAAGGATCTAGTACCAAAATATTACGATAGAAAAAAAGAAGCAAATAAAATAAGAACACAATCAAGTACGTGGATCAGCCCAAAAGCTCACCTCCATGGGACATGCAAAACTTCTCTATGAAAAAAAAGAGATACAAAAGAAGATTACCCACTCTCAACTCACGTATATAATTCTCTCAATAAGAAATTATCCTTAATAAACTCTCTCTTAGAGATCTACTGAAATTACTGCAGTCCACTGCCGAGCTATCTACTCGAAGCCCCTACTTCTGCTGTCCGTTAGTGCTCTCTCTACTCTGTATCACCACTGAAGTTACTACCAAGCCACCACAGCATTCACGAACTACTCTAGGCCTTTTAAAGATGTCTGTTTGCATCCTGGTAGGATTTCCAGCCCATTTCAAAGTCAAACAATATCTCCTAGCCGTTAGATTGTGACCGCAGCCCTTTATGACCGCTGGATCGTACAAAAGAATCAAAAACCCCTGTACACCATGAAAAAGAACCTGGTCCATGCTTTTTGATCACCTGCTGGCCGTGGGCTCCACTCCAGCGACCCCTCCAATGCTCCTTCGTACGTATCTTCGCCTTCTGATCTCTGATTAGGATGTTCTTAGGCTTGTTGGACTCCATTTATCATCCTGGACCTTATTGTGGGCTTAATATGGAAGAATTTATGATATTTTTCTCAACAATCTATGCATTAGTGATCCTACATAAGTATCTTGATTTTTTATGAGAGTTACTAGAGAGCCCAAATCTCATATTTATGGTCATGTATAGATATTCTCATATAGGTAAGTTCCTTCAAGGATGTGTGTAGTGTCACATCTCAAGAAATATCTCTCGGATCTTATTCGAAGATAAACTCTTCCTAACCACTATATAGGAGCACTAATCACGATAAAATGGGATGGAGTCTATGACTTCTATATCAAATAAATTACATATGCTTTCTGACCAACCAATTAGCCTGTTATTATCATATTGAATTTTTTTTAAGAGATCTCCTATCACAATGGTTGGGTTCCCATTATTAGAAGGTCTATTACGGATAAAGCCCCATTCCCCTTGATGACATAAGGACTTTAGTCCTATTCATGCCTTTAGTGAGGCAGTCAGTAAGATTTTGATCAGATTTTATAAACTTTAACACAACAATATCATGCTTTTATTGTCATCTAATAGACTTCTGTCTTAATTTTATTTGTCTATTAGTTTTATGATATGTGCTAATTTATCGCTATGGCAAGGGCACTAATCGATCAAGTAATAAAGTATGTGAGTAGAGTATTATCCCTAGAGGATTGAAAAATAAGTACTGAAAAACTCTTTCCTAGACTTTATTTAAAAAATTAATTTATAAAAAAAAAAGAAAATAAGAATAAATAAAAAAATAATTAATAAATTGTAAGAAGATAGAGAGGGTATAATTATTAGGATTGAATTCAAGAGCAATAGGTTACTAAGGCAATCAGTTCACCAACTTAGTCAATACAATATTCAAGTAATTAGATTAATTTTATTTCATATAATAGTAGAGTTTCCTTGACATTCACTATTCTTTGATCCAGACATAGCAAAACTATCAATATTTATTAACTATTCTTTAGTCCAGATATAATTTAAATAAATATCGATACCTTAAATTTTGTGAAACCCTCTAATTAAAATATGCTGGGTCCAAAGCGCACTAAAATTTTCACATGCATATGAATCTCAAATTGATTCGAAATATAAGGTATATAAATTAAGAAGCAATAACATAGACGTACTTAGTCCATATCATCTATGTTCATCAAATCAATTAGAAGATGGGCAATAATCTAAAAGCATTAAGAATGGATTTATATACTCCTCATGAGCAAAATAATACTAAAATTTAATCATACTGAATATTATATCAAAAGAGTGGCTACACCTTAGTCTTAGTAAAAAGAAATTAGTTCATGGTAAAAAAAATAAAAATAGTAAATAAAATAAAAAGTATGAGAAAATCCAAACAAATAATTGCTTGTTATTGAATTTTGTCATTCGTTGCTTTTGGCATGGAGAATTTGATCAAGGAGAGAGCTCCTTGATTGATCTTGAAGAAAAGAAAGAAAAATAAAGAAGAAAGAAAGAAAGAAAAAAAAAAATAAAAACTCTCTCTAAACCTCTCCCTGTTCCTCCCTCTCTATTCTTTGTTTTGCTCTCTATCTCCCAAGTTCTCTTCCTAAAACTATTCTCTCTCAAAAAAATATTCTTCTCCTAAAACTCTCGACAGCAGGCTTTTAAATAGAGTAGGGCCTTTGACAAGGAGTTCTAGGAAGAAATCCTATTGAAATTGGGTTTAAAACTCTCAACCAATCAAAGAGAGCCCTAGATCGATTCTAGCCATCGGATAGACATCAAATAGGCCAAAAATCATTTGAAAAGTCCTCTTAGAACCTAGATCAAGTCGGATTAAACCTCAACCATCGGATCAGTATTGATCAACAAATCTGGACCATCAAATCATGCCTCTGTAGCTTATTTAAAATCAGGAATTGCCGCCAATCGTTGGATCCTGATCAGGAACCAGATCGGCCATTCGTCAGCACCTCGATATCATTCGTTAGATCAAAACCCAGCCATCAGCAACCATCGAATTGCAGTTAAGGCCGATGTAGATCGATTGCAAGTTGGGTCTTGCATGGACCATCGACTTCTCCACCAATCCCATTGTGCGCTGCCACGTGAAATCCCCAAAATGCCCCGCCCAGTGCACTATTCTGGTTCATGGTGGCTCATGAAAAATTTTGACATCAATAGGGTGTCGACGGTTCAGGTGGGTGATTGGGCTAGGCCACTTGAGCCCATTTTTCGAACCAGTTTGGTTTGGACCGATCGGCTTTAAATATATATATATATATATATATATATATATATATATATATATATATATATATATATATATATATTCCTTTGAAAATTGAATTCGGGGCCAATTGAACTCTGTTTTGCTTGAAATTTATTTTGTTTGAACTAAAAAATTAAGCTCTTTATATTGGTGGCCTTCTTTCCTATATAAGATCAATAATAATATCAAATTTTAAAAATAAGTTAATTTATTTTATAATTTAATATTTTTATTATTATATTTATAATACTTATCATTTTAGAATTTATGACTTTCTTTTTACAAAAGTCAATTGTAGCTCTAAAATCACAATGAATTGATATTGGAGGAATGAGTGTTTGTATTAGAGGAATAGATGACTGTAAATTTTTCAGCCACTCAGCTTCTAGGGATGTGATATCAAGAGCTATTAATTCTACCTCCATGGTACATCTAGCTATTATTATTTATTTTACATATTGCCAAAAAATAGCATTACCACCAAGAGTAGAAGCATATCTAGAGATAGACTTAATATGTAAAGAATTAGATATCTAGTTGGCATCACCATAACCCTCAAGTACAGCTGGATGGCTAACAAATCTAAAAATGGTACCTTTAAGATACTGAAAAACTCTTTCTAAAGCAATCCAATGAGACATACTAGGATTATTAGTATATCTACTTGTTGGTGCAGAATTTGGTTGTCATCGAATCAAGCTAGAGTGGAGGAGGACGAGGTCGCCATCGGTGATCTGCAAAATAAAGTCCTATCCGAAGTTGGTGGTAGTGGCTCCGGCAGGACCCTCCGACGATCAAGTTAGCTCTTCTAGCCAATAGAAATGGAGTGCTTAGGAATGAGTTCCACAGAGTTTCAGAAAGAGGGAGAGAGCTTAGAGAAAGCGTATCTGGAGAATCTCTTTTTATAGGCAAAGCTTGTAGCGGATTGATGGTGATAGCTGCAGCTACCTGATAGTGGGTCACTCGAGGTCTAGCGGAGTCAGTCATGGAGGGAGGCATCATCTGCAACACCATCTGCAATAGATTGATGGTGACAGCCATCACCGTCTGATAATGGATTGCTGTCGTCTACAGCAGACTGATGGCGATCGTTCGTCGAGATTTAATAGCCGTGGATCTGAGAAAGTAGGCATTGATTGGTGGACTTCGGCATTTATCAATTTTAGAGGAGTTCAGACTCCTAAAGGAGTTTAACCGAAGGAAAAGCTCGAAAAAAGTTTGGCTCCTATAGGAGTTCGACCGAAGGAAAAGCTTGGAAGGAGTTCGGCTCCTATAGGCATCTGACTGAAAGAGCGTGGAGGGAGTTCGGCTCTCATAGGCATTCGATTGGAGGAGTGTGGAGGGAGTTCGGCTCTCGTGGAAGATCAATTGGAGCTCAGCCGCTGAGGAGTTTGGCAAACTAAAGAAGTTCGGCTAAGACCCGACCGCTGAAAAGTTTGGTCGATTGAAGGAATTTGGCTAAGACTTGATCGCTGAAAAGTTCGACTGATTGAAGGGATTCGATTAAAACTCGACCGTGGAAGCTCTTTTGTGGCTACCGATTGCATTAGGTTGAGCATCAAACTGGACTTCAATAGGTGCGGGGTTTATCCCCAACAATAGTCCCCCCAATTTTTGAGTTTGGAACTCGAAGGAAGGGAGTGCAGAAAAGGTGACTATCGAAGTCCTCTTCAGACCTCTGCATCAGTTCAGGCTGAAGCTCATGGGAGATCTCGTCTCTAGCCGAGGTTGATGAAGATCTCAACTCCTACGGTCAAGGTCGAAGGTTGAGCTCCTCGGGAGAGATCTTATCTCCTGCAGCCAAGATTGAAGCTCGGAGGAGATCTTATCTCCTATAGTTGAGGTTGGCCTGATCGCTTGGGAGAGATCTCATCTCCTACAGCCAAGGTTGGCTCGGTTGCTCGGGGGAGATCTTATCTTCTATAGCCAAGGTTGGCTCAGAGGAGATCTTATCTCCTACGACTGAGGTTGATACGGGCGCTCAAGGGAGATCTCGCCTCCACTCCCAAATTTGGAACTCGAAGGAAGGGAGTGCAGAAAAGGTGACTGTCGAAGTCCTCTTCAGGGCTCTACGCCAATTCAGGTTGAAGCTCATGCGAGATCTCGTCTCTAGCTGAGCTTGATGGAGATCTCATCTCCTACGGTCGAAGTCAGAGGTTGAGCTTCTCGTGGAAGATCTTATCTTCTATAGATGAGGTTGAAGCTCGGAGGAGATCTTATCTCCTGCAATCAAGATTGGCCCAATCGCTCGAAGGAGATCTCATCTCCTGCAGTCAAGGTTGGTCCGATCGCTCGGAGGAAATCTTATCTCCTACAGTCGAGGTTGGTTCGGAGAAGATCTTATCTCCTACGGTCGATGTTGATATGGGCGCTCGGAGGAGATCTTATCTCCTACAGTCGAGGTTGGCCTGATTGCTTGGGGGAGATCATATCTCCTACGGCCAAGGTTGGCTCGGAGGAGATCTTATCTTCTACGACCGAGGTTGATATGGGTGCTCGAAAGAGATCTTATCTCCTACAGTCGAGGTTGGCCCAATCGCTCGGAAGAGATCTTATCTCCTGCAGTCGAGGTTGATACGGACGCTTGGGGAGATCTTATCTCCTACAGTCGAGGTTGGCCCGATCGTTGGAGGAAGATCTTATCTCCTGCGGTCGAGGTAGGCTCGGGAGAGATCTTATCTCCTGCAGTCGAGGTTGATACGGACGCTCGAAAGATATCTTATCTCCTATAATCGAGGTTGGCCCTGTCGCTTGGGGGAGATCTTATCTCCTACAGCCGAGGTTGATATAGGCGCTCGAGGGAGATCTTATCTCCTGCAGCTGAGGTTAGCCCGATCACTCAAAGGAGATCTTATCTCCTACGATCGAGGTTGGCTCGAGGGAGATCTTATCTCCTGCAGCCGAAGTTGATATGGGTGCTCGGAGGAGATCTTATCTTCTGCAGCCGAGGTTGGCCCGGTCGCTCGGGGGAGATCTTATCTCCTATAGCCGAGGTTGGCTCGATCGCTCGGGGGAGATCTTATCTCCTACAGTCGGTTAGACATATGTGCCCTAGAAGCCAGAATTGGCTGACACTTGTAATACACTTCTAAGGGCAAAATTATAATTTTGACTAATATCAATAAAATGGGTTATTTTCTATCACATATGTGTATTTAGTGTCTGTGATACATCCTGTGAGTTAATGGTAATGATAATTCATATTTTTAAGAGTTGAAAATTTAAGATATGAATAATCATTATTAACTCATAAAATGCTCCCGACCATAGGATCATCACGAGGATGGTGATTGATCCGAAAGGTTGGTGTACAATCGCTTCTCTTTAGTAGATGAATCTTGAGTCTATGGTGTGGATGAAGGAAAATCCTGATTTCCCGGTCCAGGTTCGTTCAGATCTGATCAGATCAAGAGATATATTTCAAAAATTTTTCTCTTGATCTCAATCAGATCTTGATATGTTTCAGATCTGATTCTTATTATTTTAATAAAATAAAATTAAAAGATAAATTAAATCAAATTTAATTTACCTGATCTGGGTAATCCTATTACCCTATTGATGATCCTGTTTGCAGCGGAAGGTTCTGGATCTTAGCCACGCAAGCGCCTGGCCTCTACCGGTATCCACTCGGATTGGATCTCGAGATCCTCTTCTTCTCTATCACACCTCCAAAAATTAGATTTGAATCTGATCTGGAGGATCTTCAAAACTCTTTTGAAGATGAGCAGTCATCCTTTGCAGCAGCGCAACCTTCTTATTTTTTGATCGCCTTTCTTTGATCTGAATCACACCAACCAAGGTCCAAAACTCCTTTTGGACGTGGAGAGCAAGGGGAGAAGAGATTATGGTGTGGAGAAGGAGGGGAGAGGCAGCCTTGGAGCATGGGGTTTCTCAATTGAATTACTTCTTCTTAGAATCTGAGTTGGGCGCAGGGTCTTATTTATAGACTAAGCGTGATCCAACTCCTCTTCCTCCCAACCAATCACAACCCTTTGTGAAATCAGATCTAAATCTGATTGGTGGGAATAGAGACCCCTGGATTCCTCCTTAGAGGGCACCTAAGACCAGTCAAAGTTGGTTCTTAGAAGAACTCTAATTGGAATCCAGAAAGGAGATGGAGTCCTTGTCCAACAAGGACTCCTAGGCGCCTCCAACTTGGGCACATGCCTAGGGTGGCATGCGCCCTTCTCCTTGCCAGGTTCTGGCAGGGGGACAGGCCCCCACCAGCTCTCCAATAGGTGCATGACATGTGGTCAAAAGTCAAAGTGTCAATGGTCAACGTTTGACCAGTCAAAGGTAGACTTTTGACCAAAGTCAAAGAACAAGAAATGGCAGGTGACCAAAAATTGGCAGGTAGTGTCTTACAAATAAGACAACCTTTTCTGACTTGGACAACCTCCTGTCAGACCATATGAAGGCCTCTGTTTGAGCACAAACTCCTTTGGCTCAGACAGGACAACTTATTTATGATAGCAAAAGAAGAACGTTAGGTTCAATCGAGTGCTAGCACGATTTCCTTGAACCTAATTGAATCTCATTCAGATCAATTGAACTAGATCAGTTCAATTGATGATCACCAGATTCAAACCTTTATTTGTGTGACCCAGTTAGGTTCAGTTCTGTATGGTAATGGGATATGTCATGATCTCTATCATTGACATCATCGAAACTCCTTTCGATGGATCAGAACTCTTCTGATTTGAATAGCTAGAATGATCGATCATCTAAATCATTCTAATTGCTCCCAAAATCCACCAGTGATACCTAGCAGTATATGGTGGCAACCCATCAGAGCTGAATGCGAACCTCTTGGTGCAGCTACCTGTGTGATTCAGTTTTTCTATCTTGAGCCCCGATCAGATTAGGGTTAAGGTGAACTCGTCAAACCCTAGTCTCTGTCATATGATGTAATCATTCGATTCGAGTCCAATGTGAAAATCTAAATAGAAACTCTTTCTATTATTTCACTCTACCATGGCCATGGATTTTTGGACTTGATTCTCATGATCATCATAGGGCTACTCCTTTACCACCGAGGTAGATAGATTCCATCTTGATGCAATCCAGTTCCTACAATGAACATGTCATAGCCAACATACACCTCAGGGTTCCATATGGCTAGGAGATCGAGTAATGGTGTAGTCAAACTATAACACCCTCAAGGTGAACTGCTGATGCAGCTCAGGTCAAAGAACCAGACACACTACTGCAGCATCGAGTCAGTCATTGACAAGAAGGTAGACTCCCTAATGACTACTCGAGGTGGTCACGCTCAGTGCCCTCGTTCTCTAACGAGTACCTGTACTCTCGCTCCGGTGTCTCCACACCGTAGACTCAAGACTCATCTACTAAAGAGAAGCGATTGTACACCAACCTTCCGGATCAATCACCATCCTTGTGATGATCCTATGGTCAGGAGCAATTTATGAGTTAATAATGATTTCATGACTTAAATTTTCAACTCTTGAAAATATGAATTATCATTACCATTAACTCAAAGGATGTATCACAGATACTAAATACACATATGTGATAGAAAATAATCCATTTTATTGCTTTATAGTCAAAATTATAATTTTGCCCCTTAGAAGTGTATTACAAGTGTCAGCCAATTCTGACTTCCTAGGGCACACATATATCTAACAAACTCCCAACTTGTCCTAAAGCCAATTGGCTACAAATCTAAGTCCCATCTTCTCAAGGTGGGCTTCGATCTTCTGCTGGCCCAATGGCTTTGTAAGTTGGGTCTGCCATATTATCTACGGAGTTGACTCTCTTGACCTCGACGTAACCCTTCTCGAGGTAATCGTGGATGAGGTGGTATCGCCGCTCGATGTGCTTGGATTTTTGGTGAGACCTTGGCTCCTTAGCAAGGGCTATGGCACCATTGTTGTCGCAATACAGAGGAATGGCATCTGATGGCATCACTCTAATTTTTGCGGCAAACTTCTTATACTAGAATGCCTCCTTCACAACTTCTGATGTAGCGATATATTCTGCTTTCATGGTGGAATCTGCTATCACTATCTATTTGAAACTTTTCTAACTGACAGCTTCACCATTGTATAAAAATAGACTCTCAGATGTCGATTTTCGATCATCTACATCAGACATAAAGTCCGAGTCTGTATACCCCTAGACTTAGAGTTCTCCATTACCAAAGACCAGTAACATATCCTTAGTTCTTCTCAAGTACCAAAGGATACATTTCACAGAAGTCCAGTGTTCTTCATCTAGAATTCGACTGATATCTACTCATGTGACACTCACAGGCATGGGCTATATCAGGTCGTGTACATAACATGGCATACATGAGGCTTCCTATTGCTGAAGCATAAGGGATCTTGCTCATGCATTCTATTTCCTCAGGTGTGCTAGGGCACATCTTCTTGGAAAGATGAATACCATGTCTGAAGGGTATTAATCCCCTCTTAGAGTTTTTCATACTAAACCTCTTTAGTACTTTCTCTATGTACATCTTCTATGAAAGTCCTAGCATCCTATTTGGTCTATCTCTGTAGACCTTAATTCCTAGAATAAAGGATGCTTCACCTAGGTCTTTCATGGAGAATTCCTTAGACAACCACATCTTGACTGATGTCAACATGGGAATATCATTCCCAATAAGGAGGATGTCATCCACGTACAATACGAGGAAGACAACAGCGCTCCCACTGATCCTTTTGAAAACACATGGTTTCTCTTCGTTTTTGATGAAACCAAACGTTTTGATCACATCATTGAAACGAGTGTTCCAGCTCCGAGATGCTTGCTTAAGTCCATATATGGACCTTTGCAGCTTGCAAACCTTGTGATTAGCATCACTGGATGTGAAACCTAGCGGCTGTTCCATATAGATATCTTCCTCAAGATATCCATTCAAGAACGCTATTTTCACGTCCATTTGCCATATTTCATAATCGAAATAGGCTGCAACAGCAAGCAATGTGCGGATGGATTTTAGCATAGCTACTGGGGAAAAGGTATCCTGATAGTCTATGCCTTCGCATTGACTATAACCTTTTGCCACCAATCTAGCCTTGAATGTCTCCATATTCCCATCTGCACCAATCTTTCTCTTGAAGATCCATTTACATCCAATAGGTACTATACCTTCTGGTGGATCTACCAAGGTCCAGACTTGGTTTGAGTGCATCGAGTCAATTTCTGACTGCATTGCCTCTAGCCATTTCTCGGAATTGATATCTGATATTGCCTCGTTGTAGGTTTTGGGATCATCACCATGAGCACCATTACCTACGAGGAATATTTTCTCTACATCCTCTGAAACAATACCTAAGTATCTTTCAGGGGGATGGAAAACTCTTTTCGATCTATGAGGTGGAGGAGGTAGTGTTTTTATTGGCTCAACCTAATTTGGTTTCACTTGGTCCTTAGCTTGTTCTGCTTGTGAGACTTTCTCATCAAGCTTGATCTATTTTCCAATGCCGCTATCTTGAATAAACTATTTTTCAAGAAAGATGGCATGTCGACTCACAATAACATTATGGTCTTCTGGAACGTAGAAATAGTATCCTAATGATTCTTTAGGATATCCTATGAATCGAGCTCTGAAGGACCTAAACTCTAATTTGTCCGCTTGTTGTCTTTTGACATGAGCCGAACAACCCCAAATTCTGAGATGACTCAGACTTGATTTCTTACCATGCCATATCTCATACGGTGTGGTAGGAATGGTTTTAGAGGGAACCCTGTTCAGTAGATAGATTGAAGTTAACAATGAGTGTCCCCAAAGAAAATCAGGGAGGTCTGTGAAGCTCATCATGGATCAAACCATATCTAATAGAGTTCGATTTCTCCGTTCTGAAATCCCATTGAGTTGAGGTGTTCTTGGTGGAGTCCATCGAGAGACTATGCCATTATCCTTAAGATAGTCTAGGAATTCCCTGCTAAGGTATTCACCTCCTCGATCTGATCGAAGAACCTTAATGGATTTTCCTGTTTGTTTTTCTACTTCACATCTGAATTCTTTGAACTTTTCAAAAGCTTCAGACTTGTGTCTCATAAGATACACATACCCATACCTAGACAGATCATCGGTAAAGGTAATGAAGTAGACAAAATTGCCTCTAGCCGGCACATCAAATGGGCCGCACACATCAGTATGTACTAGGGCAAGGAGATCTGTGGCCCTCCCCCCATGTCCAACAAAAGGGAGTTTGGTCATTTTGCCTTGAAGACAGGATTCCTATCTTCTGCTATATGACCTAATCTCAGGTGCCATAGATATTGTCATTTGGACTATCCCTAGGTCGTTTGGCATTCACGTTTTGCTTGATAGTTAGAACAGGTACATCAATATGTAGCTGATAAAGACCATTAATAAGAAAACCATTTGCAATTTTATTTCTTTCATAAAGAATGTTACAATGGCCCTTAAAGAAGGTGATCACATAACCTTCTTGTGCTAAGCATGAAACAAAAATCAAATTCCTGCTGGCTGCAGGCACAAAATAACAGTCTTGCAAAACTAAGTCTAAACCAGATGGTAATCGAAGAGGGTATGTTCCCACGGCTACTGTAGCAACTCTTGCTCCATTACCAATGCGTAGGATCATGTCTCCATCCCTCAACCTCCTGCTATCCTCAAGACCCTGCATAGAAGTGCACAGATGAGCACTAGAACCAGAGTCAAGCACCCAACTGGATGCAGAAGAAACTGTAAGGTTAGACTTAATAACGAGCATACCTCCAGAAGGACCTTCCTTCTTGTTCCTCAAGGTGGCCAGGTAAGTAGGGCAGTTCCGCTTCCAATGGCCGTCGCTGTTGTAATGGAAACACTTTCCTTTGCCATCGGCCTTTTTCTTCGATTCTGCCTTCTTCTTCTTTGATCCTTCCACCTTTTGCTTTTTCACAGACTTCTTTTTCTTTTCATAAGACTTTCTTTTGGAAGAAGTCCATTCCATAGCAAGAACTGAGCCTTTAGAACCTTTCATAGAAAGCTCAGCGGTAACCAGCATATTCATTAACTCGGCCAAGGAATTCTGAAGTTTATGCATGTGGTAATTCATGATGAATTGCCCATATGCATCAGTCAAGGATTGCAGAATGATATCGTTCTGCAGGTCCAAGTCCAACTTCACACCGAGCTTTTCAAGCTCTTCCATGTCCTTGATCATTGTCAGACAGTGATCTGGACTGACTGCCCATCATGCATCTTAGTCTTAAAAAGTCATTTCATGACTTGATATTTGGCTGCGCAACTCTGTTCACCAAACATCTCCTGCAGGTGAGCCAACATTTGGCGAGCAGTCCCGATATCGTCATGTTGGCGCTGGAGCTCATCAGACATCGAGCCCAACATGTAATATCTGGCCTTATTATCTTTGTCAATCCATTTTTCCAGAGACGCTCTCTGTTCAACAGATGGACGGGCTGGTAATGTGGGAGGGTCCTGGTCCAAAATATGAGTTAACTTCTCGGAACCCAAAATAATTTTGTAGTTCCTGAGCCAATCTTTATAATTGGGTCCAGTCAGCCTATGTGTGTCCAGGATACGTGCCAATGGGTTTGACGCAGACATATTCCTGTAGAGAGTTAAAGATTCTAGTTAGATACTGTAATTTTGACTTGACCAATTTGTTTAGGAATTTTATTTTTAAACAAATTAGCTTCCACTATTTTCTCGGATCCCTACACTTCCTCTGTAGAGATGCGAAAATCTCCACGATTAATGATTTCTAGTGGGTCGTGCGGTCTCACCAACTTACTCATCACCTCACCTAACAGTTATTGGTGATGGGTTAGCCAATGAGTGAACAACTCTTGTTCAATGATTCTCTAATCATGGTGCACCCGAACTTGGTCTCTAATTCATGAATCTCACCGTATCCGAAATATTGAGCTCAACTCATCCTCCAGCCCATATCATCCAATGCCTAATAGACATGGTTGCGTCTTCCCGGTGCAACTGAGCCACTGTATCCAACCGAGAACAATCAACCCCGGGAAGGGCCCGCACATCTACAATGGTGGAAGACCTCAGACTTAATCTTTTCTTAGGGAGAATTGATTCAGGTCTCATTAAACTAGACTTGGCTTAGTCATAACAATTATGACTAACCTAGTGGCATGGGTTAGCTCGGATTATTGACCACCTCAGATCAGAACTATGTCAACAGATATGGCCAGGTAAGCGAGACCGGTGGAAGGAATATGCCATTAACTCGTACAAGAATGCATTCAGGGTCGAGTAGCTTCCAATTAAAAACCAGTCGGTCATCTGTGCCAAACTTACCTTAGACACCAAATTGTTGAGCCAGAACCAATTGGGTTAGCCTACAATCCAGACTCTAACCTCTGAGCCTAATTAGGTCTTGCTTGATCGTGACTCGATCTTGACCCAGACTTAATCCTATTAGGCTGGTCAATTTAAGCATTGTTGATCCCATCTAACCAACTCTTGATTCGGTTTGATCAACCGCTTAGATCTAATTGAGCTATCCAAGCTCGAACCCAGTATTATGAATATGTCTTAGATCTGAAATTCTCAATTTTAGATCTAATTAATATTCCATGAACTTAATTCTTAATTAAGTAGGGTTCATAAATAAAATATGCACAATAAATCCTAGGTTTCAGGATCTAGGAGTTTTGCAGAAAGTAAGTTTTGGATTTCTGATTAAGGACGAACACGCAGCACCCCTACACATCATAAGAACACCCCATCAAATGGAAAGAGAGGGCCTTTAAACCCTTCTTCGTTCTTATGACCGGACGGCCAAGAGGAACGCCTTAATCAGGAACATTCAATACTACAAAATAATATCAGATCTATATCATATATCTCATATATAAAGTAGATCTAATCATGACATATTTTGCATACATCTCATGTATCAAATCATGCATATTTTCAGATCTAAATTATCTCATAATAATCTAAAAAATTAGATTTAAATTGATCTAATCAAAATAAATTCTAATTTAGATAATTATGTAGAACTATTCTACAACTAGTCTAGACATGCATCAATCATATCTCATATGATATTCAAAAATTAAATAATTTTTATTTGCTATTTTTTAGATGTTATTATAACACTTATAATATCAAAAAATAGTAAATAAAAAGATCTAAAACATGATTTAATCGGATTAAATCAAAAATATGCAAAAATATTCTATAGAACTATTCTATTCTAGAACTAGTCATGCATATCTTCTAATCTTAGATCCAAATTATTTAATTTTAATTTTTTCTAATTTTAGATCTGATCACATCTCATGTGACATCTAAAATCAATTATTTTTTAATTAAAATAAATTTAAAATTAGATCTAAATAATTTGGAATCATGGCTCTGATACCAGTTGAAGGGAAATCCTGATTTTCCGGTCCAGGTTCGTTCAGATCTGATCAGATCAAGAGATATATTTCAAAAATTTTTCTCTTGATCCCAATCAGATCTTGATATATTTTAGATCTGATTCTTATTATTTTAATAAAATAAAATTAAAAGATAATTAAATAAATTTAATTTTACCTGATCTGGGTAATCCTATTACCTGTTGATGATCCTGTTTGCAGTGCGGAAGGTTCTGATCTTAGCACGCAAGCACCTGGCCTCTTACCGGATATCACTCGGTTGGATCTGGAGATCTCTTCTTCTCTATCACACCTCACAAAATCGATCTGAATCTGATCTGGAGGATCTTCAAAACTCTTTTGAAGATGACCAGTGTCTTTGCAGCAGTGCAGCGTTCTTATTTTTGATTGCTTTCTTTGACTGAATCGCACCAACCAAGGTCCAAACTCCTTTTGACGTGGAGAGCAAGGGAAGAAGACTATGGCATGGAGAAGGAGGGAGAGGCAGCCTTGGGGCGTGGGTTTTCTCATTGAATTATTCTTCTTAGAATCTGAGTTGGGCGCAGGTCTTATTTATAGACTAGCGTGATCCAACTCCTCTTCCTCCAACCAATCACAACCTTGTGAAATCAGATCTATATCTGATTGGTGAATAGAGAACCCCTGGATTCCTCCTTAGAGGCGCTAAGACCAGTCAAATTGGTTCTTAGAAGAACTCTAATTGGAATCAAAAAGGAGTGGAGTCCTTGTCCAACAAGGAGACTCTAGGCGCACTCCAACGTTGGGCACACCGCTAGGGTGGCGTGCACCTTCTCCTTGCTAGATTCTGGTAGGGGGACAGGCCCCCACTAGCTCTCTAATAGGTGCATGACATGTGGTCAAAATCAAAGTGTCAATGGTCAAGTTGACAGTCAAGGTAAGACATTTTGACCAAGTCAAAGAACAAGAGAATGCAGGTGACCAAAAATAGCAGGTAGTGTCTTACAAATTAAGACAACCTTTTCTGACTTGGACAACCTCTGTCAGACCATATGAAGGCCTCTGTTTGAGCATAAACTCCTTTGGCTCAGATAGGACAACTTATTTATGATAGCAAAAGAAGAACGTTAGGTTAAATCGAGTGCTAGCACGATTTCCTTAACCTAATTGAATCTCATTCAGATCAATTGAACTAGATCAGTTCAATTGATGATCACTAGATTCAAATCCTTGTTTGTGTGACCCAGTTAGTTCAGTTCTGTATGGTAATGGGATATATCATGATCTCTATCATTGACATCATCGAAACTCCTTTCGATGGATTCAGAACTCTTCTAATTTCGAACAGCTAGAATGATCATCATCTAAATCATTCTAATTGCTTCCAAAATCCACCAGTGACACCTAGCAGTATATGGTGAGCAACCATCAAGGCTGAATGCAATCTCTTGGTGCAGCTACCTGTGG